>OX453029.1:15390673-15786153 GCA_949699075.1 Asteroscopus sphinx
TTTTTGAGTTATAGTGAGAAAACTGCAAAATACTTAAGACGTCCTAGTTCAAAGTCAAAGTCATTGAACTTAGAAAAAAATGGTCGTAGCAAATAATGCTCCTTTATTTACTTTCTATTTAAAAAAATCACAAAAATTAACTTTGTGTTATATTACACACTTCTTAAATTTAGCTTCTTAAAATTAGCGCTAGGTAGCGCTGTTTGCAAAAACTAAAATAGCAATGATTAATATTCGATTTGATTCGTTTGTAATTAGACCTACTTAAGGAACCTATAATACTGAGCATGGCCTGACATGCTCTTGGCCGGTTTTGATATATTAGAACATCGGCTATCGTCACTAGGAGCGCATAGTATTGCGCAGTGTCCCTTTCACACTGGTCCGCCCACGCGCATGCGCCGTCGCCGAGACGCGACTACACGGCTTTCTACTATTTGCAAACTGCGTGTTTATAAGCGCCTGGTACTTCTTGTGGAGATACATTGTTGGAGTTCCAATCTATTGTTAAAATAAATTAATGTAATTGAGCCAGCAGTGGATGCTGGACATAGGCACCCCCAAAGACCGGTTTTTGGTATGACTTGGGCCTGCCCTATATTGACCTAGCCCACGCACAGCACACTGCATGGCTGGTTTTGTAAAACATCTAAAGTAATGGCGCACCGCATATTTGTCCTACGTCAACCAATAGGCTGGCCATGTCTGTTGAAGGACCGATGGCCATTGGAGTAGACGAGTAATTGAGTGGAGACCGCGAATTGGCAGAACTGGCGCCCCACAGCCAGGTGGACCGACGACCTTAAGAAGGTAGCGGGGGACCTGCCTGCGGAAGGTGCAGGACCGAGTGTTTTGGCGCAATTTGGGAGAGGCATAAGTCCAGCAGTGGACTGTGAGTTGGTTGTTGATGGCCCAGTGAACAAAATCTGAACCATCTGACACTCGGCTGGGCTGGGCTGGGTTATTACCACCTTTATTGCTTTTTACGACGCCCACGGGGATAAAACGGGTGATAAATTCTTTGCTGGGTGGGTACCAGGGCATAAGACATCATAGGAATTTAGTTCACAAGCAAAACTAAGTTTTAATTAACGCAAAGAGAGCTCTAAGATACGACTTCACTTCACTTAGCCTTAAGTAAATTCTAAGTACATTCTACAAGTAACTTTGTACTTAGTTACGTAATTCACTAAAAGTATGTAGTAGATTAAATTCTACTAGATTCTATGTACAACTTATTGAGATTAGAGATACAAAGTTGGTTACATAATATTATAGTATCTTGTGTATGTTAATAACTGCTTTACTTGTCTAGTGGTTGTAATGTGCTAAACTGCCAATCATGGAGTCACAAAGTTGAGTGTAAATTTCAACTTAGTAGCCCTCAAGAAAATAGCACAATTATGTATTTCTATGGTTGACAACGTATCGCTATCGGTGACTCTCGTGGTGTTGCGGATGTCCATGAGTGGCCGAGATTGCTTACCATCAGGTGACCCGCTTGTAGGCAACCTTTATTATTAAAAAACCGGCCAAGCCGTACCACCCATCGACCTGATACCCCATAGAAACTGATTGAATTTACGAGATTTCATCAAAAGACATCAACGCGCAGTGCGCGAAATATGAATTTTGGCATCTCTTTCTTACGCAGGTATCACCACATATGTCTATGTTTGTCCTATTTTTAGTACTTCTTGCTAAACTACATAATAAGCAGTATAATCTGACCAAGTTTGACGCTGGTATATATTACCGTTTTGAAGGTAGAGTAGGAACAAAATCGTTAAAAAAATGCATGTTTTTTGTGTATTTTTTTTGTTTTTAGTATTTGTCGTGATACACCTCATAACAACACATATTCTGAGAAAGTTTCAACCGGTTACCTATTACCGTTCAAAAGATACAGCCCTGTGACAGACAGACGGACGGACGGACGGACAGCGTAGCGAGAGTAATAGGGTCCCGATTGGCACCCTTCGGGTACGGAACCCTAAAAAAACCAAGATTCAAGTTGGGAATTTTGACCTCAATCAGCCTATTACTCCGCTGTTGGGCATGGCCTTTGCAGAAAACGAAGAATTGGCCTAAGTCTATTGGTCCATGTAATTGTGTATCTTCTACTAATATTGTATGTGAAAGTATGGATGTTTGTTTGTTTGTCTTTCAATCACGCTCAAACAGCTAAACGGATTAGGATAAAATTTTGTGCACACATAGACCATGTCCAGTAGTAACATATAGGATATCTACTTTTTATATAAATATAACGGAAGCGATTCCGCGGGCTCAGCTAGTTTTATTTATAAAATCCAAAAAACTACCAACACATTGTTCAATTTGCAGTATCGTGGTCAAAAGCTACTTTCAGCTACCCATTGGTCTCCCATGAGTTATGGCCCACCAGATATGTGTTATCTTAATTAAATTTATGGCCCAGCTACTTCCCAAGTTATGTGAAGAAATCTTACAATCTGCACCCAGTAAGGGGCAAATAACTATGATCTATTGTTCTTGACCAAATACGCTGAAGAATAATCTTAACGAGTAGCTCGAAAATCTGACAACTGGTCTATTCTCCGAATGTCGGTATTACCATAGAACAAATAATATGGTATTACCCAGTAATAATAATAAATAAATAATAAATATCTTTGGGACATTTTCACACTGCACAGTCCCAAACTAAGCAGAGCTTGTACTATGGGTACTAGACAATGGATATAATACTTATATACTTTTTTTTTGTAAATACATACTTATAATACATAAGAAACACCCAACACAAACACTTATGTTCATCACACAAATATTTGTGTCCTGTGGGAATCGAACCCACGACCTCGTGATCAGCAGAGCGACCCTCGAGCCACTAGACCACAGACGTCGAACTGTGTTGCGGGGGTCTGATGGCAGTCGCTCCGTGTACATAATACTGATGTGCAGAAGTTGGGAAAAGGTGAGGAGGGTGATGAATAGCAGAATGATATGTTTGGGTTTTTTAAACGAATGTCTACCAAAATAAATACAAGAACATTTGGTTCTGTGGATGTGACGTATTTAACCAAAATTAATTGATTTGATTTTTTTGTTACTTTTGGTGGTTTTGTGCGTCCCTTTAAGACGCAAATAAATACCATTTCTTCCTTTCTTTTAAATCAAAACGTGACAATTTTAAAAGTAAATTGAAAGAAATCTTTAATATATTAATAGTTTCTTCTATAAAATGTAGTCAATACATTTAACTCTGTTACATTAACCACAGAAGCACGGTTCACATAATAAAACTTAGTAACAGAAGCTAGACTTACGTCTGTCTCGACAGTCAGACATTTGCATTTAATTGACTGTTCGACTGAAAGGGTAGCCTTGCTGGCAAATTTATCTAGGTTCTAGACTAGTACGCACTTCTATATGTGAAAATGTCAATATGCTGCGCTGACTTCAAAGATATTTAAAAGTACAGATATGCTACTAAGCTCGCAATCTGAACGTTACGTTTCAAGTAAGGCACCGAGCGTGACCGGTGAAAAAAAAAACTAAAATGCTGTCGTGTGTACAGAAAGTGTTCCAATTATGACGTGAAAGTAACTTGAAGTAATCAACTTACTTACTTTGTACTAGTTTACGTGGGACACTCAGAAAGTTTTGCGAAACTAAAAAAAATTGTTCTATACGTACATATATTTTTATCAAATCTTTTCAAAGTACTTTCCACCAGCCTCTATACAAAGATTCATGCGCCTAAACCAGTTTTCAAAACACTTTTTCCAGTCCGCCGCAGACACCTCGTTTACAGCCTGCTCGAACGCAGCCAGCGCATCTTCCGGCGACGAAAAATGTATCCCTTTGAGCTGATTTTTTATTTTTGGGAATAAAAAGAAGTCACACGGTGCTAGATCAGGGCTGTAAGGAGGGTGACCCAGGAGTTTGACTGGCGTGCTGTCCAGGAAGTCCCTCGTTTTGAGTGCGGTGTGCGCAGGTGCATTGTCGTGGTGGAGCAGTAGCCCGCGGAGCCCTGTGTTTGGTCGCTTGTTGCTTATAACAGAGAAAACTTCTGGCAAACATTTGGTAGTATACCATTCGGCATTAATGCTTCTTTGATCCCGTAAGGGAATTGATACCAAGTGGCCAGTCAAATTAAAAAAGCTAGCGATCAAAATCTTACCCCCGCTTCTAGATCGCTTCACTTTGGTAGGCGTTGGCTCATTTTGAAACACCCAAACAGTCGACTGGCGCTTGGTTTCTGGGTCGTATTGATAAATCCAGGACTCATCACCTGTAACGATGTCGTAAACACGCCGAGACGAGCCTGCTTCAAATTTGTTAAGCATATCACGGCACCATTCCACCCGGGCCTGCTTCTGAGCATCGGTGAGGTTGTGCGGCACCCAGCGTGATACTATCCTCCTCACGCGAAGATGGCTGTGTAGAATCTCGTGAACGCTTCCCGATCCAATCTTCAATATGTGTTAAATCTCCTGATATGTAATTCGCCTATTGTCTTGGATTAAATTTTTCACTGCTAGCACGTTTTCTTCGGTAACAGCCGTCAAAGGGCGACCGCTTCTTTCGTCATCCCCCAAAGTTGGTCGACCGCGCTTGAATTCGTTATACCAACGATACACGGTTGCCTTGGAAGGGCCTTCATCCATGAATGCCATTTGAAGTTTATCGTACGATTCATCCGGTTTCAGGCGACACTTGAAATCGTATAAAATCATAGCTCTAAAATGTTCCCGGCGCAGATCCATATTTCAGTGAGACACAATACTTTGAATTAACTCGCAAAAAATGTGGAGGGAAATTTTGAAATTGGAACTTACTTATTTTTACTTATAAATAATCATATTTTCGAAAAACATTATAACTGGCCAGTCTCCCATATATAAAAACTTTTTTTCGCAATACTTTCTGAGGGGCCTGGTATGTGTATTGTGCTGCCGCTGCGTACTGATTCTTTTTTCGTTTGTTTAGTTAGGGTATGACATATCGGGTTAGTGGTCAATCCGCACTAATTGGATTCGCACGAAAAGTGCGGATCGCCACTTTTAAATATTATGAATTTTGTGGGGGTCGATCCGCACGAAGCCAATTTATTTTCGTGCGGATCGCCACCTTCACATTTAAGTAGTAGGCGATTTGCACACATTGTTTTTTATGGAATAAACTTACGAAAAAAGTACTGTAACGCACAAAGGTGATAGAAGTAATAATATTTTTTTGATGAAGTGACACGAATTAATCAAAAATATCTTTATTAAAAATATAAATTTTTGTGCTAATGCTTTGCTTTTCTCCATAAACATCTTTGAAAATGAAACAAACAACCTTGAATGCGAGCTTCAGGAAATGTTTTCTGAATAGCAGACATCGCGCTTTTTTCGAAATAGGTAGTAAATATACGTGGAGAAAATTGAGGAATTCGACTTTTTATGAGGTTAAAAAATATCATGTGTTTTCTTTTTTATCTGGGAGTAAAGCGTATATGGCTGGTAAAATGTTAGTATATTTAAAAGTACCGCCGATGTCTATGTGCAACGTGTAAACCTGTAAAATGGTGACACGCAAATTTTAAACGTCCCGTCACAAAAAAGCGCTTTGAGTTTCACCGAGAAATCTAATAATTTTCTTTCTTTCTTGTTTATTTTTCTGTATAATCTGCAAAAACTAAACTTTCATAGCGTTGAGGGATACTAAAATCTTGAACTTTATTAAAGCGTATTTTTTTTACCCAATTTATAACATGTCCTTTGTTTTTAAATTTAGCCGGATAAAATCGAAAACAAAATTCTCTTTACAGTTTCAGATAAAAGAATATCTACTCAATGGAGGCGCCACAAGTCATCCATAGCAAAATATAAACTTGAAAAATTGTTTTTTTTTGTTTTTGTCAGACTAAAAACGTAGAACGAACGAACGTAGATGGCAATAGGCTCGCCCCCTATTACATGGGTCTGATAACATAACTGGCGAAATGTGGGTGTACTGTTACACCTCTGCCTACCCCTTCGGGGAAATACAGGCGTGATGTAATGTTATGTTATGTAATGTTAAAAACGTAGAAGAAAAGGCGCCCAATCATTATTGATAGCCAAACCTGAATACTGAAATCACTCCTGCCTAACTAACACCTGCATGAAGGGAAACAGGATTGGCGAATCAAATTTATCCACTAACATCTTCAAAACGCCATTAAGACTAGATCATGTTCTCTGTACAAGCGAGGCCATCTTAATCTTCACCATGGCGTAGAAGTCACGAACGCGTGCCTGCGCGATTATGCTAGACGCACTACAAAAACGCGGCAGCCACAAAAACACTCTGAAGCTGTTATTACATTGGTTATTTAATGGCAACCAGTCACCAATATCAATTTTTGGTATCCCCGACACCCTTAGAGATAGCTTAAAAGGCGAAAAATCGCCTAACTTGGCAACACTGCTAAACTTACTGAATGGTAGCGAGTTAGGACCCACTGACCCACGACAAACGCGTGTGAGTGAGATGGCATACACTGCTTTCTCTGTCACTCACAGGTTTCAGCACCAAAACCAATTTGCTGTCTCACTTTAACGTATAGTTTTTTGTATCACTAGAAGTATAACCTTTTTTAGGGTTCCGTACCCGAAGGGTTCCAAACGGGACCCTATTACTCTCGCTACGCTGTCCTTCCGTCCGTCTGTCTGTCACAGGGCTGTATCTTTTGAACGGTAATAGGTAACCGGTTGAAATTTTCTCAGAATATGTGTTTCTATGAGGTGTATCACGACAAATACTAAAAACAAAAAAAAAGACTAAAACCAAAGGGTCCCCATACAAGAAACCTCAAAAAACATGCATTTTTTTCCACGTATTTGTTCCTGTTCTATCTTTAAAACGGTAATATAAACCAGCATCAAACTTGGTCAGATTATAGTGCATATTATGTAGTTTAGCAACAAATACTAAAAATAAGACAAACATAGACATATGTGGTGGTACCTGCGTAAGAAAGACATTCAAAAATTCATATTTCGCGCACTGGGCGTTGATGTCTTTTGATAAACTCTCGTAAATTAAATCAGTTTTTATGAGGTATCAGGTCGTTGAGAAGTACGGAACTCTTACTGTGCGAGTCCGACTCGCACTTGGCCGGTTTTTTCATATCAATCAACACACACATACACACGTCAGTAATTCATCGAAATAGTATTTTATTAATTTTTCGATATTTTTTATCATGTGTTCACGACTGTACTTTGAAATTTTTTATTCTTTAAAATACAATGTGTGCAAATCGCCTACTACTTAAATGTGAAGGTGGCGATCCGCACGAAAATAAATTGGCTTCGTGCGGATCGACCCCCACAAAATTCATAATTTTTAAATGTGGCGATCCGCACTTTTCGTGCGAATCCAATTAGTGCGGATTGACCACTAACCCGACATATCTATACTTTTAAATATCATTGGCTGACTTTATTCGGTTTAGGGTGGGTCTTTCAATAGCCAGTTAACATTTAACTGAGGAATAAGTTTGACATTTTGACAGTTGTAGCACACCTCGGACACTCAATACAATATAAATGCTAGCACCACCTGCATACACAAGATTACGTCTGTATGTATACGAACGCACACACACGTGTAGATTGAAGATGATCGCCGTTCGTAATGCCGACTGGGTTCCAAGCGCTTTTCAGTAGTTCTCAGAGATGGCGTGCTTGTATAGCGACTGGCGATTGACATCCATTGCAATATTGCAGTCCAATTGCCGTCAGACTGCGGGTGTGTGCGGGGCGCGGGCTAGGAATCTTAAATTGGCGGGGGGGGTAAGTGGCCGTCCTGTACGTTAGTACGTAGATATTCTGTGGTTGTAGTATAGAAAATATGTCAAGACGTCACATTTACTCCTCAGTTAAAAGTTATCAGACTACTGAAATACCGGCCCTTGGTTGTTAAGGAGAATGTGCCAAGAGGCGCTCCCGTCAGCAAAAAAAATATTACTCGCTGAATACATAATTTATCGAATATTCGTTTTTAATAATTGAAGTACAGGTAATGTAATTTAATCAGACACTATTTACTCTGTAAAATATAGTTCGCTGTAGTTGTAGATAGAAAAAATGCCAAAAGTGGCCGTTTTTCGCACTTACAGAATTAATAGTTTCAGATTAAACTACAGTACCGGTACTTCAATTGTTATAAATGAATTTTCGATAAATGCTGTATTCAGCGAGTAATCATTTTCTTACTGATGGGGGCGCCACTTGGCTGCCTCATTCCCCTTAAGTCAGGTACTCACTAGGTATTGATTTATTATGTACACAATGCTTAGAGGTAGCACGTAATATATCTAATTGACCGAAGCGAGGTCTCTGAGTTAACTAGGCCGTTCAGCATTATCCGCCTGTCTGTCTGTCAGAACTTTATAACTTCGAATCCAAATAATACAATTACTTCAAAATCTCACATAATACGTAAAGCTTTAGGCCAAACCAGAATACCAGTATATTATATTTCTGGCCAGTCTTTGAACTCGGTTGTACATTCAAGCGTCAATATTCAACAAAAATAAGATTTATGTTCGGAAAAGATACGCAAAAACCAATTTCACAGTTTTCCTACTGTATAATTTTTTCATTTGAGAGAAATTACAGTTATTTATAATACAACAAGTTTAACCGGATCACATCGCGTATATTATTATTTAAATTGATTTTCCTGACGTTTCGAAAGCTTTGCAGCATTTGTGGAAGACTAAGATGACAAGCGTACCTATGTACCGTACAACTTTTATTAATTAAAATCGTTTCGATACACGCACTCACGCAGTAATCACTCACAATGTCATTATCTTTTACAGTGTACGAGGCGTATTCACTTGTAAGATTAGTACAGTATCAGATACATTACATGCTACACCTCTAGTTGAGCACCCGGCTTTATAAAGATGCATGGTTCCACATACAGTCAACGGCTTAGTGGCTTAGCTTTACATATTCACACAACATTAGAAGCTTTTACAATATGGGGTGTTCTATCCACGTATATGTACCGTGTGGGTCCCGGATAAGGCTTGCCGCATATTGAACCCAGTCCACAGCACATAGTCAGGGCACGCGTGGATAGTTTTGTAAGCCACAGCCCAGCCTAGTGCTAAATGGCGCGTTTATGTCTTTTGTTCGCAAATATGCAGTCACCATTCTCTAATTAGCTAATGCATTAGTGGGATCTCGCTAATAACTATTGGAATTTTATTTTGTACTTTATTTCAGTTACGCGGGCAATCGATAGTTCGATTCAGGGTTACTGAAGCCCGTATTGGCCTTTGCTAATACAAATTTGCAAAAGGCCAATATTGAATTTGAAGCTGATCTCGCGTTGTATGGAAAGCCTATACAATGCGAGGTCAGCTTGTACTGGAAATGTACAGCTTGATGTGTAGCCGTGTGTGTACGTACACACGGCTACACATCAAGCTGTACATTTCCGGGTCGACCGCACGTCAATAGCAACAGTTTGACACTGATACCGCCTTTATGTCGTAAGCAGTAAGGGCGGTTTACTAATTTAAATTAATTACTGTTTGGGTTTCTTTCCAATGAAACTATTACTACTTTGAATGTATGAGTTTAAAGATTTAAATTGTGGAAAGAAAAAATCGCTCACGAGCAGGATTCGAACCTGCGACTCCTGGCTCAGTACGCCAGTGCTTTAGCCACTAAGCTACCGTGAACACTGCTCGTGGTATCGAAATTATCCTCCACTATACGTCTTTGGGAGAGAGTATGAGTTTACTTTAAATAAATAATTTTCAAAAACAATAAATTATAAAGTGCGCTCTGCGCGGCGGTCGATGTGGTCTCTCGCGATGGCGGCTTCCGGTGGGGTAATTGTGTAATGCATTCACATTGACATCAGCTTTCATTTTGAAATTACAGCAATATTCATTGCGTGGTACGTAGTTGTCAATTTGACGGATTGTTAAAATACACGGAGCAATGAACATTGAAATCCAGATGAATGCGATCGCGAGTGAGTTACGCAATTCGGCAGCTGGTCGCAGCGTGTGCTTGGCGCGGCGTCCGAATTGCGTGCGCCCGGGCGCATTCACTTTGTTGCGGCGGCAACAATTACTGAAAACCTCTTATGGGGTCATTGTTTGTAGGACTCATAATTATGAACAATTTTTACTATGGGACCAACCCTGAAATCACGAAAAAAAACTGCGCGTCCCTATTTTTCTTCACATCAATCGACAAAATGTTGGGAACAGTTGATATTTTTTTTCGCGATTTTATGGTTGGTCTTATAGTAAGAGTTGTTCGCACTGATGAGTACAATGACCCCTTAAGAGGTTTTCAGTTATTTCAATAACACGTTGATACTATGTTTCTGATTATACTGTCAGATCAAGTATTTGTATTCAGACCAAATCTCTTTGTGTAACTCACAGTAACTGTATGACAATGTACGAAACGTGTCTTTGTTAAACTCAAAGTTAGATTAAATAACTTGAATATTTAACTCGAACATGTAACGTATGTATTGTTTAAACAGTTATAATTAAACTGTCAAGTTCAATATTATGTTTGTAATATATTTACAATGGCCTTTGAGAAGGACAGAGTACGCTTCTACACTTATTCAAGTTATAAATTATAAATGATCGAAAAATTTGTATTTTAAACTATCGCTCTCTTTTACTAACAGTAGAAACAAGAAAGGAATGGCAACAATTTTAGTGCTGTCAAATTAGTTAACGTGTTACATTTCTTTGTATTTTAGTGGACTATTAGTATAAACTTGAAAAAAATAATTTGTGTGAAACAGTTTAGGAACTCGATGCCAATTTTTCTTAAATAAAACCGAATCAAAGGCACCTACTTCCTAAACACAACACACAAATTATTTTATTCTTTTTGAAGTCGGTTTTTGTCGATTCATGTGAACAAAAATGTAGGGGACAGATGATATTTTTTTCGGAATTTCAGTGGTGCTCCCATAGTAAAAGTGGTTCATACTGAACAGTACAATGACCCATTAAGAGGTTTTCAGTTATTTCAATAACACATTGTATAAAGTCGTGTATGTTGTTTATTTCTTTTGTGTACAATAAAGAATATTTGTATTGTATTGTAAACAGAACACGTCATATTATTATCCTTTGAAAATGCCGCGGGGGTGTGGGACGCGTCGATTAGAATAAGTACATACATACATACATATTATCACGCCTGTTTCCCATTGGGGTAGGCAGAGACTATGGATTTCCACCTGCTACGATCCTGACACACCTCTTTCACTTCATCTACGTCCATTAACCTCGTCATGCATGCTCGTCGGTTTAGAGAACTCTTAACCTGGCATTTTTTGAGAACATCCGCGATTTGATCGCGATACGTTCGCCGAGGTCGTCCCCTTCCAACTCTTCCATCCACACTCGCTTCGTATACTTGTTTCGTCAATCTCCTCTCGTCCATCCTCTCTATATGTCCAAACCATCTTAACATACCTTTCTCAATCTTTGTCACTACATCTTCTTTCACTCCACAACGCTCCCTAGAATAAGTAATAATAATATTTGGTAATACAAATTACCAATATCTTCTATAATAATTTATGAAAATAAATAACAACTTGCCATATCAATTTATGTTTGCATGCCCTATTTTAGGCGGAATATTATGTACCAATACAATTATTTTTTTTCTATCTATGTATTAATATTGATTCACGCAAATAAATAATTGAAATTGAAACTGAATTACAATAATAATAAGTTGGGGCGTTCCAGGTTTTGAACTATTGAAATAACACGTTGTATATAGCCTACGAATTTAGTAGCATTTACTTCTGCAAATCATCACAACTTTCCCAAAACTCTATGATCCATGAAAATACGAATCTGTATTACACAAACGCGACATTCAAATGCAGTAGATTTAAAGCCATTTGCTGAGCAAATAAAACGGTCGAGACTTTATCGAAGCTCCATTCAGTTGCATAATGCAGACGTGCGCGCGACACCGCGGTCGCGGTGCGACTGACTGGCGCGACGCCAATAGACTCAATAGACCATAGACATTGAGCTCTATGATACTTATGAACTTTTTTCTTTTGTTGCAGGTACTTTTTTAAATCAAGCGAGCAAAAGACATGCTGCAATTCGGGATGAGTCATCTTCAAGTAGTCTTTTTTATGGTTTTTAGTTTTAACACAGTTATCAACTGAGGCGTATCGTAGTTTGTAACACAAAAGGTGGTGTCCTTATTGTTCTGTATCCGTCGATATAATGTGTTGCGCCTCAGTGGGTTACAGGCATAATGAGTTTAATTAGAACTCTTTGGTGCGTTACAATACAAAACAACTCATTACACTTTGATGGCAGATCGAATTTACGATTAATTAGGAAAATAGGACGGATAAATAAAACAAACGACAAAAATATCATGTAGAGCCTGTCTTTAATTAAACTTACATACTAAACGGTATGCTTTTCAAGTTTTCAGGGATCTGTACCCAAAGGGTGCCTCCTGTCTCGTTGGTCTAGTGGTCGCAAGCGCGACACCTGAGCGTGGGGTCCTGGGTTCGATTCCTGGGTCGGGCAGTGTTATTAGGTTTTTTCATTATGAAATTCTGAGTAGCAGCCCGGAGTCTGGATTTGTGCCCGGTTGGTGGCAATAGGCTCGCCCCCTATTACATGGGACTTATAACATAACTGGCGAAATGTGGGTAGTAACATAATAGCCAGTTGAAATCTTCAGAAACATGTCATCATCATCCTCCTGCTCTTATCCCAATTTATTTGGGGTCGGCGCAGCATGATTTTTTCTTGCATACATCTCTATCAGCCGTCATCTCCGTGTTCACTTTCTATTCATATCATCTTTCACACAATCCATCCATATTTTCTTCGGTCTCCCTCTTTTCTTATAGCCATCAACATTCATACTTAAAACTTTCCTCGTAACATGCTCCTCATTCCTCCTCATCACATGTCCATACCATGACAGTCTATTGCTACTTCTCTGTCACTGGCGCTACTTTCAGACCCCCTCTTACATATTCATTCCTTATCCTATCCATTCTCGTTACACCACACATTCCTCTTAACATTCTCATCTCAGCTGCATGCACTTGCCTTTCATTAATTCCTTTCGTAGCCCAACATTCCGATGCATACAGGACAGCAGGTCTTATCATGGTCTTATAGATTTTCCCCTTCAGACACATGTGTGTGGCATATTACAAAATCGGGTTTAATAATAGGTGTTGCTAAAGCCAGACTTAAACACCTTTTTATGTATGGAGTTTGACATTTAACCCGGTTTAAGGCGCTTGTAGTAGCTCAGTGGCGCCCCCTCGGTAAAAAAAATAATTACGCTGTAATTGAAGATATAAAAAATGCGAAAAACGGCCGCTTTTGGAACTTTTTCTATCTACAACTACAGCGAACCTCGGACAAATAAAAAATTGCGGCCGGAATCGCGCCAAGAAAAGATTGAAGCACTTCGTTTTTCCTATAACCACTATAATTCTGACAGAATTTTAACACACCAGATATATATTGTTATTTTATTTGTGACACTATGACAATGGCTACCGTCACACGAGATTTGTTGCGTAATCGCGGCTTTTTGTCTTACTATGGATGTGAATGTGTGCGTGCCAGCCCGTACTTTTAAGCGAGCTGTCTTAATATGGGTGCTTCACTTTTTGTTTAGCGAGATTCCATCCACGTTTTTTTATTCGTCCAAGCAGCGAACTATAATTTACAGAATTAATAGTTTCTGATTAAACTACAGTACCTGTACTTCAATTGTTAAAAACTTAAAAACGAATTTTCGTAAAATGATGTATTCAGCGAGTAATTATTTTCTTACTGATGGGGACGCCACCTGGCTCTTAGTAGGACCATAAGGTCTTGTATAAACAAGGGTCTAAACCTGATCTAAGCTTTTGTAATAAGGAGGAAAGAGAATAAAACCTTATTGTCTTTTTTTAAACCATATATTAACTTTTTCAACGCTATCGTTTCACCGACAGCGTCCACATTAGAATATTCTGTGACTCCACTCGCTGCTACGTTGCCAGATTGCCAGGTCTTCAGGCTCCCAGGCGGCGCGGACGGCGAGCTGGCAACTAATACCGAAATTAAGCTCAAATTATAAATGAGCGTGGTAGTGGGCTGTGTAGACGAGACAGCTTTATGTTGCGTTGTGATGCGCGTAGATTGAGTGTTGATAAGACGTCGGGTGTTTGTTTGGGACTATTTTAATCAATGATATTTAATAGTATAGATATGGCATACCCTAACAAAACAAACAAAAAAAATCTGCGAGCAATGTGCAGCTGTGCAATTCTTTTTATCAATCGAATTGTTACTATAGCTCAAAATTACATTTAACATTTGGGTTTATATCAAAACCGACAAACGCTGTTAGTTATTGCCACAATTGTGTAGCACGTTAGTTGCTTATAAGTGGCTCGTCTGTCGCTCGTGACTTCAACTGTGTCGCTCCCGTATGTATGGAAGTTTGACTGTCGCATACATGCTGGATTGACTCACAGTATAGACTTACGTACTACGTAGAATAAAACATGTGACAAGAACTCTCAGGGACCTGTAGTACAATCAAATTTACCCTTATTTCAAATTCTACTGTTATACTTACAGTAGTTAGAGTCTGCTCTGTCTTTTACAAACATCTAGGTATTTTGTACTTGATATTATGGTCTAATATAGATCGTGCCTATCCGCAATTTGTGCTCAATAATTTGTGCTCAATAATTTGTGCTCAATAATTTGTGCTCAATAATTTGTGCTCAATAATTTGTGCTCAATAATTTGTGCTCAATAATTTTCCTTTCGGACTCGAAATACTTTTATTTGTTACGTTTAGAACATTGAGAGCAGACTAAATCGAAACTATATTTTGTACTTTTTAAGATGAATGCTACTGGGTAGCCCGCGAAATTCAAAATTTTTGGCGTTTTTTGCAAATTGTAGCTTTATTTCGCATTGTATATCGGTCAAAATATGATTGGCGGAAATAGTAACAATATATCTACTGAATAATACTCATGTAAAATATTAACCTAATATGAATTTCGCGGGCTACCCTGTAGCATTCACCTTAAATTGTGAGCATTGGCCCTCATTTTAAAAGGTAAAAAAAGTCTGCTGATCAGTGGAATAGAATCTTATAAATGTTTTTCTCATTATTTATTTCTCTTTTAGAAATATTTAATCCTCATGAGCACGTAGCGTTCGTCACTACACTGAATTGTTCATAAAACTCTCGTATTCAGACTCTCGAGTACTAAGTCTATTAAAGACTTTGTCTGTATCTGTATAAATGAGTAAGTTGCCCCAGTTTGACGAGCTTCGGGGAACTTTGTTCTAGTTTCCAAACAGACAAACTTAAGATAGAATGTGTTTTACAAATGAAAGTTTGCATTAGTGATTGTAGCTGCCTGCTACTTATTAGGTAAGCGCCATTTTGCGAATTGGGGAGTACATATCTAAGACTGGCAAAAACTGAGTAGGTTAACGTCAATAGTGCTAAGAGTGGACATCGTCTTAACAATCGCCATTGTCTTCGGTAAAAAAAAACGAATATACTGGTTGTCGGTTGTATTTATCAAAATAGCACATTACATGATCCGCAAAATGTTACGGTCTTCAAATCTAATACAACATCGTCGGGTTAGTTACATCATTTATAACTCAAGAACGGCTGGACCGATTTTAATGAAATTTGACATACAGATAGAAAATAACCCGGTTTAACATATAGGCTACTTTTTATTTCGGAAAGATGAACAGTTCCCGAGGGATGCGCGATTAACGACATTCACACGGGCGAAGTCGCGGGCATAGGCTAGTTACATACATACATACATATTATCACGCCTGTTTCCCATTGGGGTAGGCAGGGACTATGGATTTCCACCTGCTACGATCCTGACACACCTCTTTCGCTTCATCTACGTCCATTAACCTCGTCATGCATGCTCGTCGGTTTAGAGAACTCTTAACCTGGCATTTTTTGAGAACATCCGCGATTTGATCGCGATAAGTTCGCCGAGGTCGACCCCTTCCAACTCTTCCATCCACACTCGCTTCGTATACTTGTTTCGTCAATCTCCTCTCGTCCATCCTCTCTATATGTCCAAACCATCTTAACATACCTTTCTCAATCTTTGTCACTACATCTTCTTTCACTCCACAACGCTCCCTTATCATGTTATTCCTTACTTTATCTCTCAAAGTTACACCACACATACTTCTCAAAGCTCTCATTTCTACTGCATTTATTCTACTTTCATGTTTCTTCTGCCATACCCAACTTTCACTACCATACATAAGTGTAGGCACTAACACTCCCCCATGAACAGCCAGCCGTGCCTTTTCCGACACTTTGCGGCTGTTCATGAAGGTGTGTAGTGCCCCATTCACCTGATTACCAGCACTCACTCTCCTTTCAATGTCCTTCACATGCTTGCCATCTCTCGTAAACATGGAACCCAGGTATACAAAATCTTTCACTTGTTCCACCTTTTCGTCACCTATCAAAATATTGCACTCTGTCATAACTTCTTCCTTTTCAAAAACCAAAACTTTTGTCTTACTAACATTAACTTTCATTCCTTTACTCTTCAAAGCACTATCCATAATTGTTACCATCTTCTGTAACTCCCCCTCCGACGATGCAAGGATAACTTGATCATCGGCATAGAGGAGACATTTGACAAGTAACCCATTCATTTCTAAACCATTTTCACTCTCTTTCAAATCTTTCAAACAACTGTCCATGAATAGATTGAACAGCCACGGCGACGCTACACATTCCTGTCTCACACCCTAGCTAGTTAAATATTAAATATTTCTGTTTTCTTGAACACATTTATATTTTTGATAAAAAAATCATATCAATGAGTAGAGTAACTATTTACTAATAATCTGACGTGATAAGAATACCAGAAAGAAAAGGACAATGCCCACAGATGGGCCCATTTTTGGCGCCATGTCAAAACTGTATCTTATTCAAAAATTATGTCTTATTTTTTCATGTTTATGTGTTCTTTATCAACATTTCTTTTACCCTAGATTAAAAAACATAATAAATATGTATTAAACTGAATCGTAAGTATATCCTCCATTCAAACCGAACGAAAATGTTGCCAGATATCGGACTATTTCCACAAATAATCGGAATCGATTCTAAATAGCGATACTTCTATGAATTCACTTTTACTGTGTTTCAGATGCTATTATACTAGACTTATCTTGATTGATTGATATTTTATTTTTTCTTTCCACAATTTATATCTTTAGATTTCGGTTCTCATGCGTAAATACGTTAAAAATTATAAAACATCACCCATATGACGTCAAATCAAAAGAAATTGCAAAACATATTTTTCAAATATTTTTGTACAGAAAAATAAGATGATTCTTTGCTTTAAAATACCTATGCATTTATTGTAAATATTGTTATAATAATTTTAAAATTAACTGAAATATTACTTATAAAATCGATATTAATTAATACACCCAAAAACTTAAAAGCTTGCAATCTTATTATTTAAAAAATACTACAAAATCGATTTCAAAAATCGATTAACAAAATCATTATATCTTGCAACACCATACATGGTGTCTCTGGGTGTCCTTATGGGTGCGTTCAGTTATATCGCCTAACGATGCACGGAGCGTACTTATCAATCAGTTAAGGAGTTGGAAAAAATTAGATTTCTCTTAAACCAGGGTGAAAAAATTAAAATCGTTTGCAGAATAATAAAAGATAATTCTTGGTCTACAAAATAAAACTAAAACCGCCGTGACATAGCAATTTTTTTTGAGGGGCCTAAAGCTCCTAAGAGAATGGGCAATGTCCTTTTATTTTGTAAATTTTTGTATAATTTGAAATCGTAGTAACATTTTGGGGAAAACTTAATGTATTGTCAAATTAATTTTTAACGTTGAATGTTTTGTTGTTTTTTAGCATTTCTCATTCCAAATTACATTTAAACATATAGGTTGTATATATTTTCGTAAACCATTTATAAAACCCTTTATTTTGATACCCCTTTCGATAGGTTTTGAGCAAAAAATGTTTTTTTAAGTCACATAAACACATACACTCGAAAAACATAACCCTCCTTCTGGCGCAGTCGGGTAAAAAGTAACAATAAACTTTTCGCGAAGGATCCTAAGATCCTCGTTGTGTCGCTGAACTAACCGATCCAAGTAATAAAAATCTGTTGACTGTTATTAAAATTCGGCGACATACATTAAAAAATCGTATTGGAAATGATTCAACCCATCCGTCGCGACTGCGTTGTTTGAATGCCGTAAAACTTTACAGGGTTGACTGGAAAACGGCTTAGAATATAGTCTGCTTTTAGATCTTTGCTCACTGCACAGCCTGAAATGTATAATGTTGTCATCATCATCATCATCATTTCAGCCGAAAGACGTCCACTGCTGGACATAGTGTGTTCTCTATAAATTGTCGTGTTACCTTTTCATGTAATATCTATATTTTATATGTATGTGGCAAAATAAATGGTTTAAATGGTAAAATGTGGTGCCAGCTTTGATATTAATTAAAATTCTTTGAATGTAATTTTGAGGACTGTTACCGAGTCAATATTTTCTTAAATAACTTTAAACTCCTTTTTTTTAAAGATTCAAAATCTTTTTCCGGTACTTTCTTGACAGAGTAGTATGTATAACGAAGCAAATTAAAAAAAGTTTTCAAAATCGATCGAAGGCCAAGTAGTCATTACTTGGCCTTCGATCGATTTTGAAAACTTTTGTGTGTGAATTGGGTTATTTTTGCTAAATTACGTCCAATAAAATATCAACGCACTGCAAATAATAATCCTCATGCGCACCTTGCAAATTCAATGACACCATCAATATATAATTTTATCACAAACCCTACGATTATTTGATAATATATGCGACAGTAATGGAGATCGAACTCGTAAGGGAGTGAACCAATTGACATAATATTCCTAACTCCGTCCAAGCCATAAAATCGGTTATAAAGCTCACCCTAACACCGGTTATTGGGTTCGGCTCATCTTTATGACGTTCTCTGGTAAAAAGGATATTAAGTTAAGGTTGACACTGCTGAGTTTTAATATGATTTCTATCGAACTCTCTGCTTATAATAAAAATGTTGCTTACAATGTCGTGTAGTGATCTCAAGCACGATCCTATGAAGCTAGTGTATGAGATTCGATTCCCAAACAGAGTAAAATTATAGAAAAAATGGTTTATAAGCATATGCTTCGTGCAATGTTTAAGAGGAAATGCGGGCAGAGAGACTTCGCTGTCTCTTTGCGAACGCTTGGTTTCAAATAAGTGCGATAAGAACAACAGCATGCAGCTACGGCTGAATGGCCTAGGTAAAAAATTTCATAATTCGAGGTTTGACTCTCGACTATTTTCTCCTCTGAAACTGGACCAATTTAAAAGATATTTCATAAACTGAATAAGAAGAATATGTACTGTGTCGCTATGTTATTCCTTTTTCATTAATAGTTGCCAAATTTTTACACTAGGCCTCTGTAGACAGCGGTCTAAGTAGGCACTTTAGAGATTTTTTTAAGGCTTCTAAAAATTATTTATCAACAAAACCGAAAACGTAGGGACATACGAAAAGTTGATATTTATTTTACTGTAAAAAATTATTGCACTAGAGTTATAAACCAGAGAGAAAACAGTCGAGAGCGTTTGTTTGGAGAAAAGACCACCCGCATTTCCTCTTAACTAAATTAGCATACTAATGTCCCAATCGGCATTGAGCCTCTTCTCAGAATGAGAGTGTAGGGCTCAGACCACCGACCACCGCTGACCTACACCTACGGAAAGCCTATACTATGCGAGGTCAGCCTATACTGGAAATATACAGCTTAATGTGTAGCCGTGTGTGTGTACTTGATGTGTAGTAGTAGTAGAGCTCTTTTGTGAAAGAGCTCGTTCGGGGAAGTACGGTCGACCGCACGTCGGTGGTAACACTTTGACATTAGCAGGATCTTTATTTCGTAAGCAGTAAGGGCGGTTTTAGAATTGACGTGTTACCACTGTCATGCTGTCGACTGTACTACTACCGTATCTACTTCTCCGCCAAATAGTGATGCTTGCATTGCTGTGTTTCGATCTGAATGGTACGAGTGCCGGTGAAATTACAATCACATGAGACTTTCCATCTTCATGTCTCAGTTTGGCGAACCGACTTGTGGTACCATTTAGGTAACAGCGTAGGTGGGGTTTCTTATTTATTTATTTAATTCTTTATGCACAATTGTGTACAAAGGCGGTCTTATCGCCATAGGCGTTCTCTACTAGACAACCTCACGATATTTTTCTGAAAAGAGGTACGTTTCCATGCCCAGCAGTAGACAGTAGAGGCATAACAGTAGGTGTTATGTGTTGCATAATAATTAACCACTCAACCACATTGGGACTATTCTGTAATGGTAGTGAAAAAAAATTACGGTCTTTATGTGTGAATCAAGACACAAGATACAAGATCATTTATTTGTTCAAGTGGACACTGCTGTTCCTCAACCGAACGACGCGACGGCCCATTCTCGGTTATTTTCTTTTGTATGTAGTATACCAACAAAAAACCCTTTAAACACTTTAAGATCAGTCTCTTCACGTCATTCTGCACAAAAAAAAAATGTGTTGTTGCCATCGTTATACAACGTTATTCTTTGTATACCTGCATCCTGAAATTACTTTGTTCAGAATCACTAGGACAATCGATTTATAGTGAAAAAACATAGTGTTATATTTTTGGAAAAAAATCTTCAACTTTATTCAAAGTTTGGATACCTATTTTATTTGTACTACACCGCGAGTCGACACGCTGATATTATTTGTACCTACTGCACCGCGAGCCGCCGTCGCCGCTTTGATGTAGCCGACCGACAACCAGTCGAACGCCGCCGCACGCCACACCGGCGCCGCGCCGTGCGCGCCGCCTGACCCTCCCCTGCCCCCGTTCGCCGCCGCCGCTTGCGCCGAGGGCGAGGGAGAATTTCGCCAAATCGCCAGTCTTACGAAGTTCGCTCAGGTGTTTAGTGTACAAGAGAGTGTGGAAGAGCGCTGCGATCTCGTGATCATATTTTTCGACAATGGCATTTCAGTACACAAACCAACAGTCCTCCGAGAACCTCCCTCGCAGTTTTTCAAAGCCCAGGAATGCACTATCAACACGATGGTGCCAGCGGCCATTTTTCAGTCAGTCGGGCAGTTCCTAAATCAGGAATATGGTGATAGGTGGATCGGCCGCGGAGGCCCCGTTCCCTGGCCCGCGAGGTCCCCTGATCTCACTCCACTTGATTTCTACCTAGTTTACACCACTTACCGGTCGCATCGGAAGTAGCATTGCTGTATTAAAAAGTGATACCTACGTATTAATAAAACTAAACAGAAATTTACGTAGATAGGTACCTAAACGTGCTCGACTTTGCATTCAAACAGGTGGAATGCGATTTGAGCGAATGTTACAATACGTTTAAACTGTGTAATGTGTAACGATGAGACACCTAGTGATAGTGATCAGTGTACAATAATCTACTTACAAAACAGTCCGGGGACATCGTTGTAGATACTAGATACCTACTCTTTCTTTACTGCAAGGTGGTTCGAAACCGACGGAGATGGTATGTACCTACCTACTTTGAAACCGACTAACATGAACAGTCGACTGTATGACAGTGGTAACACTTGAATTAGAAATCCGCCCTTACTTACTGCTTACGAAATAAAAACGCTGTCAATGTCAAGTTGTTACCACTTACGTGCGGTCGACCGTACGTAAAAACACTGTCAATGTCAAGTTGTTACCACTGACGTGCGATCGACCGTACCTACCAAGCAGGTAGGTAGGTTTTACAAAATGTCAATAATAAGGTCGTGATTTCAATTATTTTTCCTAAAGTCTAGGTAAGTACGGTCAACCGCACGTCGGTGGTAACACTTTGACATTAACAGCATCCTTATTTCGTAAGCAGTAAGTGTGGTTTTCGAATTGATGTGTTACCACTGTCATGCTGTCGACTACCTACGTAATTATTTATTATTTTTACGCATGCGGAGCCATAAGTACCTATGTACTTATTTTGTTAAATAATTATGTGTAATGAACATTAGCAATATTTAAGTTATTAACATAGCACCAGCTGTCCCATAACAAGTCGAACATCTTACGTAAAATAAGTACCTACGTTTCATTGATCGAATTACCTTACTAGGTACCTACCTATCTAAGAGGGCATAGACCCTTACTGTCAGTGCATTTTGTTTGGGGCAAGCAAATTTCGTTTTAGCCGGTAATTAAGTATGTAGGTGCACTTTGATCCGAGCGGCGCGGCGCGGCAGTGTCCAAATCTTACGTACGAAAAGCGGATAATTAAATCAGCTGTTTATGAAAAAACTGTTCATAGTAAGCCAATTTTTTTTTCACCCATATTTTTTTGAATATTTTAACTAATTGGGGTGTATAGGGATGTTGGTAAAGAAAGAATAACGTTGTATATGTACCTACTGCGTACTAGATGCGCTGTTTAGAAGAACAACACGGTCACACTAGTTATGGTTCTGGAACCACACTGTCATCTGTGATTAGTTCACAAGTGACAGCTGTCTCGCGAACATACGTAAATGTTATCAACGGTTGCGTCAGCTGAATTTGGAACATGCTGCTTATATGAGATCGCGTGTCTATATATTGACGTCATTGGTTGTTGCATACATTTCAATCGAGCTAGGTATCCTCTTATGTGAACAGCTGATTTTTTCACGATCAAAGAGTTGGTCCCATAGAAAAAGTATTGCAGTTGATGAGTAGAGACTACCCTTAAAGTATTTTTGGTATACCTTAAAACATTTCTGAAAAGGAATGTTATGTTTAGAGAATGTCTAAATTGGGCCTGTCAAATCGAATCAACATCTATTTTAAAATTACCACCAAATTCTGCCCTTAATCAACTTCGGAATTCCTCCCTCTAAATTTATTTCGTCCAACCCACGTCAAGTTTTACCCAATTTATCGCGTTACCTATTGAATTCATAATGCGTTGACCGCTCGGAGCTTGAAGCGGAATGTTTTATGTATGTTGACGACATACTTATATACTTAAGATTGCTTTTAAGTGACGACTTTAGTCGATTACCAACGCTTCTGTGACTCCTGATTTCCTGGCACCTTATGAATATGTTATAAAGGATGTTATAAGTCACTTATTGAGAGTATGGTTATTTATAGCATGTTATAAAAAATTAAGCTGTATTTGTGAAAAGGTAGAGATAGTGGCAAAATTGATCTTTTGACGGAAATAATATTAAACTAAATGAGTTTTCTAATAAAATAACTCATAAATATCATAAGAGTAATTTAAGTGATAAAAGAAGTCACATTTTCTCGATATAATATTAAGAATCACGTCAAGAAGGCAAAAAAAAAAACAATACAATACAAATCCTTTTTATTGCACAACAAGATTACATTCATTTCTTAAATAACTACTAATGCGCTAGTGATAATGCTAATAATATTTTTTATTAGATTTATAGGTAAGCGACAACTGCGAATATTTCCACAAGTAACAGAATTTATATTGTGCTTTCAGGCAGTAGTAAAATACTTTTCCCAGAATCATCCTTATGATTAAATAAATAAATAACATAGGGAAGAGCGCTGTTGTCTGAGAGACAGATATTTCTTATCTAGTTCAGACACAGATGTTTCTAATAAAATTATGGAATTAATGTAAATTGAATGTGTATGTATTTTTAAGTTGTATAATGTATCTTTTTTGCACAATAAATTTATTTATTTATTTAAATTTATCCTTATGATGAAAATCCTAACGCGTACAATATTAAAATACGTACATTCTGAGCTACGTTCTTCAAATACCTCGCCTTAATATGAAACCGCAGCTTACTTTGAATAACAGAAACATTCCACGAAATAAAACATAAAAACAGGAAAACACATTTTCCTTTCTACCACGCAAGCAGAAACGCAATGAAAATAAAAAACAAATCCTAAGCGCCTGTTGTAAAATAAAAGTGAAGATAAAATGTCACCTGCGCTAAGTACACCAGAGCTACATGAAACGCAGAAGCTCTTAATGTAATTGTCAAACAAAATATTATTGTTCTGTCCACCCTCCTGTTTGAAATCCAAACAATACTGAACTCTGTTGTACGAACTTTATAATTCACATTTGCTAATCACTTGACAAATGTTAATGATCTTCGTGCCCCTCATTTGATGTTTTTAAACTTCATATTACATTTTATGAGGAAAATAATAAGGTTGATATTACTTTAGCAACTTACGTATTTTTTCTACTTAGAGACCCATTCAAAATTAAACTTTAGGATATGAAGAATAAAATTGAATTTTATTTACTATGGTATTGATTCTATGGTGTATTCAGACGGGACTCGGGGGAAATAGTTTCGATAATGGTCAGTAAATATTGTTCTTCCTGAATGATGTGTGTGATGGCATTAAATAATTAAAATACATATTGGATGGACTTGTGATGAAGGAATTCATAAATGGAATACTTATGCAATCAGTTACCGTTGTTACATTAAATATTATGATAACGAAGTATTGTTTGTTGAAGAGTCTGAAAAGTACAGTAATTGCGTCGAGAAATTGAAAACTCTGTAATAACTGCCTCTGTTTGTTTGTGTAAGTCTGAATAAATTAAATAAATAAATTACTTTCAGGTCGATATTCTGTAGTAATTTCCAATTAGCCACTCCACTAGCAGCAGAAAAAAAATAGAAAAAAAAAAAAAAACTGCGATGTTCAGCTAGCTATATGTAGTGTTGTGGTTCTAAAATATAATCATCATCATAAAATAAATTGCACTCTAATGCTTACAACAAAACATCAAGAGAATGATGCCATTCAGCCCCCCTTCAAATTCTGGGGAGGGTCCATGATTAGCAGTAGACGTTTACGGCTTATTACAGTACAAAACTGATATTGCTTCTAAAATGAAGGTTATAACCACAAAGATGTTAGGCAATACGCGTTATTGGTGGAAATCAAAAACAAAATAATGTCACACAAAAATCTTAAGAGGGTAGGTAGTCATTATTTAGTTTAGTTAGTAATGATTTAAGTCAAAAATGAATGTGTAATGTTGTCTTAAAATAACACAGAATATGAAAAAAATGCAATAGCTTATATTTACATTGTTTCAGTTCTCAATTCGTACTTTTATTGCTTTGAGCCCTAATCACATAAAAGTATAATCAAAAACTGGCTCGCAGACAACTTGCGAACAAAAGTTGTTTGTACAAAGGGTAGTCCCATGTTGGGCGCCAATTCGCTCGCCACTTACGTCGTTTTTTATTGTGTTTGTTATGTTTTATGAATGAACAAATATTGTTGTATTCTGTTAGATTCAGCATCCATTATAAAGTTATAACAATCTTCTTGTTTGAACAGGCTTAGCTTAGTAGGGAATTTCGCATTAATTAAGAAATTAAGTTATTGTTTTCGTAATGTTAGTATGAGCTCCGAGCTCCGAGAAGCGTCGCTGGAATTTATAATTTTATACAACATTGTTACGTAAATCTAGAACGTAAATCTTATTTTAGAGTTTATGAAGTTGCTATAAACTTAGATGGAATATTACTCGGAATTTTGTGTCCTTAGCCGTAAGCAAAACTTTGTAAGGCAACTTCAGATATAATACAGTCAAGAAATTTAATGGAAGTTAAGAGTTCAAGCGTGTTTTAAGGTGAATGAAGTTGGTTTCTAAGATGTCTGACCATCTAAGGATGGTCATGAATTGCAATTTCTTAAATTAAATTATTGCAGTCACATGTTATGAAGTCAATAATGTAAGTAGATGAAATATTAAATATACAACCAAATTTGTAGTCTTTAAAATAATATACACTACAAAAAGTAATTTTGTGCAAATAACATTTTTACTTCTATTTCGAGTTGTGTGTTTTCGCAAACGCTGCGGGTTTGTGGCTACTAAAAGCACATTGGATTATGTCGGGTCAGGTATCCCTCGGGTGCCGTTGACGGGAGCAACGCGTTTTATTGTTGCCCCACGTTGGGCGCCATTTAGCTCCACGCACAACTGCCCGTTTTGACGGCGTGAAGTCGTGCCGCACTAAATTAATGTATAAAGCTTGCTATTTTGTTTTATAGGAACGTATTATACTGCGTGTGTAAATGTAAAACATACTTTATTTTAGGCGTATAAAACTTTTAAGTGCACAAGTTTTTCTACGTTTGGATGATACAGAAATAAAAGCAAACTAGATTACGTAGTAGTAGGTGAGCCGTTTATTGAGCATAAGGCGTTTTATTGTAGTCCCTCGGTGGGCGCCATTTGTTTTCACGTACAGTCAACAAATCGGAATCATGACCCACTCAGCTGATAATTCGTTAGAAATCGTCAAAACAGTAAGGTTTTCTTCTATGCTGCACTTAGGACATTTTGAATATTACAGAAACTGCATTAAAACGGGTCAGTGGTCTGTGCCATTTTGAGTTTTGTTATCAATGCAATAGATTTATAATTGGATTGGAAATTATGTTTTTGATAAAGCAGGAATTATGTTTTGAATTTCGAATTAGCTGTCGTTTCACGTGGTTTTCCTACAAACAACTATATTTTTTAAGAAACCTATACTAACTTTTTCGATTACAGACCATTAATAAAATAAAAATAAAAATTAAGAAATAATAAAATGTCAAGTATGAAAAGGTGTCAAACAATACTCTTAACAGCTAAGTATGTGGAACCTCGGACGAATAAAAAGGCAGACGGAATCTCGTTATTCAATAAGTGAAGCATCCATAGCAAGCCGGCTCGCTTAAAAGTATGGCACGCACACATTCACATCCATAGTATGCCAAAAAGCCGCGATTACGCAAAACATCTAGTGTTACGGTAGTCATTGTTGTAGCGTCATAAATAAAATAACAGTATAAATCTGATGTGTTAAAATGCTTTCGAAATTCAATACTCAGTATATTTATTGCAATTATAGTGGGTTCAAGAAAAAATTAAGTGCTTCAGTCTTTGTTTAGCGAGATTCCGTCCGCCTTTTTTAATCCTCCGGGTGTGGAACATACATTTAATTTATAATATCCTCTGTACCATATTTCACGCAATAAATTATAAATAAATAAATAACAATATTTGGAGTTAAACGTCAAGAATAAAATTTAGAAAAATAATTTTATTGGTAAACTAGCTGTAACTGTCAATAGCTAACAAAATTGATAACAAGTCAGTTGCCAGGGAAATATCTGTTTAAGCGAAATTCAACCCAATTGTATTAGAATGTCTGTAGCATATTAAGCTTATCGTGGGTCATGATTCCGATTTGTTGACTGTACACGCGCTGAAATAGTGGAGGCGTGGCCGCTTCGCCAACAAACGATTGACAATAAAAACTACAAACTAGATTCAGGCGAGGATCAATTTAGCCACTATGTTTTTTATGTCCCTAGTTTGAAAATAAATATAGAGTGGTTTTGTACAAAAAACTCATCATTTTTTTCATAGTAACGACTTTTTGTAAACCTTTTTGTTTAACAAAAGCAACGAAATCAAACTAAATAAACTCTTGAACGAATATGTAACACAACCAATCACAATATATTTGATCAGTTATACAACGTTATTCTTTCTTTATCAACATCCCTATACACCCCAATTAGTTAAAATATTCAAAAAATTATGGGTGAAAAAAAAATTGGCTTACTATGAACAGTTTTTTCATAAACAGCTGATTTAATTATCCGCTTTTCGTACGTAAGATTTGGACACTGCCGCGCCGCGCCGCTCGGATCAAAGTGCACCTACATACTTAATTACCGGCTAAAACGAAATTTGCTTGCCCCAAACAAAATGCACTGACAGTAAGGGTCTATGCCCTCTTAGATAGGTAGGTACCTAGTAAGGTAATTCGATCAATGAAACGTAGGTACTTATTTTACGTAAGATGTTCGACTTGTTATGGGACAGCTGGTGCTATGTTAATAACTTAAATATTGCTAATGTTCATTACACATAATTATTTAACAAAATAAGGGTCAGAGTGTCGCCTTAGGGGCATGCAGTCGACTGTACATGTTAGTCGGTTTCAAAGTAGGTAGGTACTTACCATCTCCGTCGGTTTCGAAACACCTTGCAGTAAAGAAAGAGTAGGTATCTACAACGATGTCCCCGGACTGTTTTGTAAGTAGATTATTGTACACTGATCACTATCACTAGGTGTCTCATCGTTACACATTACACAGTTTAAACGTATTGTAGCATTCGCTCAAATCGCAGTCCACCTGTTTGAATGCAAAGTCGAGCACATTTAGGTAGGTACCTATCTATGTAAATTTCTGTTTAGTTTTATTAATACGTAGCTATCACTTTTTAATACAGCAAAGCTACTTCCGATGCGACCGGTAAGTTCTGTCACCGTAGATGGTTCAGTTGTGTAAACTAGGTAGAAATCAAGTGGAGTGAGATCAGGGGACCTCGCGGGCCAGGGAACGGGGCCTCCGCGGCCGATCCACCTGTCACCATATTCCTGATTTAGGAACTGCCCGACTGACTGAAAAATGGCCGCTGGCACCATCGTGTTGATAGTGCATTCCTGGGCTTCGAAGAACTGCGAGGGAGGTTTTCGGAGGACTGTTGGTTTGTGTACTGAAATGCCATTGTCGAAAAATATGATCACGAGATCGCAGCGCCCTTCCACACTCTCTTGTACACTAAACACCTGAGCGAACTTCGTAAGACTGGCGATTTGGCGAAATTCTCCCTCGCTCTCGGCGCAAGCGGCGGCGGCGAGCGGGGGCAGGGGAGGGTCAGGCGGCGCTCACGGCGCGGCGCCGGTGTGGCGTGCGGCGGCGTTCGACTGGTTTTCGGTCGGCTACATCAAAGCGGCGACGGCGGCTCGCGGTGCAGTACAAATAAAATCAGCGTGCCGACTCGCGGTGTAGTACAAATAAAATAGGTATCCAAACTTTGAATAAAGTTGAAGATTTTTTTCCAAAAATATAACACTATGTTTTTTCACTATAAATCGATTGTCCTAGTGATTCTGAACAAAGTAATTTCAGGATGCAGGTATACAAAGAATAACGTTGTAGTTTAAACCTCTAAAATAACAGACACCACACCACATCACCACATCGTCAACCACATCTTGACAAAGCTGTCTAGATTGCGGTCAAGAGCAGATCTATATCTCATTATAAAAATTACAGCTCACTTAGTGTTATTAAATAAATAAATATTATATTCCCTAATAATGTTACACCGTATATGTTTTTTTTTTCTGTTTAATTTTATTTTTAATTTATTTTTTTTTATTTTTTTTTTCTTTGATTTTTTTGATCACAGATGGTAATGTATTGTATTTTATTAAAACCTATTGAATAATTGAATATTTGAATTTGAATTTTGCTTGAACTTCCCTTAACTCAGACCAATAAAACACCTTTATACGTTTTAGCTGAAAGTACCCTCAACACTGGTAGAAGAGAGTACTAACACAGATGTATGACTCGTGGACCCACTGGCTTTGTACCACCAGTGCTCGTGGTCTCACCAGCCCGATGCACTGAATAAACGAGCTGACCTTATCACCCTCCTTTAAGGCCCATAAACATGTTCGTGGAGATTTCGCCGCCATTTAACACGAGCTTCGAAAGATGAATAATTAATCGGAGCTAGGTGTCTGTCAGTCCTTACTGACCCAGTTTATTTTGACTCCACTTTATTTATTCAAGGCCGCTTCTATCCTGAGGTCCTGAGGAACATATTTCTTTGGGAATATATTAATAGTACCCTAGAGGAGGGTAGTTGAAAAACCTTGCGGTTTTGAGGTTAACCTTCTAATTTACTATGCTAACGGTGAAAAAAAATCCTACTACTTTTGCTACTTATTCTAATAAGTTTTTTAATACCGAAAGGTTTTATGATGTTTTTCTAGAATTAATTAGGTTGTCAAAATTCAAGCCCTGTAGTATGCTATTGCATTATTTAGTTCAATATTAACACAATGTTTAATAAAGTTTGGCCCACGATGTAGATAAAAAAGTAATTACAAACAAACATAATTTACTAGAATTCCCTTGCGACTGGAAACAATAAAATTGTGGTTAAAACATTTCAAGTCTTACTGTAATTTACATTAATAACCTGGATGTGAATGTTTGGAAGACATTATACTAATCATGTAATTTCCAATATTTTTATCATTGATCTTCATCATTATTTAACGTTCAATATAACAATGCATTCAGGGTGCTGGTGGGGCTGCCGAGGTACTGCAGCGCATCACAGATGTTTGCGGACGCGCGAACTGATGACTTTTTTGCAATCATGCGCAAACGCTGCGCTTCTGTTCTGCGCAGGGTGCGCGACAGCCCCAACAGCATCTTGAATACCATAAAGGACAGGTGGGACGCCCCCATACTGCAGCATTGGTTACGCTTACATGCCCCAGTGGCATAGATAAGCTACGTATTTTAATTAATCTCAATTCGAAATTTTTAAGTTACTAACATTAGGTTGTAAGGGCAATGTTTACTAACGAAATGGATGCAAATCTGAAAATAAATGATTTATTATTATTAATTTTTTGCTAACCCGTTTTGACACTCTCGTCTACATTTCTTTTCTTTCCAACTCTCTAGCAGGTCTGCTGGAAGAGATTTCTTTAGAAATAAGCAGTACGTACCATTGTACTTGTCTTCTCCTTAACATAGTCTATTTTACGACGTTTCTATTAACTCGCTTTCCTTCGTGTCTGTCTGTTTGGTACAAATTGCAATAGATTTTACACTCACTTCCCGGTGAACTTGAGACGAAACTTTAAACATAGCTCAGAACTGAATGACAACTTAATATTAATTCGCTTTCGTGTTAAAAACGTAGGTACTATATTAGAAAAATCTGTCATCAAATTATTTTTTGTAACTTTCTGTGTGCGTAAATTGTTATTGCTCCGCTTTAGCGCGTATCACACTCACAATTGCAATAACCTTAATTTTGACAATACAACAATCGGTGGTGCATAGCTAACAATAAGACTGATTGTTGAGATCACAGAAATAGATAGAATGGCCAAGTGGGCAGTGCGCACGTGCCAACACTCTGCACCATAGTGCAGGGCATTTCAAAGTCTTTCTCAGTACGCCTCATGACTTGTTTCTGTAAATACTGTAACAAGAACCCGCAAAAATGCCTTATTGTGCTGTTTCTAACTGAAGAAACAAAAGCTGTAAAGTACATTTGGTTAAAGTAAATTTTTAAAAATTAATGACGTCAATATGGGAGGCGTAGTTTGTTCGGAAAGTTACCACGCATGAATCGCAAGTAAAATTGTGATTACAACCATTCTATCTATTTCTGTGGTTGAGATATACAACGTGTTATTGAAATAACTGAAAACCTCTTAAGAGGACATTATACTCATCAGTATGAATAACTTTTAATATGGGACCAACCCTGAAATCGTGAAAAAAAACAGCTGTCCCCTATATATTTTTCACAGGGAACGTTGTGGAGTGAAAGAAGCTGTAGTGACAAAGATTGAGAAAGGTATGTTAAGATGGTTTGGACATATAGAGAGGATGGACGAGAAGAGATTGACGAAACAAGTATACGAAGCGAGTGTGGGTGGAAGAGTTGGAAGGGGACGACCTCGGCGAACGTATCGCGATCAAATCGCGGACGTTCTCAAAAAATGCCAGGTTAAGAGTTCTCTAAACCGACGAGCATGCATGACGAGGTTAATGGACGTAGATGAAGCGAAAGAGGTGTCAGGTTCGTAGCAGGTGGAAATCCATAGTCTCTGCCTACCCCAATGGGAAACAGGCGTGATAATATGTATGTATGTATGTATGAATCGACAAAATGTAGGGATCAGCTGATTATGTTTTCACGATTTCAGGCTTGGTCCAATAGTAAAAAAAAAAACAAAAAAAAGTATAACAAACAACAACAGTAAAAGTTGTTCATACTGATGAGTAAATTGACCCCTTAAGAGGTTTTCAGTTGAAATCAAATCCATTGCGATTGCGAGGGCAGATCTTACTTAAGATCTTTTGCAGGTCGTCATAATATTCCACATAATATTACATCGCGTTGTCAATGAATGTCGTCTACCGTCGTTTCCTGCCCTTCCCCCGCCTTAGGGAGCACTTTAAAAGGTTCCGTCGCGCCCTCTTGACCAGCCCCACTTAGTCGCACACCGCCGGGGGCGACGCGGTGTTATATTCAGTCGTACAGGATCTGAGGGCAGCGCTCCTAATTGTACAGTGGGGCAAAGAGATAAGTGAGCATGGTCGCTAGCTAAAGTTAAAGGTATTTTTCTAATGAAATATTATTTAATTGACGACACGATTAGCGTAGTGGCTGAATACTAGTCTGGTGCGCAACGTTTCGTAGGTTCGCTTCCCGCACGAAACAAGTATTTGTACAGTCTAAAGATAATTGTTGCGGGTGTGTGTTTGAAGATTTGTGTCGGCAAACGCACCCACGATACAGGAGTATTCCTAGTGTCTCTGCAACGTTTTTTTCAAGAAATAAAAGAAAGAAAAATATTTATTGTCCCAGCTAAGACTATGCAACATTGAGAAAAGTATTAAAATTTAAACAAAATAACATAATAAAAACATGAGCTTTAACATTAAAAATAAAACTACAGACATAAAACGCCTATGGCGTTAAGACCCTCTTTGTACCCCGTTGTGCATAAAGAATTAAATAAATTAATAAATACCAGTCCAATTTCCGCGATGATGAAGATTTATAAAGAAATCTCATTTATAACTTTCTGTTATAATTTTCTTAGAAAACTTCACCTATCTCTTTGTTCGACTGTACAAGATTTGAGTGTACCTCTCCTATTAGAGTATGTATGTACTTGCTCGAGGGTTTTGAAAATTGGTAGATTTTGAGCAGTTATTAGGGATACATTACATTTGTGATACACTTATTAATTAACCTTACAGGGGTCGTATGTGTTATATTAGTGGCTTATAAGCATTTTGAATCGTCGTTTGTTATAATTAAATTCTAATAGTGTGGCGACACTCACAAAGTAAACTTACTTATAGTAGGTATTTTTCTAAGCAATTTGCTTCTAAAACTTTTGAGGAATAACAGCTACCTGAGAAATTATGTGTTATTCTGTTACACCCAGACTGGTTGGAAACGATACCGGCAAACTGAGTTATGTTGACCATTAGTGATATCTTAATATTATTTATAGCTTCGTTATGTTAGTTAAAATATCTTCCAGACTAGACATGTAAAAAATAAGATTGGGAACAAATATTGATTACAATCACATGAGTCTTCATCTTCATGTCTAAGTTTGGAGAACGCTACTTGAAAACCATTTAGGCAACAGCCTAGGTGGTATTGCAGTTGTTATGGGCAAAGGTAACCGCTTAACATCAGGTGGGCCTTTAGCTCGTTTCACCATTTCGTATCCTAGGCCATTTTCAAAAATTGTTATTCTTTTTAAATAGCCGCTGTATACAGTGCTTATAACTACGATATTCTGTATCCCTCATTCAACAAAACTGCAGGTGACACAAACAGCCACTACATTTTGTTTGAATTTAATCTAGACTATGAAAACACAACATCCATCAAAACAAATGAGCTATTATTAAATAAATACAAAAATCAATTAGCGCCGAGCGGTAAAACGACACTCATATACCAGGGGGTCTACTCCCGTTCGACGATATTCGATAAATCGTACGATACATCGCACAATTTGCTACTCCGGTCAACTATCGTACCCTTATCGCATGTGATGATCGTGTTTTGACGTTTGTTTTTCTCATCTCCGGTAAATTGTATACGACTACGAACCGTAGTCTATCTTAATTGTGCCTTTTTTATGTGCCTATCTTTATTATGTAAGTATCAGTCGGAACGAAAGTTCGTACTTCGTTTGTCGTTCGTAAAACGCGAGTAGACCTACTGGACTTAATTGGGTGGGTACTAGTGGGTAGTCGTAACAATAATAGCTGCTCTATGTTGCGTGTTGGAGAAGCAACGTTTTATTGTAAGAGAGGTCGTTTAACTAATGTGTTACTTCACTGTCTTGTTGTTCTCACGTGAGGGAGGAATTTAGTAATTCCGTAGGAATACGTTGACATTCATACACAACATCGCACCTGCATTCCCTGAAGGGGTAGGCAGAGGTGTACACCCACATTTCACTAGTTATGTTATAAGTCCCATGTAATAGGGGACGAGCATATTCCCGCTAACCGGGAAAAAAAACAGACTCCGGTCTGCTACTGAGAATTTTTTAATGAAAAAACCCAATAACACTGCCGAACCGGGAATCGAAACCAGGAGATCTACTCCGAAATGACACTATCGAATGTTCGGGCCCGACCGAAACACGACCGATGTTTGCATTGTTGTCCTACTACGAACAAAGTTCGGATTATCTCAGTTCGGTCGGCGCCATAGACAATCTTCGGAAGAGTATCGGATCGAACTAAATGAAGTACTAGAGTTGAACTTTTCATCGATATGTTGTAATTACTCTTTATATACTCATTTTGATGTAATTTAACTGTTGCATTAGAGAGTTATACTAATATTTTTATAAAGAAAATTGAACTTGGCTTTTAATTCATTATTTTTAACTACGAAAACTGTAATATTTCCAAAAATTCAACAAAATTGTGGCTGACATAATGACTGCCTTTGCCGATTGTCGAAATAAGAAAAGCCAAAGCACAGTAAAGTCAAAGGAAATGTAAATAAACAAGGAGTGTTTGAGTTTTTTTATTGCAAAATCCTTCAAAAAAAATACATTATTCACACAAAAACTCATCTGTCGTCATAGCAATAAGCGATAACCGTATTCCGATCGTTTAATATTAAGTGCTGACTGAAGTGTTGAGTGTTCAAGTTAAGTTGTGAGATGTAAACAAAAAATAAACTAAATAAACTTCACACTACATAAATTATTATTCACTTCACCCGTGAACAAATGCCCATTGGGTTTATCGTTTTCTCATGTTCGTGTTTTGGAAGTTTGGAAGTGAAACTTATTATAGAGAAATCATTCTACACCGAAGGACGTCATGTCTACACCGACAGCGGCACAAATTGATGCTCTCCTCAATTTCCTTGAGGAGCACCGAGATTTGGCTCGAGGAAACTTGAGGAGCATCGAAGGTCGCACGCTGTCTCATCGGCTGTGGGAAGAAATTTGCACAACGCTGAATGCGTTGGGCGGGTGCACTAAAACGACGAAACAGTGGCAAAAAGTAAGTTTACTTTGATTTATTAAGTAGGTATTAAAATTCACACAAACAGCATACATACTCAGTTGCAATTAAATTAAGTAAAGCCCAATGTGTTCTGTCACTAATACTCATTATTGAAACATTGTAGGTGGATAAAAAAAAAATCTAAATAATTTTACTCATATATTAATTGCATTACCTGTCTGTTATCATAATATGCTTAATTTTGTCATTTTAAATGACATAATTATATGTGTATGTTCATACACATGTATGCATTTGATGCAAATTGATAAAAACAATCTAATTAATAATTGAATTATTCATTTATTTTAGGTGTGGACGGATAAAAAATATCTGGCAAAGAAGGCAGCAGTGGCTGCACGGAGGTCTGCGTCTGCTACAGGAGGTGGACCATCTACGGCTCCTTCACTCTCCCAATGGGAGCTTAAAGTTATTTCTATAATGGGAGATGGATTCGGTGAACCGCAGACTTCGGCAAGGGTACCAGCTTTTGTTGAGCATGTATGTATTAATTTATGTTTGTATTTCTATGTGTTAAAAAAAAAAAAAAAAAAATTTCGATAGAAAAGTATCCCTGTGGCTGGTCGTCAGCCATAGTGACACTTTGTATTGAAATATAAAATAATGCGGCTTTATCTCAACCCACATATTTTGTTTTTCAGGCAACTCAAGAGACAACCACTGCTGCCTCAACACAATCCTACCAAGATGGAGACCTTTTGCAACTAAATGGTATGTAGTACAATGAAATAATATTCTGAACAGATAACTAATAGTGTTAACTATTACATATAGTACACACCATTATTTTTTATTTTTAAATTATTTGTTATGTTGTGTTGTAGGGTGTAGCATTAAAAGTAACATGCATATTATATTTTTGTTAAAATTTGTAGTTATAAAGTATAATATTTAATTATGAAATAACTATCATATTACCTTAAGCTAAATGTGGTGTGCTAAGCTATTTTTATATTCAACTAAATTGTTGCCTTTAAACTACGGTACAAGAATTTTTCGTTTTTATGAATTCAATTTACTTTTATACCTATGTTTTACAAATAAATTATTTTGATTTTGATTTTGAAAAAAAAATTATGAACTCAAAATTACTAAGTACCTACTTAATTAATTTTATTTAGATTTACTTCTCTGTATATCTAATTTATTATTTCTGTTTATTTTTTGCAGATGTTTTGCCAGTAGAAACACAATACACGGAGCTGGACACCCACATTCAGCCAAGTACAAGCCAACAAGCTTCAGCCACACCAGCCAGAGATGCCTCAATAACGCGCAACCAAATAACTTGTAAGTGTCACTGTTTAATTTTAATGTAAAGCATAAAACAATACTAATATTTTATAATATACATTTTTCATAGAATTGTCTAAACTAGATTTAGATTTTAAGTGAATTAATTACCCCTAAACGACACTCTGACCTTAAAATATAATCCTGTTTGTTGTCTATTTCTACAGAATTCTGTAGTTTTTTTTTTGTTGTGTATGCATTTTAATGTTTTGTTATTTTACAGCTACACGTCAGCGAAGTGCATTTCGGCGGCATTCTGCGTCTCTTCGGACTGATAGTTCTGTGCGGGACAGACTATTCCGATTAGAGGAACGCCGTGTGGTATGTGAGGAACAGCGAAACCTAGAATTAGCTGGCATAAAGATGGCTGTTGTAGAATTGTGCAGGCATATGCAGCAGCTCATAGAGCAATTGCCATCAAGAATACAATAATAAGTAACAAAGCAACTTTAATAGTTGCTATATTACTTATTGTTTTATTACACTTTATATTTTATCGTGTAAATATTAATTGTATGTATCTAGTTGTAGTCTTTGGCATAGTTAACATAAGTTTAAAAATTTACATCATTTATATGATTTAAAATTTAATAGAAATAAGTAAAAATTAATGTAGATAGATAGATAGAATATACTTTATTGTACACCATGAATATAGTAGTAAACAGGAACAACGTATAAATTAAGTAATTACATGTAATACATTAAATGTTAAAGTTTACTAAAAGTTTCTTTCTAATAATTGTATTACTCGTTCCCTCTGTCTTTGTCCCCTCCTCAAAGCATCTGTGGCAGATGTAGCAGGCTGATATATAACCTGCCGGGAGTTCTCTGCTTGAAAATCATCTTGGGTTAACTCCGGAGCACTCACTCCAGCCTTTATGCACATATTATGCAAAACACAGCAGGCTAAGATTATTCTGCCCGCTGTTTCTGGATGGTAATGAAGCTCCCTTGCTGCCAAGAGACACCTCCATCGACCCTTGAGTATCCCAAATGTGCGTTCAATAGTGGAGCGTGTACGCTTGTGCACAGCATTAAAACGGCCTTCTGGACTGTCTTCTACAACACTTCCTATAGGTGTCAACAGATATTCCCTTAAGGGGTATCCAGAATCACCTGTAAAAGTAAAATATTATTGGTTTAATATTGTCAAAGTCAAAGTCAGAGTAAATAATATTGTGTATTATATAATTACTATTTTCTTTAAGAATTAACATCTAATTTATACTTGCCTAATAGATATGTTGTCTCGGTGAGACTCTCCAGATGGCCCTTGATCTCACATTGAGACCAAATAAATGCATCATGCGTTGCTCCACCGTAAGAAGCATCCACATTTAGGATAACACAGTCAGAGTCACATATCTGAAAAACAATCAGATCAGATTATACTTGTGAGTCTTTAAACACCATGTTTTTTTTTCAAAATCTAGTAATTTTTTTCACAGAATAGTCTTACCACTTGGGTGTTAATAGAGTGAAAATGTTTTCTGTTGAAAAAACGCTCTTCATGTTGACTGGGCCTCACAATAGCAATGTGAGTGCAATCAATACACCCAACCACACCCGGTATATTACATTTTGCATAAAATCTGAAAAGAAACAACATAATCATTAAAGGCAACCGAAAGAGATCACTATATCCTATTAGATAAAAATCCTTTTCCTTTCAGTATGTTCCTTTACTAAACTTTTAAACTCACTTCGTCTTGATGACACTTCTTTCAGTACCATTTTGTGGAAATTGTATGTACTTTCGGAGTATTTCGGGTGTATTAATTGCCAATGAGACCTCTCGTATACACCGGGAGACAGTTTGCTGGGCCATTGGGGCATCATCATTCTGCCCTACAGAGCCTTGATAGCTGCCCCGAGCGTAAAAGTTCAAGGCAACAAGTATCTAAAATTGAATGCATACATTTTTATTCTGATAATTGTAATGATAAATTGTTATAGTCCATAAACGTGGTTTACTTTTTATACATCAAAAGTTAAAATATATATTTTTAATATTTATGTATAGTTTACAAGACAGAAGTGAGTCAAACATACCTTTGTAGCAGGGTCAATTGCACGGCGATTACGCTTCCGCGGTAACAAGGGTACTATCTCCTGGCAGAGTTCTTCATAAAGCGACCGACTGATTCTATAATTAGCTACAAACTCAAGGTCGGGCACTAAATTGGCATTGAAGGAGTCGCGAAGGCGTCTGCGATTCCTTCTGCGCTCCAAACGCTCTTCCTCGAGGGCCCATTCCACCAAAAGCATACGTACTGCCATTTCGATACAATTTTGAGTATGGCACATTCACTTTACCACATTTGATAAACATAAAACTCAAGATAGTTGTATTATTACATTCAATTCTATTTTTACGATATCCAAAAGAGAGCTATTTTGCTGTCGTGAATTTTGACATAAATCCACGATGAAACTCTTGTCAAACTCAAATTATCGGCCGGACTTTTTTCGTTTAGAGTAGGGTTTACGATACAACAAACGTCAAATGGAAGTTCGGTCGGGATCCGAAACGACCGACCGAGTTCAATGAAGTTCGTAGTAGGAAACGTCCGAACATTCGGCCGATACTTTCGGATTTATCACTTCGGAGTAGACCCCCAGGACTTCACGCGTAGCAGTCGCGCTTGCGACCACTAGGCAATGAGGCAGTCCAAAAGGGTAAGTTTTTTATTAAAGTAATTTATCTAAAAAGGCACAAGTAAAAAATGAGAATTGTTACCCCATCCTTTAATTTTTCTTTACGCACAAACGCCCGTTTTGTATTGAAGTAATGGAGAATTATGTCCTATCCTTTATCTAAAAAGGCACAAGTAAAAAATGAGAATTGTTACGCCATACTTTAATTTTACTATTCGCACAAACGCCCAGACCAACAACGGAACAAATATCTGTAGTTCATACAAATATTTGTTTCCTGCGGCAATCGAACCTGTTATCAGTTGCTCAGCAGCCAATAGCTCAGCCATTGCTACACTACACCTGGATGATTTCGTATATTGCAGTTATTTTGATTGTAGTATTTTATTGTGGTAATAAAGTTATGTTGACGGCTCCCGTATTGTTTTATCGCCACAAATTGGAACTCAGCAGTAAAATCCGTTTATTGAGTCTTAAAAAGCTTAAACTGTATTTCGTAGTGTTGAACTGAAACATAAATATTAATTCTGTCGTAAAACAGTTTAATTACCATTATTTTAATGGAAACCATAAATGTGACTATTGTCAACAGCGCCGTATTTAACTGAAATTGTGAATCTCTATAATAAACCGCAATGTATGATGCTGTTTTTGCTTTGTGATCAATATTATGTATAGGTATAGCGCATACAGTATGTACCCAAAACCCCGTTGTTCCTTTGAGGTACGTTATCAGAATCGATATTCATACGTAAGGACACAACAAATCTGGAAAAACTTAAAAAAAAAAAAAACAAAAAGAAGATTAAAAATTAAATCATTTTTAATTGTAAATTGAAAGTGATGTAGTCACTTTTAATAATGTATTAATATTTAATTTGATTATTTTTAATTGAAAAGTTTTTCCAAATAAGTTGTATCCTTACGTATGAATATCGATTCTAATAACGTAGCTGACAGGAAAAACAGGGTTTTTGTTAGATACTGTGTATGGTAGATGATAGCTATTACAAAAAAAATACTAGCTGAGAATCAGCTCAAAAACAAAACAAAATATGTAGATCTACTCATTTCGTTATTTTTTGCTTCAATATCATTTGCAGCCACTAAACGGCCATTGAAAAAGGAAGAAAATTCATTTATTATTTGCCCACTGCTGACGGTAACCCACTGTAAATAGAGTAAATGAGTAATGTAGTAAATGCACATGAGGGAATGTCTGTTTCTGCTTGCCTTTAAAAAAACGAAATAGCATTCATGTTTTCACCACTAGCAAGTAGAAATGCCGTGGTGACTAGGGTCAGGTATCCCTGGGGGCTCGTCGACTCGTCTCCGCATACAGAGGGGTTATTGTCGAGCCCCACGCTGGGCGCCACTGGCCCCGCGGTGGGCGCCATTAACTCCTATTGATGTTTTCGCTACGAACGCCTACGTGCGGATTCTTCGTTTATATTTACTTCAGTTTGTGAATGAGGGTGTATTACGTGTGTAAGGTTTTTTCAATGTGTGAAGTGAAAATAATTATGGCTGGGTGATGAAAAATGCATTGATGTTTTGATATTTTGCGTAATCTTATTATTTTTTAATCACTGTAAATGTGAGCATAATGCCGTTAATGGCATAGTGTCAGATCAATGGGTTCACTTATATTATGGTTGAGCCAAAACATAATAATTATCATTATAAATTAGTTATCTTTAGTGAATCTGGAATCCTCATGAGACTAAATTCTGTCTCATGGTAGAGAAAATGCAAAATAAATTTACTCGATACCTGTATTTGAAACAATACGGAGTCTACCCGTTCTATCCACTTATGTATCCAACTCTTTTTGTAATAGGAATGGTTGGTTACTATAAGTTGGAGGTGAGGCGAAACTTCGCTTTAGCTAAGTATGTATTTCTTGTGTTCCGTGGTAAGCTAAATAACCCACAAATACTGGGATCATTGGGGCTACTCGTTCCTAACACTAGGTTGCGACAGGGGCCAAGGGAGATGTTGTTTGAGGTCCCGGTAGCCCGCACAAACATTTTAAAATTTGCACCGGTCGTTCGAGCAATAGCAATACTTAATGCTATCTCGCAACGGCTTGATATTTTTATTTGCTCTTTGGCGGAATTCGAGAGGGTGACACTTAGTTATTTGTCTTCTGTGTAACTACATTGTCGAATTGGGTAAAAACCTGTAATGACTATATGTATGTTGTGAAATAAATAAAATAAAAATAAAATAAATAAAAAATTTGTCTCACTCATTAGCTTACATTGTTCTCACACAATTCTTACCAAATCATGTAACATACCTTTGTAGTATTTAAGATGAATAGAGTATATCCCTGGAGTTTGTTGCCGGCTGTTCTCCATAGGAGCAACATTGTGGAACCGCGCAACTAGATTCTTAACGTTTTGAAAGTGCATGTAAATGCATAATCGAAATAAAAACTTTTTAATTTAGAATTTTTCAATTTTGACTTTCTCCTAGCCTTTTTCTATTTTTGGTTGCGTCTGTTTCCAGCTTCTTGCGCTAATTAAACGCGATCATTTTATTCTAGTTGTATATTTTTTGACATCTTTTGGATCTATACTTCACATGGGGCCATTACTGTAACTAACAGTGGGTTCTGTATCTGAATTGTTACAATTCAGATAGAGAACCCTAAATTGAAAAAGTTCACCGTAACATAAATATGATCATTTACTTTATTCAAGCTGGAGAGAAGACTCCGTCGATCCCCCAGAGGATAATTCTGAGAGATTACAAATTTCCACAATATAGGTCTGATACAAAAATACGGTAGAATTCAATATGAGCAGCGAACTGAATCTTGCCCCAGGGACGACCGTCGTTCGCAGTAACAGACCTACTCTGTAGCATATCGATTGTTTGTACGATATATATTTTGAATTTCGAATGCCATTTGGTTTTGTATTACTTTTGACTAAAACATTCCAACGCAGGTGAGTAGGCGTATTGTTAATCGTAACTTTTCCGATCAAAAAGAAAATACCATAAAAAAAAAGCGTGATTAAAAGTAGACTATAAAACTTTTTTCGTGACAGGTTGATCAAACAACAGCCTAGGAACATTAAAAAAAACTCATCATATAACCGTTAGTACTATTAGGTATTCTGTGATATAACGTAAAACTCGAAGCAAAAGCGCTTTAAGTAGTAATGTACGTATTTTTTTTGTGGAAATAAATAAAATAAATAAATAAGTCCTTGCAACGCTAAATACAAAGTTTTCTTACTTTTTAGGGTTCCGTACACGAAGGGTGCCAAACGGGAGCCTATTACTCTCGCTACGCTGTCCGTCCGTCCGTCGGTCCGTCCGTCCGTCCGTCTGTCTGTCACAGGGCTGTATCTTTTGAACCGTAATAGGTAACTGGTTGAAATTTTCTCAGAATATGTGTTGCTATAAGGTTTATCACGACAAATACTAAAAACAAAAAAAAGTAAAACCAAAGAGGGTCCCCATACAAGAAACCTCAAAAAACATGCATTTTTATCAACGTTTTTGTTCCTGCTCTATCTTCAAAACGGTAATATATACCAGCCTCAAACTTGGTCTGATTATAGTGCATCTGCATACTATGTAGTTTAGCAACAAATACTAAAAATAGGGCAAACATAGACATATGTGGTGGTACCTACGTAAGAAAGAGATGCAAAAATTCACATTTCGCGTACGTTCGTTGATGTCTTTTGATAAACTTGTAAATTAAATCAATCAGTTTATGTGGGGTATCAGGTCGATGGGTGGTACGGAACCCTTACTGCGTGAGTCCGACTCACACTTGGCCGGTTTTTTCTCTTAACAGCTCATAGACGATCCACCCGAAAAACGACACGTTAAAAATATCTTAAACATGATCAAGCACCATAAACAATAAAGATTTTCAGTCACCAATTCTAGGCTTAGCTCCAATTAGTGATGTCATGTCACTTGGAAGCGTTGATGCTTTTTTTGCAAGTTTCATGTCGTCGCCTTCATAACGTAATGATGACGTATTGGTTTTTATAGCGTTTATGTCTCGATGAAGTTTGATCGTAGCGTGTTCATGTTTACTAAACGATCTTTATGTGTGAAGGTAGTGTTGTGTGGTTCTGTTCCTCGGCGTTTGAGGGATTGTTTTAGTGAAGTTTTGAGTTACAGAGACAATATGGAATGTGGAGTTACTTTTTTAGAAACTACAGTTGGTCTTTTCTTCGAAAAATACGAGGGAAAATCTCGACATGACTTACTTTCATCAGACGCAAAATACATATAAAGACCAGACACAAAACTTGCAAACAAGAAATAAACAGTCGACTGTTGATGACAGAAATACTTCGTGTACAAAGCCTTTATTTACAACTGCATAAAAAGAGACTTTGTCTCCCTCTCTTTTTCTCTTACTTTTTGTCACTAGACGTTGTCATCACATGGTGAAAATACACTAGCAGCTCTATTTCCTTAACTTGGTAGTTAATCCCGACAGTTTTCCTTAACTGGCATTCACAAACACATTAAATATTTATATTTTATACACTGTTACCAACTTTATTTTCAAAATTTATTTTGGTTACTAATCAAATCGAATAAGAATCAAATCATTTAAGGATAAATAAGTAGGTATATCACCGGATTCAGTGTAGATCCTTTAGGTCCAAGAAGACCAGAGCAATGATTTTCCGTGAATCAAGTCCTATGACAGGTGTGCCTAAAAGGTATCCTGCAGCTATCTATATCAACCAACTGATGATAAAAAATAAAGCATAAAAATCACGTTTTTTTTGGATTTTGAAAAAAAAAAACATATCTGTAACGATTTGCATGCTATGTGTTTTATGGCAAAATGTGTATTTGTACCTAAAATTAAAATCTACCATCTTATTTACAAAAAAATTAAGCAAAAAAAGTTAATTGGAATTTGAATTTGAAAAATATCAGATCCAAATAGTATGCAAAATTGACTAAAACATATTCAAACTTTTGCATTACATAATACAAAACCTGCACAATAAATACAGCCACCACTGAAGTTTCATTTTCTAATAAAATTCAATCATCAACCATACTTTTTCAAACATCAGAAACAGATTTAAAACCCTACTATTCAGCAAAAACAACCACCATATTTTAAAAAGCGACAATCGATTCCAAGGCGCTTTTTTAAACCGAATCAAACCTATTAATTCGTGATACGGTACGGTCCGGATAAAAACCGCGGCAAAACGGCGCCGTGACACTCATGCAGGGGTCGACGCACTGAAGATCGAGAGGGAGGGACGGAGTACTAATGGTTAGTGTTGCCAAAACTCTAACAAAAGCGCTGAGGTGAATTAAAAAAAACCGGCCAAGAGCATGTCGGGCTATGCTGAGTATTATAGGGTTCCTAATTACAAACGAATCAAATCGAATATTAATCATTGCTATTTTAGTTTTTGCAAACAGCGCCACCTAGCGCTGAATTTAGGAAGCTAAATTGTAGAAGTGTGTCATATCAATATAACACAAAGTTACTTTTTGTGTTTTTTTTAAATAGATAGTAACTAAAGGAGCATTGTTTGCTGTGATAATTTTTCTCTAAGGTCAATGACCTATGAACTAGGACGTCTTAAGTATTTTGCATTTTTCTCACTATAACTCAAAAATTTATAATCACATTATACTCGAAATAATTTTAAAGAGAGTTTTTATAAAGGTCTATCAATGTGGAAAATTATAAGTTTCTACGTTGCATAGCTTAGAAATGACAGTGGGGGGGACACATTGCAAGCCACTTTGGCGGGCTGTATTTCGCAAATGGTATACCCGATAAAAAAGTTATGTATGAAACATTACCTTTATTTTTGTAGACCTATTCAATGATACCCCACACGAGGCAGTACAGCGAAATAAAAAAAAACTTCCTCATTTCACATGTATGGGCGTCACCCCTAAAATACGTAATCAAGATTTTTTTATTCTTTTAGAATTGAGATCTATATCCAGACCATTTTGTAACAAAATTTCATTTACTTATGTTTATAACTGTAGAAGTTATTAAGCTGTAAAGGATGAGGACGGACGGACAGACGGCCAGACGGACGGACATGACGAAACTATAAGGGTTCTTTGTAGAAACTACCGAACCCTAAAAACGATTGACATATTTAAAAAAAAGTTAAGTTCTTGAAAATACCAGGTAAACAATAAAACGTAAATCATGTACATACTATTCGTTTTTATCCAATTTTTTTTTACAAATAACCTAGAGATTTGTCAGCCAATCTTCATCCTTAGAATGTTATTTCTGTCGTAGGGGAACGTTACTGAAAGTGCTTAAATGGGCGGTAGGCTCTATATTTTTTAGGTGATGCAGAGCCTAAAAAGCGTTACATCTAGCACCAAAAGCGCTAACTTGTCATCACTACTGATGTTAACAATGTTGTCCCGTAGACAAGTAAATTACACGTCACTGACGACTTTACGATCGTTATCGTCGCATGTCCTTTATATTTTACAGAACATTTTTTTGTTTGATTTAATGGTCTTTGTATTAGTAAGCATTTGTTTGCCTGAAGTTCGGTTTATGAATTTTTAAACTCTCATATTTTATTTTTCATCGGAATTTAATATTTGAATTTTGTTAACTGAAGCAAAAATGCTTGGCCATTATTTGAAAACTACCGACCTATAAAATTTTATTTTATTTCTCTCGAATCGGAAATTAATTCCCGCTGGTAGTATAAAACATCCTTATTTTATGAAGTATAGTTTTTTTGGGATACAAACTTGTTTGTTTTATGAAAATGTGAACTGATTTATGAATAATACATGTACCAGAAATGTGGAATAACGATCAGTTGATATAGTGGTTTGTTATTTGTGTATCTTTATGTTACATTAATATTTGTATTGCTGTAATTTAGGTTACGTGTTCAATAGTGTCCAAATGTTATTGACAGTGATTGATTTCGAGCAAGGGATTATTCCTAATAGAGACGTTTAAAGATATAAAAATACTGATAAGTGATACCACGTCACAAAAAATATCATTCGCTCATTAGTGTAAATACACGATCATTCTCGTCATCCATCACATGCCGATTCGTGTCTGTGATTGCTGTCATCACGGACGAATTTTATTCGTCCATGGCTGTCATTTTCAAATTAATACTCCAATAAGGATATCAAACGTAATATCAAGTATTGAAATCGTTTAATTTTTCTTTCGATATTTTTGGCACCCAACGTGGGACGTCTCATTGCTCACGATCGAAGTGCGCTAACAACACGCGCCGTCCACGTGACGATTTGTGTATATTTCTATAATGTTTATTCCCTTTACTTTGATGTTGTCGAAATCTTGTTTGAATTTAGGGACGCAATAACGAAATACAAATTAATTACATATTTGCGGTTCGCTCCCCTTCAAAGAAAGAGGGAGGCATACATGAAGAATGTTTTATTTTTAAGATTTCGTCTTGCTTTATTACTTGAAACTTTCATTATTTTTAAAAGAAAACATCCATCTTTTCGTGGAATCTCATTACTCAACGTACCACAGTGTTTGGTAATGCAGGCTTATTGGCGCCCACCGTGGGGCCGTCATCAGTCACCGTCGAGTGACGTTGGCACGAACACACGGTACACACGTGACTGATTATGCTGCAACATCTCGTTCAGATGTGCTCTCGCGTCGGCGGAACCAAATTATAAAACCGAGATCTTGGCGCCCAACGTGAAAACTTTCAGCCAACGTCTTCTTTTAAAGTGTATGGCTAGATGAGCGATTGTATAGCTACATAAACACATACATAAGCTCAATATATCTGATATAATTATATAGGTTAACTATTTGTATTCATATTTTTAGAAGTTCCGTGTTTAGAAAGCCTTACTTAATTGTAAAAGTCGATTTTTGAAGTTTAAAAAAAAATTATATAGGTCAGTGTGATACAAAATCCACAACTAAGGAAACTATTTTAAATCGCACGATTAGTAGTATACGCCCGACAGCTAGGCAATTTTGCGAACTTTAATGTACTTCCAGCTGTCAACAAAATTGAAAAAAAAAAAAATATTGCCGACTATCACGTCATGTAGTAGTCAAAATATGTTTTGAATATTTTTTCGCTTTAAGCTTTTAGCGAAACTTTAACCCTCCACATTATTTGATCTGGGAAGTAAAGTCACACTGCCGGGTGGCAAGACCTGGATGGGTTACAAAATATCTAGATTTAACCTTTTGAATTATAAAATAAAAAAAAATTAAAATTTCTTTATTGTGCCAAAAAATATACATCACATTGGTTGAAGCCCTAGACCTCACACTAGGATTCCCTCAGATTCGATTAGAATTCAGCAAAATACTGCGAATGGAAGTCGTTCTATGTCAAATACTAAATTCAGAAACACATTTATTTATTTTGGAAACCTATGGCATTTTTTTTAGAAAAGATTTGAATGATGATCATCATCATCATCATCATTTCAGCCGAAAGACGTCCACTGCTGGACATAGGCCTCCCCCAAGCATCGCCACAACGATCGGTCCTGTGCCTTCCGCATCCAGCGGATTCCCGCGACCTTCACCAGGTCGTCGGTCCACCTTGTGGGGGCCTACCCACGCTGCACCTTCCAGTAGTTCCAGTACGCGGTCGCCACTCCAGAACTTTACTGCCCCATCGGCCATCTGTTCTGCGAGCAATGTGCCCCGCCCACTGCCACTTAAGTTTGGCAATTCTTCGGGCTATGTCGGTTACTTTCGTTCTCCTGCGAATCTCCTCATTTCTGATTCGATCACGCAGGGGCACTCCGAGCATAGCCCTCTCCATTGCCCTTTGAGTGACTTTGAGCCTTCTTATCAGGCCCATTGTGAGCGACCACGTTTCAGTACCGTAAGTAATTACTGGCAACACACACTGGTCAAAAACTTTCGTCTTGAGACACAGCGAAATGATGATCATCATCATCATCATCATTTCAGCCGAAAGACGTCCACTGCTGGACATAGGCCTCCCCCAAGCATCGCCACAACGACCGGTCCTGTGCCTTCCGCATCCAGCGGATTCCCGCGACCTTCACCAGGTCGTCGGTCCACCTTGTGGGGGGCCTACCCACGCTGCGCCTTCCAGTACGCGGTCGCCACTCCAGAACTTTACTGCCCCATCGGCCATCCGTTCTGCGAGCAATGTGCCCCGCCCACTGCTACGAAATGATGATGTATTAAGGTAAATAAATCTAACCTCACATTCTTATGATACCAAACTTCTATTGCTGTATTTTAATAACTTCAGTTGGTTCTATTGTTGTCTTTCTCCTAAATAACTAATTAGGAAAGTTTGGTACAATTGTCTCTCGGCATGGTCCCGCCATGTTTTTTCTCGACCAAATTTAGTTTTTGGTGCCAACTGCGACACGGTTTTTTGTCCCGAAGTAATATTACAATATTGTACTGCAGACATTCGCTTTTAATTAATTCACTTATAAATAAAATACCCTAAAATAAAATAAATTAATATTTTTGGGACATTTTTACACAGCACCATCTAGTCCCAAACTAAGCAGAGCTTGTACTATAGGTACTACTAGACAATGGATATAATACTTATATTTTTTTTTTGTAAATACATACTTATAATACATAAGTTTTTCTTTGTAAGTACATACTTATCTTATAATACATAAGAAACACCCAGACCAACACAAACACTTATGTTCATCACACAAATATTTGTGTCCTGTGGGAATCGAACCCACGACCTCGTGATTAGCAGTCCGACACTCGAACCACTACACCACAAACGTCGTCAAAATAAAACTAATAATAATAACAACTAGCTAAAAGAGGGTATTAAAATATTCCTCCCTATCGCTGTCAACTGGTAACGTGCCTAACGGCCAAAATTAATATCCAATCTGTCCATTATTTGCCTACTAGAGATAGGAATTTGACATAAGCTCCGTACAAAATATATATGTCAGATTTCTTTCTCCAGTAGGGTAAATCGTGGATAGATGGGATATTAATTTTGGCCGTAAGAGTGGTATGCCACTGGTCAAATTTCTTTGTCCAATTTCTTAATCCAATCTAATTTATTTGATAAGAACTGTGTTTTTACATACAACATTTGATGAAAATCATCCAATTTCTTTGATCAAAGTCACATTAGACAAATAAATTTGACAATTGGCATACCACCCTACAAGACGAAAGCGTTGCTACATTGTATGGCAAGGCTGCCAATTAATTAATGGAAAATTTACAGAAAAAAAAATTGCTGCTGCCACACTGGGGGTACTGATTTCAGGAAAATGATCTAGTTGACGTTACTAATCCGCTCGTCTAGCGTACCCTACCTTTCTACTAATACTAAATGCGAAAGTATGGATGATTGTTTGTTTGTTTGTTCCTCGATCAAGCTAAAACGGCTGAACTGAAAATTATCCTGTATTGGATCCTGGATTAACATCTAGCCCATGGTCTATCTGTGTGCTATTTAACAAAATCCGTTCAGCCGAAGGGCGATTTAGTAAGAAACATCCAAACTACATCAAAAACTTTCAGATTCAGATTCATAATTTACATTTATAATTTTTGTTAGTGGTTTATTACCTATATAAAACTACTATAATTCATTCTGAAGTGCATTTTCACGTGTTTCCGTCACATAACCCTGTAATGCCGCGTCGCGTCTTTATTGGCTGGGGTTACCCGTCGGGTACCCGCGCGTCCATTGAGCGAGTGATTGACAAATATTGTGGGAGCTTTTTTAGCGTAGTTTTTCTAAAAATGGAATATAATATATTGTGAATATTTTTAACAACGGTAGCTAAATGAGTTTAGCATTTCGTTTGAATAATAGGTATATCGTTTTTTTTTTAAAGCTAATGGATATGTTTTATAAAAACTTTTATTTAGCTTGCTTCGTTGTCTATCTGCTATAAATTTTGCGGCAATTTTAAGCTGATCCTCGTCAGCCAAACAGGCTGGAATTTTACATAGGAACACATTTAATTCTGATGACGATACAATAATAACATAACAAAAACATAACCAGCCCATTACTGTCCCACTGCTGGGCTCGGGCCTCTTCTCATTATGAGAAGGCTAAGGCCTTAGTCCACCACACTGGCCTAGTGCGGGTTGGCGGACTACACACACCATCGAGAACTGTATGGAGCACTCTCAGGTGAGCAGGTTTCCTCATAATATTTTCCTTCACCGTTAAAGCAAGTGATAATCGAATATAAATCCGCACATGAATTCGAAGACAGAGGTGCGGGCCGGGATCGAACTCACACCCTCCTTCATGGAAGGCAAGCGTTCAACCGCTAGGCTATCACTATCACTGCCTACAACAATATCAATAATACAATAATATCAATTTTAAAATTTAAAACTTCGCTGAATTGATATACCATTCAATAGTATATTATTCTAAATTTTTACTACAGATCAACATGAAATAGGAACATTTTCCAATACAAACTGTTCAGTTTTAAGACATAACATATTATAGTCTCTAAACAGTCTATCTCATGTTCAAAGTTCCATTCAGTTCTTAGTAACATATGCTACAGCTCATACACGAAGAACGAATTGTTCAATATCATTCACTGATAGTCACTCCACACGGTTAATGATATCTAGTTTAAAACGACTACCGTCATTTAGTTCAATAGAGACTTGAGAAAATGATCGACGTCTATGCCTGATGAAGTCTGACGGCTAAACTATTAATTATATTATAGTGGATGCTATGTTTTCCGACAATCATACATTGAGCAAAGATTTAATTAAATCTTTGCCATTGAGAACCTTGAACTACTTGTATCTACAATAAAAAAAAACAAATATCAATTGCCGCATGTCAGACGACCACTGGGCCAAACTAACAACTCAATGGGTCCCTTTACATGGCAGACGTCAACGCGGCAGGCCCAGACGGAGATGGCGGGATGAGCTGGACTCCTTCCAAAAAGACTGGACGCTTGTAGCAATAGACAGGGAGAAGTGGAAGGAGAGTAGGGAGGCCTTTGCCCTGCAGTGGGACACTTCAGGCTTATAATAATAATTGACAGTGACAAAATATTTTAAAATTGGATACTGATACAAGCTCAACTTAATCACGAAAAGCTGTATTCCTCATTGTGCCTAAACGTCATTATCATCCTCCTCCCTCTATCCCAATTTATTCGGCGCAGTATGCCTTTGTCTAGTTGTATTGTGCCCTGTGATTGTGCCTATACAACCTCCTAGAAAATGAGTGCAGTTGGTTGCACCTACTATAAAGTGCGGCTTCCACGAGTGATGTTTGCTGTTTGTGCTCATTATGAAGACTGTATGCGTGGAGGAAAGCTTTGTTTTAGCAAGTTTTCCCGCGAGGGTAAGGGCTACAGATGAACTCTCTCGGGGTAAAAGGGGGTAAAGCAAAGAGAAACGTTTAAGCTGCTTATCGTCTCAGGCAAAGGGTTATTATACTAGTTACTATATAGTAGATTATAAATACGAAAGTATGGATGTTTGTTTGTTTGGCTTCAATTACGCAGAAACGGCTGATCGGATTGAGATAAAATTTGGCATACAGATAGACGATATACGCGATTAACACATAGGATACTATTTATCGACAAAACACGGGAGAAAATCCGCAGACGTGAGCTAGTTGCAAAGAAACCAGTTGCAAAAAATGAATGACTCACAAAAGATTGAAATAAGCAGTACCTTTGTACTTGTATCTTCCTAAACAAATTTTCTGTATGTATAAATTGTTAAATAAATAAAGATTATAGTTCCAATTATTATTTTTGCAAAATGCATGACACATTTTATTTGGTCTATAATCAAATAGGGGTGCACCAAGAATTCCATAAAAAAATTAATATGCGACCGAATGCAGTCAATTACTGCACATTGAGACGACACGTGTGAGGGTGGCAGGGTGCAAGGATGGCAGGGTGCAAGGGTGGCAGGGTGCAAGGGTGGCAGGGTGCAAGGGTGGCAGGGTGCAAGGGTGGCAGGGTGCAAGGGTGGCAGGGTGCAAGGGTGGCAGGGTGCAAGGACACAGAACAGGGGGTGGTTGAGCAAGGTAACACAAAGTTTTGGAAAGATGTAAATTGTGGACAAGAAAATTTGCTCACGAGCAGGATTCAAACCTGCGACTTCTGGTACCCTAGTGCTTTAGCCGCTAAGCTACCGTGAACTTTGCTCGTGGTTTTAAATTCAACTTTTACTTTGAAACCACAGAACAAGAAACTGTCTTATAGTGACGTCAACAACATCTTATGCAGAAACAGTGCCTTCCTCAACCAACTTGTTTTAGAGAACAATGTAGGCTCAATAAACTTGGATGAATAAAAAAAGGCGCACGGAATCTCGCTAAACAAAAGGTGAAGCAAATTATGATAATTAATTTAATTTTACGTTTAGAATAATTGCATGAATACTCGTAATACTAAGAATGGTTTGCATACCTAAAAGTGACGTGTACACCGTACTAAAGACTTATAAACATTAATTATAGATTTAAATTGTAAATATGTCGTTGGTGTGCCTTGCTTAGATAAATAAATAAATAAATGAAGCACCCATAGTAAGACGGCTCGCTTTAAAGTACGTCTGGCACGCACACATTCACATCCATAGTAAGACAAAAAGCCGCGATTACGCAACAAATCTAGTGTGACGGTAGCCATTGTCGTAGTGTCACAAATAAAATAACAATATAAAACTGGTGTGTTAAATGCTTTCGAAATTATGGTGGGTTTAGGAAACAATTAAGTGCTTAAGTCTTTGTTTAGCGAGATTGTGTCCGCCATTTTTTAGTCGTCCGAGTGAATAAATAAGTTATGTATGTTTTCTTTCAGCTATTAAGTACATTATGATCACAGACATAGGAAAAATATAGACGAAGTGCTGCGAATAATCATAGTGAAGCCAACAAAACCGGGCTCCGTGTACAAACCAGCGCTCACGCACACACATGCACCTAAAGGATATTTGTTTTCGCGATGTGTACTGGACGATGCCATGACATGTGAACTGAGAGCGGTGAGCACGGTTTGAGGTGCATGTGTGTGCGTGAGCGCTGGTTTGTACACGGAGGAGCACGGTTTTGTTGGCTTCACTATGATTGTTCGCAGCACTTCGTCTATATTTTTTACTAAGCTTGTGGTTATGATATGAATTCTTGATAAGAAAACGTAATTTACTTCCTAAGCTGATGAAATTACCCAAAAAAAAAAAATTTGCGTCGAACGAAAATTTACGCGCGGTCACGTAAAGTAATTCCTATTAAAATTCCCCCGGGCGCAGGGGTGGGGCGGTGGGGGTAATATTTAATATAATATGTGCACAATGTATGGCAGTGTGTTAAGGGGTCGTCGGTTCGAACCCCCGCTGTTGTCAGAGTGGGCTATTGTTGCGAGTTAAGATGGTGGGCTGTGTTTGTTCTTGCTGTTTTGTAACATACTATACTTAGTTATAGGGTGTTGTAGACGTCTTGTAAATTAATTATAGTTCTTGGCAAAGTCAGCCATTGCATATTTTGATTTGGGAAAGTAATGAACACTAATGATTGACTTACTCCGATTGCTCAGCGACCCATAAACCATTTACACCATTTCAACCATTTATTTTGCCACATTACACAAAATATACATATTACATGCAAAGGTAACAGGACAAATTACTGAGAACACAACATGTATACAACATAACATGTGTAGCAAGGGATCCAGCTCAGTATTTGCTGTGCATGTAGGCATTCACAGCACTGATTTTCAGCTGGTCCCTCCCATCTGTATATCTTAAAAGTGAAATTTACGCGCACAAGAAAAAAAATGTAAATGAAAGAAGACATCTGACATCAAATACCTAATACTAAAGATTGGAATTTTACTTCGAATTTTAATTTAACGAATTTATGTGTATTTTACAACATCGTATATGAGTATAATGTGTCTCGGCCTCTGAAACGAGAGAATGCTCCTTTTTGTAGGGTAACGTATATATCAAAGACATTTCTATACTATAATACCTTTATGGTATATATATACGTAAAGTGGGGATTTTTTTTTCTCGTCTATCCTATGTTGTGGGGCATCGTTAGATAGGTCGCTCAACAATATGGCGGGTGTGTGAAAACCATTTTTCGATTCAGGGATCCGTTTGCGAAATGATGAACTTTAAATTGCAATTTTTTGTTAAAGTCAAGTGCACCCCCCCTGCCAGTTAAATGGTTATTTTTGGATGTGTGAAAAAAATCACAGCAGTAGTATACAACGTATTATTGAAATAACTGAAAACCTCTTAGGGGGTCATTGTACTCATCAGTATGAACAACATTTACTATGGGATCAATCCTGATATACTTAGTTATACTTTGTTTTGTTATAATGTGTAGTGATCGCGAAAACCTAAGAAATTATTAAATAAACATTGTTCCAGAGAAATGACCTATCATCATTACAGCCGGAAGACGTCCACAAAAAATGACCTATGGATGGTGTTAATAAAGAATGAATCAAGAATATTTTTCATTACTAGATCATTAAATCCTGTTATTACAACGTCAACAAGCTTAAAAAGTCTCTCCCCAAACAATCCATACAAGTCGGCCCTTATTACGAAACATCCTGTAACTTATTACCGAATAAACGCCCTGTATTTGCTCTAAACATTACTACAGAGGGCGCGACCCTTATCAACACATACACGGAAATATCAACCTTATTCGTATGATAAATTAGAGTAAAAATCGTGTAACAGTAAATTATAATGATTGGCAAACTTGCATAACCTTACTTAAAAATAATAACAAACAAAAACATACTTTATTTTTATAAAATTAAACTTTGAATTAGCTTGATAACTTTTTGGAAGATTGACTAACAATTTGCAATTTTGGTACAGAAGAATATCAACCTTATTTCTATAGTTTTATGAGTAATATTAGCTTGTGAAGCAAAACATAGTCCATGAGCTATAAGGAGGTTTTGCTTACGTGTTTTAGAGTGCGTGTAATAAATGTTAGGGCAGTGAGGGGAGGATAAAATTAATTGATCACAGACTGGGTGCGGAGGAACCTTCGTACTAAATTGTTTAGTGGGATAGGACAGGATGAACAGATTTTCATTGTAATTAACTTTGTGAATATACACAGTTAGGTCTTTCGACATCGAAAGTTGAAACGAAGCCATTTACTTGACACAACTGAGATATACATGTACTATGCGATCCAAATAAGAATAGGAATGTCAATGACCTCGACCTGTCAGCTGTCACTTGAAACATACGATTTGCAAGGATTTTTTTTCTTAAATTATTTTACAAAATATTTATTTTTCCACATTATTTAACAAGTTTTACATAATCTATTGTTGCCTGTTATAAATGTTTAATTTGTTATTAGGTAGGTACCAGTTTGATGAAGATTACGTCACAATATGGCGGAAAGTCTATTCTTATTTGAATCGCATAGTAAATAGAATGAACTAACATACCCACACGGTAAAAAGGATTGGTTAAGCCAAGAAATATAATTTTCATAATGCACCATGACATATTTACTTTTTGTAAGGTAGTAATATCTCGAATACTTGGTGAAAGAAACGATTTCTTGATAATAAATACTAATATTTGACTTGGAAATTGCATTGCTTTCCACAATAAACGTTTTGGTTGAATAAAACTCTTTTTTTACGTGCATCAAATAGATTATTTAGACTGGGAAGAAAATTTGTTGTATTTAAAGTTGAACTTTCCTGCACGACTGAAAACAATTATAGTGTAGCAGAATGTGGGGAACATCTTTTGTAAGACTTGGAGATGTATATTGGCTTATACTTTTACCTATATACGGTTTTTGTGTTACTTGGATCTTTTCTCCGTACTACATGCAAAAATTTTAAATCTTTACTGAACAAAAAAAAAACATACCTTTGTACAACCTGGGTGTTGAACCCAAATATCTACAATCCTGTTACCAAAACAAAACAAAAATCTTCTTATCCCCTCCTTTAACTCTTTTATCTTCCATTCTTTAACGACATCTCGTACTGTTTAGACGTGCCAGTTAATAAATTAAAAGCTTCTTATATTTCACCGGGATTAGTATTCCTGGGCCGTTTGTCACAGATAAACTTATTAAAAAGGGTTACTTACTATTCACAACGCAACCCTATTATTTTTCTAATGATTACATTACACGATCTAAAATCAACCTTAACCAATACAATCAAAGTCCATTTTTGTATCGACAACTCTTCTGCATCAGTAAGCAATTGAATACGAACCTTATTTTGATAAAAACAGAACTGATAATTCAGTGTTCTGTTGTAATCGTGCTGTTAAGTGATAATACTCTGTGGGGCTAATTAGTTTTACGTTCAATCTCGCATAACGTGGTCCTATGCATTTGTTGCATCTTTAAGGATTAGAGTCTTATGTCGTTCAAAAATAAGGTTTAAAATAAGTTGTGTGGTGTTAGTTTTAAATAATTTGTAACTATGACTGTTTGTTAAAGGAATATCAGTCTAACACTAATATGGATAAGGTTGATAGTTACTTGTTTGATGTATTATAATTAATTTGTAACGATTTGAAGTGCAGGCGAGTCAGTTATTAGATTAGACATTTTAACGAGAAGACCAGGAATAGGCCAATTTCTTTATTTCTGAAGGTATTCATAACCAGTCCATTACTGTCCCACTGCTGGGCACGGGCCTCTTCTCAGAATGAGAAGAATACAGGCCTTAAACCATCATGCTGGCCTGCTGCGGGTTGGTGGACTACACATACCATCGAGAACTGTATGCAGCACTCTCAGGTGTGCAGGTTTCCTCGCGATGTTTTCCTTCACCGTTAAAGCAAGTGAATAAATCAAATTGTGATCCACACATGAATCCAAAAAGTCTGAGGTGTAGGCCGAGTTTGAACTCAAACCCTCCTGCATGGAAGGCAAGCGTTCAACCGCTAAATTATCACTGCCTTCATGTAGACATAAAGCAAACAAACATTTTTTCGAGCGGGAATCGAACCCTCAACGTAGCATATAGTAAAAGTCATATTGCTTAGCTACTATGCCATTTATACCATGAGGATTAGAGATGACTGAATCTGTCCATACTTCATTCCAATCAACTGCAGTTATTGTTGTCTTACACCGACCTCGAACCCACATGTCTACCCTACAGTGTGAGAAACAGAACGTTTCTGACTTATGTATGTTTTGTGTGAGAAACAGTTTAACATCCAAATCTGTAGTATAAATAAATTTACGTTGAACTGTTTGTTTGAACAACGTCTGATTGAGATGTGTTTGTGATTCATAATCACGGGTTATTTCTAGAGGATGTGGGCAGTAAGAAAGCTGGTCTATTGGATTATTTCAACGCATTTGAAAGCCGACGTAGAACAGTCGTCTAGTTCCTAGGTTTGAGAGATTTCATTTTGAAGTGAGGTTCTACAACGTATTATTGAAATAACTGAAAACCTCTTAAGGGGTCATTGTACCCATCAGTATGAACAACTTTTACTATGGGAACAACTTGTTCTCATGAATCGACAAAATGTAGGGAACAGCTTATTTTTTCGACGACACTCGTTTTTAGGGTTCCGTACCCGAAGGGTGACAGACGGGTGGGTTTTTGTTTTTGCTCTATCTTCAAAACCGTAATATATACCAGCGTCAAACTTGGTCAGATTAAAGTGCATATTATGTAGTTTAGCAACAAATACTAAAAATAAGACAAACATAGACATATGTGGCGGTACCTGCGTAAGAAAGACATGCAAAAAATCATATTTCGCGCACTGTACGTTGATGTCTTTTGATAAACTCTCGAAAATTAAATCAGTTTTTATGGGGTATCAGGTCTTTGAGAGGTACGGAACCCTTACTGCGCGAGTCCGACTCGCACTTGGCCGGTTTTTTTTTTAAATCTTTCATTTACTTTGAAAATTCCAGAATAAGAAGTAGGTACTTACAAAATTAAATATTATACAAATTCAGGAAGCTTTCTTTATATATTTTTTGATTTCCGTAGCCAAAGAGTGCAAACGGGTTGCCCCTATCCTATACTGAGCCTACGTCGTCTGTCCGTCCATCCGTCTGTCCGTCACAGGGCTGTCTCTTTTCCTTCCACAATTTATATCTTCATAAATGATTACCCAGAACCGGAAAAACTTCGTAACATCTGAAGGCCATTCAAATATTGATTCCTTGCTAGAATTGATCCTGCGAGAAGCAGATTGTTCACTGTAGCTTCCTAAAAACACACCACTCGTGATCGCGAAAAAAATCTCAACTATTTTCCATATAAACAAGTAACGTAAATACTTGTGAAAGTATTTTATATTAGTTTCTCCGCGACTATACGTAAGGCGGCGTCTTTATTAAATTTTCTCCTACTTTATTATATGCCTCAGTATGTGAAGGAAGGTGTATTATTTTCATATCTTATGGTAATAGTGGAATCATATTGTGTACTGAATTTTATATGTAGGAGTTGTAATATAGCCACGTTTAACTCAAGAAACATATTAAAATAAATAGAAAATGTATTTAAAAATATAACTGTCTGAAAAGAAAATGTTGATGAACTCAGCCTATTTCCCGTAAGGCTCGCTATTCTTGGAAAATGGTAAAACGCAAAATTGATTTACACTCGAATAACTGGCGATTTATTCTAAGAATAAAATTTACTCTCATTTGGTTGAATCGATCTTAGACTCTGACTCCTTGCTGACAGCTCTGGAACCCGGGATGGTGTTGATGGCTAGCATTCTAGCACTCCCGCAAAATCCTCTCAGGATCAGGAAGGTTAGGCTCGTGAATTATGCACACGGATGTCTATCAGATGGTCCACCAACCAAAGAACTTGTGGAACGGTTATAATCCTCTGGGGTCGCAGATATAAGGTTTTTGACGAAACTACTTCACTCAAGAGATCATAGATGGCGCTAGTTACCTCAAAATAGATAATGAATAACTAATTTCAAGTTACCAGTTACCAAATTAATATAACCGCTTAAAAAAGCATTAAATATATGAATGTAACGAGCCTTAAAATTTCTAAGTTACAGTATATTCGACCAAACGAGAGTAAATTTTACTTTAAACTTAAATTATTATAATAAAACAAAGTTTAACCGGATTAAATCGCGTATATTATTTAATCCGGTTAAACTTTGTTTTATTATAATGTGTAGTGATCGTGAAAACCTAAGAAGTTATTAAATTATTATGTTATGAAACCAAACTATTCTAAACTAAAATCTTTATCTCTTTGAAACTCGGAAAATATCAGCTGCAATTGTATGTGAGGCAACTTCACAAAATGTACAACATTAACCAAAGAGAACCTTTTTATTTCAACTGCAGCATCCGAACCAAAGAGCACAAGATTTTCTTTAAAAAAAGACATTTATCCTCCTTAAAGTATTCGCTGTATTTTATTTTGAGTAAGGCCGGGTGCACGCTGGCGACCCGGCCGCAATTAGGAGCAAATTGTCACGAGTCTAGACGCGGCCTATTTACTTTTATTACGTATTTCAGTTCAGCGCTAGAACACGTAACTGTAGGCTAGATAAATGCAGAAGATCTGTTTCAGATCGTGTGTGTTTTTATTTACGTTTACGTGGATATTTCACAGACAGATTTTCTGGACATTACTCATGAGCTCCAAAGTTCGCCTCGTAGTACTTCCGATATTATTCGGCCGTCTAGTACTTGCAGTACTACTTCCAGTACTACTTCCAGTACTACTTTCAGTACTACTTTCAGTACTACTTTCAGTACTACTTCCAGTACTACTTCCAGTACTACTTCCAGTACTACTTCCAGTACTACTTCCAGTACTACTTTCAGTACTACTTTCAGTACTACTTTCAGTGCTACTTCCAGTGCTACTTCCAGTACTACTTCCAGTACTACTTTCAGTACTACTTTCAGTGCTACTTCCAGTACTACTTCCAGTACTACTTCCATTACTACTTCCAGTACTACTTCCAGTACTACTTCCAGTACTACTTACAGTAAGTACTACTTACAGTACTGCTTCCAGTACTGCTTCCAGTACTACTTCCAGTACTACTTCCGAAGTGATTTTAAAAACTTATTAACTTAACGAGGCCTTTAACGAGGTATTTTTTAATTAAGGGACGAGGCTTCTCATTATGGTAATGAAGAGAAATGTAGTTAAAGAAAATATGTCTCTTGTGTATTATAGGGTTAGGACTGCGCGTTAGATTCGTGCGAGTACGGTGGATTAGTACGTTTGTGTGCGTTTTGGATTATACGACTCGTCAATGCTTCTCAATAATCGATATGCGTCATTTGGACGCGGACACAGACCAGTGGGGTAATTGTGTAATGCATTCACATTGACATCAGATTTCATTTTGAAATTACAGCAATATTCATTGCGTGGTACGTAGTTGTTAATATGACGGATTGACAAAAGACACAGAGCAATGAACATTGAAATCCAGATGATTGCGATCCCGAATGAGTTACGCAATTCGGCAGCGGTAAGCCTCAAGACGCCGCTTAAACAAAGTTTTGCATGAGAACGCAGTCGTAAAATGTTGGCGGGGACCGGGGGGCAAACGGCGCGTTATGATTGGCGGGCTCATATGTTCGGTGGTATGATTCCGTTTGATTGGTGCCGCTCGCTGCAGGCTAACGTCCTGATTGGCGATGGGGCGTATTATATGCAGTGGTACTGCATATGCGTTGTGACCGGGGGTGCCCGGCTAAGCGGCGTCTATGTTTGGACGCGGACACAGACCAGTGGGGTAATTGTGTAATGCATTCACATTGACATCAGATTTCATTTTGAAATTACAGCAATATTCATTGCGTGGTACGTAGTTGTCAATATGACGGATTAACAAAACACACAGAGCAATGAACATTGAAATCCAGGACGCGGATAACAGACCTGTGAAATCTAGTCTGTCTAGTCTGAAATGTGAAATGTATACGACTCACCTGTAGTTAGGAGCTTTTTAGGGTACCGTACCCGAAGGGTGCCAAACGGGACCCTATTACTCTTGCTACGCTGTCCATCCGTCCGTCCGTCCGTCAATCTATCTGGCTGTATCTTTTGAACGGTAATAGGTAGCCGGTTGAAATTTTCTCAGAATATGTGTTGCTATGAGGTGTATCACGACAAATGCTAAAAACAAAATATGTCTAAAACCAAAGGGGATCCCCATACAAGAAACCTCAAAAACATGCATTTTTTTTAACGTTTTTGTTTTCTGCTCTATCTTCAAAACGGTAGTACTTACCAGCGTCAAACTTGGCCTGATTATGGTGCATATTATGTAGTTTAGCAACAAATACTAAAACTAGGACAAACATAGACATATGTGGTGGTACCTACGTAAGAATGAGATGCAAAAATTAATATTTCGCGCACTGTGCGTTTATGTCTTTTGATGAACCTCGTAAATTAAATCAGTTTATATGGGGTATCAGGTCAATGGGTGGTACGGAACCCTTACTGCGAAAGTCCGACTCGCACTTGGACGGTTTTTTTTGTTAACGTTGTCCCACACTATGATTTTTTCTGTATCGTGAGTGCGTTTACAAACAAAAATCTTCAGAAATATAACATAAATAGCCCGATACTGTCCCAGTGCTGGGTACGGGCCTCTTAGAACGAAGAGGATTTCATCGAGAAATTTTAGGTAGGAACTCTCTCAGAAACAGGTGTACAGGTTCCTTGAAGATTTTTTCCTTCATGCATTGACATCCAGACTCGATACAATTTTATCTGTAGGTGCGGAACAAATAAAATATAATGTTTCACACGGGAATCGAACCTGCGGCAGCCTATTGCTCAGCCTCACGTGCCGTCAGTTTGCTTAAAACCTCAGCTATTATATTTGTACTACTTGTCGCCCGCGGCTTCAATCCCGTGGCAACAACACCTAAGGCTGTTGCCTAAATGGTACCGCGAGTCACGTTCGCAAAACTGAGACATAAAGATAGAAAGTCTCATGTGTGCGCAGCGGATGAACTCGCTAGGAGGGGATCGAGTACAGACGCGGTAGGACCTGAACCCATAATACCTCTCCCCTTCGGTCATTTTCGTACTCTGGTAAGGAAACGCACTATAGACAAACACAACTACTCCTGGATAAACCACGAGGTATGCAGACAGGCTAAGGAAGCACTCCCCGTCATCGACGGTAAGATCACCAAACAGCTCCTCCGGCTGTCAAAACAACATCTACGTACGGTGACAGCCGCCTACACCGGACACGGTTCATTTAACAAACACCTCTTTGTCATAGGTGTGACTGACAGTCCTCTGTGCAGAGCCTGCATGGAGACAGAGGAAACAGCGGCCCACGTGCTTCTCAACTGCCCGGAGGTCGCCTCATACAGGGCTAAGTACTTCGGAGATCCGAGTACTCTCCGAGAGACAGTCAGCAACATCAAGCGTCTGCTGGCCTTCCTCGAGGAGCTGGGGTGGCTCGAGTAAACAAGTTATTCCCACCCACACGCAAAATACACGCAAAACGTGGATTTGCGGAAAATGGCCCGTTATACCAATACCAATACCAAAAGTCTCATGTGATTGTAATGTCCACGGCACCCGTACCACGAGCACCGGAAAGCAATGCAAGCATCACTGTTTGGCGACAGAAGTAGGTGCGGCATGCATCTGCTGGTCTAACTAGAATCAGAGCTGCACCTTCATTGACAAGATTCCTATCATTCGTGAGCACATAATGGAATCGATCAGAAGGCGTTCAAACCACTTCACTCTATTCAGTCGTCATTTGACAGCTGGCGACGCGTGTGCCGTCAAACTGTCAACACTTTGTCGTATGTTATGTCGTCAAGTCGTCAGTCGCGCGGCACGGTGACTGATTGACGGACGGATTCTTGACGAATTACTGACAGTTGTGTCTGGCTGCTTGTTATGTGGTTGTCTTGATTCTTGATAATTAAGAAAAATATAGTCGAAAATAGTAGTTTACGAATTCGTTTTTTTCTTTTCTGAAGATTTTCCTGACTACATAATTAATTCTATAATGATAAAAAAAGGAATCATGTCCAATTTTCACACCACATTTTGGTTCCAAAGACTTCACAAATAACGAAAACATTTTAAGAAAGTAATAGTTATTAAAAAAAAAAAATCGTTCACAAATCGGACAAGACAATGATCACTTGTACATTCATAATACAAAAATAAGTTAGTACCTTGTCTAATACCCCGTACTGTATGTACCACAAACATTGGAACTTCGCTCACAGTTCTAGGTTCTGGCCGGCGCCAATATCCGGCGCCGGCCAGCTTCCGTACGGCAACGGTCAAATGCTCGATTGCTCGTATATTGTGTTGTGGTTAGAGAGGGTTAGGAACTGGGAAGAACTTGGTCTGTTAGGGGTTATTTAAAAAAAGAGTATCCTTAATATTATAGCATTTTCGGGGCTGGGTGATCCAGCTTGTTTTTCGTCAGATAAAGGTCTCACGGTATAGGACTTAGAAGAAGTGCAATTGTCATAGTTTTTAGGGTTCCGTCCCCAAAGGGTGCCAAACGGAACCCTATTACTCTCGCTACGCTGTCCGTTCGTCCGTCCGTCTGTCTGTCACAGGGTTGTATCTTTTGAACGGTACGGTACGGAACTAAAAATAAAGAAAGTCCAAAACCAAAGGGGAGACCATATAACCGTACAAGAAACCTCTAAAAACTGGAATTTTTTTCAACGTTTTTGTTCCTGTTCTATCTTCAAAACCGTAATACATACCATCGTCAAACTTGGTCTGATTATAGTGCATACTATGTAGTTTAGCAACAAATACTAAAAATAGGGCAAACAGACATATGTGGTGGTGCGTAAGAAAGAGATGCAAAAATCCATATTTCGCGCACGGTGCAGGAACAAAAACCTTTTTTATTTTTAGTATTTGTCATGATACCCCTCACAGCAACACATATTCTGAGAAAATTTCAACCAGCTACCGTAAACTGCCCTAACTTGGCCCACAAACCCTACTTTGCCTAGTTATTTTTTGAGTAAACTATAATAGCTATGATTTCCGTACTTGGGGAGATTTAAAAAACGATGACAACGCTAACATTTGGTTCAGTTATAAAGTGTCTGTGCGTGTCAAAATCAAGTTAATGCCTTAGGCAAAGTAGGGCTTGTGGGCAAAGTTAGGGCATTTTACGTACTTATTACGGTTCAAAAGATACAGCCCTGTGACAGACAGACGGACGGACGGACAGCGTAGCGAAAGTAATAGGGTCCCGTTAGCACCCTTTGGGTACGGAACCCTAAAAAGGGTCTATATTACAAGTTTACAACCAATGTAAACACATTTAGTGTTGTCACAGAGCCGTATGTCGGTCGCGCCAATATCCGGCGCCAGGGAGCGTCCGACCTTCGGCACAGAGGGAAATGGTCGCGTGACGTGTGACTTAGTGTTGGGGCTTTGTATTGATGGGGCACGAGGCGGAAACTATTAGGACTTCGAAAGGATATATTGGAAGAATATTTTTCGTAATCTTTGTCCTAGCCCTAGGCTAGTCATGGAAAAATATTCGTATTGAAAAAAACTATTTGTACCACATTTTTATCAACCCACTTTCGTTTAAAAACATGGTATACGAGTACAACACTATTTTTGAATCACTAAAATTCTTTAAAGGTTTTTCTGGTTTTTTTTCGCGATTTCAGGGCTGGTCCCACTATAGTAAAAGTTGATCATAATGATAAGCAGAATACTGTTGTACCCATAGAGTAATATTTCTGTAGTTGTACCTATAAAACAAATATTTTTCATCAAATTATTCAATTTGTCCCAAATTTTTTCAATATCTTTCCGTTTTGATATTTTTCTGAAAAACATTTTGTGAAATTTCCATTTGAAATTTTTCGCACTTGTTTTCTTCATTAATATTTCTTTATTTTGTGTGGTCTTTGAAAAATTGAGCATCCGTAAAAAAACTTCTCGTAAACAAAGTTTTCAGTTGCGAGCGTGTTTCAGAGTCGTTTAAACGATTATGGTAACACATCTAGTGTGGAACATACATCAGAGGTATCGTCTTCTTGGCCTTATGAGATGAATAGAAAAGAAAGAAAAAATATTTATTTGCATCAAAAGTGACGCACAAAATTATTAAAAAACTATAGAAAAACAGAACAAATACAGGTACAGAGTCAAGAAGTGTGGTAAGATATGCATCACATCTGCGCAAAACGGCCATCGCTCAGCATATCTTTATTTATTTATTTTTCATAAAATGCTGGCCATTTTTATCATAAAATAGCCAGTATCAACGCACTGGCCATTTTATACTGTTTTACATAACCTTCCGTGTCATTTGTCGTGAAAAAAGGCTTTGACAGCTACATACCCTGTATTCTGTTTACGTATCATCGTGAAATATCTTAGGGTATCCCTGTGTCGATCACTCTCTGAAGAAAAAGATTCCATTCAATCACCTCGTAGGTTAAGTGTGAAATATCTTCGGCCATCTTAGTTTAAATCGTGCCCCTTATCTGTCAGCTACTGAAGTCTAAATCCCATGCATTTTGTAGGTCTAGCGTAAAATATCTTTGACTATCCTCTGTTCAGTCCGTGCCCAGTAGTTGACCGTAAAGGCACGGGCCCATACGATACGATGTAAAACGAGCTCGGGCATCATCGGTTAAGTTCGTGCCTTCCTATCAGATATCCGTCTGTGATTTCAGGCCAAAAGGCAGGGCTGTATTGCGGCGATAAAAAAAATACGAATAGATTTTTACTAAGAAAACATGTACCATCGTTAAGTCATAAGTCATAACTAGTCATAAGTCATTTATTCATTTGTGTAACATAGGTACAAAAAATAATATAAAGTTCTTAAATACAACTACCGCACTATCGCTTAATATCGCTTAATATGGCGGTCAAACACAAGTCCATTTTCAATAAAATAAAATAAAACTACGCAGGGCAAAACTGCTGGCTTTTTATCGTGTATTATGGCGAAACGAGCTAAAGGCATACCTGTTGTTTTTTATAACGCTGGAAGGCAAATGAGCAAGCGGGTTATAAGCAATCTCCGCCGCCCATGGACATCCGCAACACCAGGGTACTCGCTGATGCGTTGCTGGCCTTTTAAAAAGACGTAAGCTTAATTTTAGCTTCTGTAAGTTGTTTCTCCATTTTTTATTAGCTTATTTAAAACTGTGGAATTTTTGTTTGACAGTTTATTTTTTGGTGCCGGTTTTCTTTGTATTGTGAGTCCATGGCTGCAAGCCAGAAGCCTGCAGCCTGCAATTAGTCTGTCTAAATACGGCCCTGCCTGGGCATGTGAAGGATATTTCTTCGGGTATCGTCGGTTTAGTTCGGGTATGTTCGGACGCTCGTAATATGTCACTCGGGGGTCGGAGGCGTCTCGAAGACGTTTAATCAGGTAGCGTGCCCTGCGATAACTCGATTGTGATTTAGTGAATGATTGTAGGGTTGTCACCTTACTAGGACCCAAATATTATTTTTGAGAAAATGCTGTTTGATGTAATGTTAAAAAAATATTGGAAATTTACGCCCTTTGACAAAGCTGTCCGGTGACTTATTTACAGTCGTTCGGGATTTTTTCTCAAACTCTCGCTATGTTTCTAAGTGAAGATTTGATTATTAAATAACAGTAGAATTGGTTTAGTATTTTTAGATACCTGTCTGTTCTTCAATAGTTAAAAACGAATTTTCGATAAATAATGTATTCAGAGAGTAATATTTTTTTTATTCATGGGGGCGCCACTTGGCTGCTATATTCCCCTTAAGAGGTTTTCAATTTAATAACACGTTGTATAGCTGTTGGTTTTCCTATTTATAAATAACTAGATTACCTAATTAATAGCCATCACAAATCAAACATAGCACGGGTATATTCATCTATGCATAGCACATCTTCTGTTTCTTAGAAGAACCATATTATTTATTCAGACAAGTTGATTGTCATTTCCGTATACAATGAGCTGAGATTCAAGCCGAACTAATTCGAGAGGAATTAAACATTTATATACAGAAATAGATCGTTTCGATGTTAAGATGTATAATCCCGCGGACGAAACGCAGATACGTACTTACGCATTCTTAATTCTCGACCAATTTAGATTGGACATAAATTAAACATGGAGTGGTCAGCGATAGACGAGTTATTTTTAGGGTTCGGTACCCATTGGGTGCAAACGGGACCCTATTACTCTCGCTACGCTGTCCGTCCGTCCGTCCGTCAATCTATCTGGCTGTATCTTTTGAACGGTAATAGGTAGCCGGTTGAAATTTTCACAGAATATGTATTGCTATGAGGTGTATCACGACAAATACTAAGAACAAAATAAAGTCTAAAACCAAAGGGCGTCCCCATACAAGAAACCTCGAAAAACATGCATTTTTTTCAACGTTTTTGTTCCTGTTCTATCTTCAAAACGGTAATACATACCAGCGTCGAACTTGGTCAAATTGTAGTGCATACTATGTAGCTTAGCAACAAATACTAAAAACAGGACAAACAAAGACATATGTGGTGGTACCTACGGAAGAAAGAGATGCAAAAACTCACATTTCACGTTCGATCGTTGATGTCTTTTGATAAACTCTCGTAAATTAAATCAGTTTCTATGGGGTATCAGGTCGACGGGTGGTACGGAACCCTTACTGCGTGAGTTCGACTCACACTTGGCCGGTTTTTTTATTAATTCAACACAATTCGCACAGACCATTCTGTATTTGCTATAAAATATAGCAAATGGTAGGTGACAACCCTATACAATAAGAATGCGCAAATCTCGCACCTGCCTACGTGGTGAACGCCACCGAGCTGAGAGGGACGTAACTAAGTTAACAAGAGTACGCGACGACTACGAGACGGGCATGAGACGATATCGACCTACGCATGGCATAATAGTACACACGGCTACATATCAAGCTTTGGTAGAGGCTTTCCGTACAATAAGAGGTCTGGTTATACGATATAGTTTAAAGCTTGATATACTGGGTGTCAGGGAAACGCTTCCGAAAACAAAGATAGGTGATAGTGTTGGTGATTACTGATACGAAACCACAAAAAAATGCGATTCTTTTTTAGATTTTTTCATATATTTTTTTCATTTTTCATACGTTACCAGCTTTTTATTTTTTTTAAATAAAACTGATTTGCAAAAAAAAAACATTTATATAATTAATTCTTTAAAATTCGCAATGTAATTCAAATAAAATATATACTAGGCACTAGGGGTGAACGACATCCGCTCGCATTCGCAGTCCGTGTCGTAGGATCGTAGTGAGTGTAGGTAGGTTAGGTAGGTAGTGCGGGTTTGCAAAATACCAAATCACTAAAAGAATGAGGATAATGGTTGTTGGTATTCGATTGTGTTTAGGTAGTATAATAATAGTCTTTCAATTTCGGGAGCGTTTCCCTGACACCCAGTATAGCTGTGCGTACAATAACAATGTAGGTACATTATTTATGTACCGAAAAACACTAAATTTTAAGGCTGATTATTCTACACAAATTTTACTATGGGACCTTTTCTGAAATCGTCAAAAATTCTGTTCTTTTGACCCTGGAGATCAGATCAGATCTACAAGCTGGTATAATATTAGCTATTTTTCTTTATTTCCACAAAATTAACCTCTTTTACGCGGAACTAAAGGTACTAGGAAAACATAAAACAAAAGTGTAAGTGTTAACACTTGGATGAGTGGAGTTTATTTGTTGACGAGATAGAAGTAGCCGGCTAATGCACACAGGTGATAGTTCGAATGAGGAAAACAGTGGAACTTTATTGTTGAGCACTTTCGGAAAACTTTTGGTGTCATTATTTTTCAGGTTGATCTTGATCAAATTAGCGATTTGGAACCGGAGTGTAATTGGTATAGTAATAAGATATCGTGTTGCCTTAATAAATGGAACTTTAAAAAAATAAACCTTTTCTCTGTATTTGTGTAAATAAATAAATAAATTGATTGATGAAATCTACGACATTTTAATCTGTTCGACAGATCAGCACCACCAGTAAAGATCACTAACGCATAAGATTCATTAAAATGCATATTAAAAAAAAGAATAAAAGCCAAAAATACCCAGTGAACTATACCACAAGCACAAGCACTTCTAGAACAAACTAAAAAAACATATACATAGGTACATAGACATACGGTAAACTTTACCAAAGCCACCACAGTATCAATATAATAAAGTCCAATTTGTTCAAACAATCATTGAATGCAGTAGACTATCTAACCCAGTGACTCACAAACACACACATTCTATGTGCTCCCAGTACAAACTCACATACATATCCTACACAAGTACACACGTCTATCTAGGAGCAATGCGAAGTTCATACAATTATTCGATGTAATTAAAGTTTCAGGATAAACTTTACGTCACTTCCTCGCCCAGTGACTCAGTATCAGTAACGCATACATTGTTAATTATTATGCACTCCTGGTACCATTTCACAAATATGTACATGAATTTAGAAACAATGCGAAGTCTTTTCAATCATTCAACGTAATCAAACTCTCAGGATAAACTTCTCCTCAGCCAGTGACTCAGTAACTCAATACATTCTATACACTCCTGGTACAAACTCCACGGATGTCCCAAATGTGCCTCGGTCGAAGTATCGACACAAGTTTACTTAATCGCTGCACATGTTGAGTATTGTTGACTGAATGCAGACGATTCAGCATACATTTGTTGAGATGATTCGCTCTGAACGTTTTCAACATTGAAGACGTGGTTTTACTAAAATATTAGGAAGTCATCTTTTCGAAATAAAAATGCAATAACTACACCATTTTCGTCATCATTATAGAATCCAAAACATATGCAATAATAACCTACTCACCCCCAGGTGCCCCCAGTTTCTGGAAGGCTGATCAATTTGATCTGTTGTCAAATCTCATGTCAGCTCCTGTGATTGGCCGGCAAAAATGCTAACAACCAATCACAACGCTTGACCTGAGATTTGACAGCTGATTAGTAAATTTTTGCGTTGACCAGCCTTTCGGAAAGTGGAACCCCCACTAGTGACCAGCAGCAACGGAAAGAAAGCATTCTTTGCCCGTAACGACATAAATCTTTTGAAAACTTATTTCTTTTGCAATTATTATTAATAAATCATCACTATAATATTTACCATTCTGACTACCTGACCCAAATGTTTCAATTTCACAATCTCCACCTGTATTGCAATCTGCATCACTCAGCACAAATCAAAAAGGCTGCATTACCGCCGTGTCCAGCTGCCCTACATCCAGCTTTCCCGCCATTTTTCAATCATGGCCGCGCTTTGTTTGACAGCTAGCTTTTTTCTCCATCGTGATCCGTGATCAAGGCGCACATCCATTCTGCCTTTGTGTCGCCAACTGGCTCTGTGACACAGATATTGCGGTTCTTTTTATGTCAGATTGGGCTTTTTTTAGGTCGCTTGTGAATAGGCTTTTGGGATAGATGAAGAAACGCTTATTGGAAGTATTTTGGGCAGTGATAATGTAATTTAAGAAGAAAGATCTTAGTTTAGTATTAGTTTTTTTTTGTGATTCAAGAATTAGAAGTTAGTAAGTTCCAATGTGGTGTGTGCCATAGAAGAAAGAAGCATTTCGTAATGACTGGGTTCCTCATTATACTGGAGGCGTTTTAATGAGTGTTCCAGGTCTATAATGATTTGAACAGAAGACGCGGAAATCTCATTAGCACATAAGGTCCATAATTACTTTGGCAGAACGACGGAAAAGCGGTTAGATTTATCTAACAGAAGAGATTATTATCTTAACATTGAATTGTAGTCATGAAGTGACAATTATCATAAGTTTTATATGAATAAAACTTTTTAACAAAAAATGGAACCGACGAAAACAGAAACTGAAAAGCGAAAAATAACTAATTATGAGTCGTCGCCAAACAAACTTTTAACAAGCAAAGTGCGTGATAGTTGCAAGTGGCCGAGCGGAGCACGCATTTTTGGAAATTTATTGTTTATAGTTGAAAATTTCACGTTGTGTTTGATGTTACGTTTTTTTATTTTTTATTTAAAGTAATTTAATGATCTTCGTTGATTATTTGTTTGACGCCGACTCATAATTAGTTATTTTTCGCTTTTCAGTTTCTGTTTTCGTCGGTTAAATTTTTTGTTAAAAAGTTTCATTTTAAATTTTTTTGTGGCTAAAATCTAACTCCTGGTCTCCATTATATTGAAGTGTCTAGAACTATATTTATGTGTGCAAAGTTTCAACAGAATCGGTTAACAGGTTAAAATTCAGTGGGTGAACAAGCACTCATTCCCCCCCTGTTTTCCTACCTTTAGGAGTGGATTTTGATTTTGAAATTTAAATGGAACCAACTTCGAGATATACTCTATCCATTAAAAAAAGAAACATCATAAAAACTTTTTAACAAAAAATAAAACCGACTTCAAAACCTTAACTAAAAAGTAAAAAATAACCATTGTATGTATTTTAAAATCTTAACATAAACAACATTTTTAAGGCGGCGCGTGGTTGTTGACCCTTTGCGTCATGTAATGTACAGTCGAGCGCAATATCTATAGCAAAAACAGTTTATGTGAACGTACCTACATGAAAATCACGCGCCGCCTTCAAAATGTTGTTTATGTTAAGATTTTAAAATACATACAATGATTATTTTTTACTTTTTAGTTAAGGTTTTTGAAGTCGGTTTTATTTTTTGTTAAAAAGTTTTTATTTCATACTTTTTAGTTGAGGGTTGATTCATAAATGTTTATATAAACAATTTGAGAATATATTTTTATTAACCTTTGTATCCCACTGCTGGGCAAAGGTCTCGCTCATGTTCTTCCAAACGTCCAATCACTATCGTGAAAAAAAAACACGCATATCGGCCAAGAATTCTCAGAAAAACGAACCAATGAGCAGATCATCTAGATAGGCGAAGCTAAAATAAACTGATTTATTGAAGCTAGTTAAAAAACTACTCAACCTAAGTCAATAAAATATGTGGGACCACCGCGCGGACTTTATCTACCAAATAAAAAAACAACCACGTAAATCGGCCCACAAATCTCGGAGTAATCGGTGTACATACATGAAAAAAATACATACCCGCGGAATACATAACCTCCTCCTTTTTTTCGTCGGTTAAAAAATAAGAATGCGTTTATTCACAAAAAAATATCTTTATTTAAAGGATGGCGAAACGAAATAAAGGCCCACCTGATGTTAAGATTCAGATTCATGTTTATCAGAAACACTAATAACATTGTCAACTTTTTACATATATCTTAATATAAGTTAGCAAATTTTACATAAAAAATATAGGTATAATCATGGTATAATCCAATTAAATTTATTTATTTATTTAAACTTCATGCAACATGTGTACATAGGCGGACTTAATGCCTTAGGCATTCACTCCCAGTCAACCTTAGGGTGATACAGAGATGACAAGGCAGGTGCAATATTGATTCACGACACAAAACAAGATAAGAAATAAATTAAAATTCAAAAAGCGGTTACATTTGCCTATAACAACTGCAATACCACCTAGGCTGTTGCCTAAATGGTACCGCAAGTCGGTTCGCCAAACTGAGACATGAAGATGGAAAGTCTCATGTTATTACAAAGACATGAAAAAAAAACTTCTGCCAAACTGTGAAGCCGTTTGTTGGCAGATGTATTCCTTACAGAATTACAAATTCGCCATTGACGAAGATGCCATCACGAGATTTGAATTCATTGGCAATCCTGTAAGGGATGGTTGTACTCATCGATTTAAAAAACTTTTACTATTCATTTCATTTCATTTCATTTATTTATTCATAAACTATGGGACCAACCAACTAAATAAATAAATAAATATTTTTGGGACATTTTTACACAGCACCATCTAGTCCCAAACTAAGCAGAGCTTGTGCTATGGGTACTAGACAATGGATATAATACTTATATACTTTTTTTTTTGTTGTAAATACATACTTATAATACATAAGAAACACCCAGACCAACACAAACACTTATGTTCATCACACAAATATTTGTGTCCTGTGGGAATCGAACCCACGACCTCGTGACCAGCAGTCCGACCCTCGAACCACTAGACCACAGACGTAGTCAAATAACCCTGAAATCGCGAAAAAAATATTTGCTATTCCCTACATTTGTGTAACATAAATCGACAAAATGTAAGGAATATGATTTGCTATACTCTAGAAATCTAGATAAATGTCATATCAAGGCTTAACAAGAGTCCTCCTTCACAAGACTTCTTAGTTGTTAACTAAGTTATGAGGAGCAAGTCAGGTCGGAACTCGTTGAACTCTGCCAATAGCGATAGTTGACAATCTCGGTTCAGATAACGAGCTCAGATCAACTTGAAGTACACAACTTGTAGACCTATACTGACTAAGTTTACAACCTAGATTGGCTGGGAGAAGGAAAGCGTTTTTTAGGGTTCCGTAGTCCTACAAGGAACCCTTATAGTTTCGTCATGTCCGTCCGTCTGTCCGTCTGTCCGTCTGTCCTAATCCTTTACAGCTTAATAACTTCTACAGTTATAAACATAAGTAAATGAAATTTTGTTAAAAAATAGAATAGATATAGATCTCAATTTTAAAAGAATAAAAATATCATGGTTACGTATTTTAGGGGTGGCGCCTATACATGTGAAATGGGGATGAAATTTTTTTTTCGCTGCACTCCCTCGTGTGGGGTTTCATTGAATAGGTCTACTAAAATGAATGTAATGTTTCATACATCACTTTTTTATCAGGTATACCATCTGCGAAATATAGCCTGCCAAAGTGGCTTGCAATGTGTCCCCCCCCCTGCCATTTCTAAACTATGCAATGTTGAAACTTGTAATCTTCCACATTGGTAGACCTTTGTAAAAACTCTCTTAAAATTATTTCGAGCATATTGTGATTATAATTTTTTGAGTTATAGAGAGAAATCTGAAAAATACTTATAACGTCCTAGTTCAAAGGTCATTGACCTAAGATAAAAATGTTCATAGCAAATAATGCTCCTTTAGCTACTTTCTATTTGAAAAAATCACAAGAAGTAACTTTGTGTTATGTTGACGACACACTTCTTAAATTTGGCGCCATCTAGCGGCGTCTAACAACACTCTCTGAGTCGCCAATGCTGCCGTCAAGTGTCGTCTATTGCATTTGGCACTGTATAGCGCCATCTAGCGGCTACTGACAACACTCTCTGAGTCGCCAATGCTGCCGTCTATTGCAAAAACTAAAATAGCCATGATAATATTCGATTTGATTTGTTTGTAACACCTACTTAAGGAACCCTATAATACTGAGCATGGACCGACATGCTCTTGGCCGGTTTTTTTAGGGTTCCGAAGTCCTACAAGGAACCCTTATAGTTTCGTCATGTCCGTCCGTCTGTCCGTCTGTCCTAATCCTTTACAGCTTAATAACTTCTACAGTTATAAACATAAGTAAATGAAATTTTGTTATAAAATAGTCTGCATATAGATCTCAATTTTAAAAGAATAAAAAAATAGTTTTTACGTTCTTTAGGGGTGGCGCCCATACATGTGAAATGGGGAAAAAATAATTTTTTTCGCTGCTCCCCATCGTGTGGGCTATCATTGAATAGGTCTACTAAAATGAAGGTAATGTTTCATACACCACTTTTTTATCAGGTGTACCATCTGCGAAATATAGCCCGCCAAAGTGGCTTGCAATGTGTCCCCCGCCCTGCCATTTCTAAACCATGCAACGTAGAAAGTTATAATCTTCTACATTGATAGACCTTTGTAAAAACTCTCTTTTAAAATTATTTTGAGTATAATGTGATTATAAATGTGCAAATAAAGAAATTGAAATTGAAATATAATTTTTTGAGTTATAGAGAGAAAACTGAAAAATACTTAAAACGTCCTAGTTCAAAGGTCATTGATCTTAGAGAAAAATGTTCATAGCAAATAATGCTCCGTTAGCTACTTTCTATTTGAAAAAATCACGAAAAGTAACTTTGAGATGACACACTACTTAAATTTGGCTTCTTGAATTTGTCGCTAGATGGCGCTACTAACAACACGCTCTGAGTCGCCAATGCTGCCGATTATTGCAAAAACTAAAATAGCCATGATTAATATTCGATTTGATTCGTTTGTAATTACACCTACTTAAGGAACCCTATAATACTGAGCATGGCCCGACATGCTCTTGACCGGTTTTTATTTAAACTTTGCTTCAGACTGGTATTTTTATCTTGTATCGTATTGTGGGTGTTACAGACCTAATAAAAACACATGCGTAATCAATTATTATCCACTCTTCCTGCTATTATAATGGCCTATCTTTTTGTTCTTCGTGAAGATGGTACAAAAAGAGGCTCACTAATGGAACTAAAGCTTTCAATATAGTGTAGAAAACGTTAGGCAAAGTGAGATAATGTGTAAACTTCCTATTGGCGACCAATAACATAAATATCACAACTTATAAAACAGCCTTCGACTATACGAGATATTCTCTATAGGTACCCCCGTCAGAGAAACTTTGTAAAACTATTTTCCCCATCAATACATTGCCTTCTTACAAAGTGCACTAATTTGCCCGTCTCCCCTCGTCTACGAAGTTAGGCGCCACATCCGACGCGCCCGAGTTTTATCGACGGCGCCCGAGACTAGCCGAAGCGACGACGGGTGACATGACAAGTCGACGCGATGGGGTGCTGTCAACCCCTAATAATTGTCGTTGTCAAACTTGACAAGTATTGGGAGATTGGCTAGTTTATGCGTGGTTCAATAATTTCGCGTCAGGTATTCCTAGATTTTATCGACGCAGTGCATCCAGCAGAATACCAGCGTCAGGTTTGATAATCTGGCAATATGCTGAACTGGAATTTAGCTGAAGCTGAATTTTGCGACACACACATGATTGTCAATGACAGTTTTGTTGTAAAACCATCTTTTGTTTTTTACTGACTTCAAAAAAGGAAGAGTTTATACTATATATTTATTACTAGCTGTGCCCGCGACTCCGTCCGCGTGGATGTCGGAAAATAACAACGTGTCATAATTATGAACATAATATCTTCAAATATATACATATAAGCGCCTACACAGACGATTACACTATTTACCGACCATACTATATTTTGTTTTTACAACCAACCGGCTAAGGTGATGGAATTTCATGGAATTAGCCCTAAACTCCCTCATTCTGAGAAGACGCTCGTGCCCAGCAGTGGGAAGTAATTGGGCTGATTATGTTATTCTATAACACTAACCACATCTCTTCTTATGCTGAGAAGAGGCCCGTGTCCAGCAGTAGGACTGTAATGGGCTGGTAATGTTATGTTATTCTAGAATACTAATAATATCCAGTCCATTAACTCTTCTCATTTTGAGAAGAGGGCCATACCCAGTAGTGGGACAGTAATGGGTTGACTACGTTATGTTATTCTATATTTTCTAGTTTCTTAACTCTTCTCGTTCCGAGAAGAGGTCTATGCCCAGTAGTGGGGCAGTAGGTAATGAGCTCATTATGTTATGATAATCTATTACATTAACAATATTCCTTAACTCTTCTCATGCCCAGCAGCGGGACAGTGATGGGCTATGTTATGTTATTCTATATTTTCTATAATACTAACAGAATCCAGTTGTATTTTTAGGAACCTGCAACCTGCATCCAACCAACAATCATGACCTTTACTTTGTATGCAACTTAATACAATAGAGGGGTCAAGCTGTATCGCTGGATCTACTCAACCGATTGAGATAAAACATACCCTATATTTTAAGTTAGACTAATACCAATACAAATGCTAAGTTTCATTACGATCCGTTCAGCCGTTTTCACGTGATGAGGTAACAAACAGACAGACAGACAGACAGACAGACAGACAGACAGACAGACAGACATAAATTTTTTAAACGATTGATTCGTGTTCTATAGCTTATTTCTAGTCCCCCTAGCCGGCTTTCGCGAAAAAAAACTCAATGTACAGACTTTTCGACCTTTACAGTTTTATTATAGTATAGATAGATTAGAGCCGTCGCAAGCCGCAAGACGAGAGAAGGACAAAATACCAAAAAAGCGGCAATTTTAACAGCTTCGATTGCATCGAATAATGATAAATAGTCACATGTAGTGTATAAAAGAGAACCTGAACAATCACCTGAATGTTAAAATAAAAAAGTAAATCATAAATAACGTTAAGTGGAAGTCCCGTTTCTTTTCACACACTTATGAAAGCCTTCCACAACTCTCGTATAATACACGATCTAAAAAGAAAACTCACGCGTAAGTGAGGTAAGCCGCGCTTCATTTGTAACCGAGCCGGCACGCCAAGCTTCAATGAACAACACTAGCGTGTGTACGGTACGATAAGACAGCAATAACAGAAGCTCAACATTATAAAATGTAGGATAATAATTAAAATATTATTATTGATCTAATTTTAATATTTGTAATAGATAACTGTATGCCTAATTTAATATTTAGTTTAGTTTAATTGCATGTGAATTATCACAAGTACATATTTGCACACCTCTTAAGGTAGGATATGGTAAAAGATTTTTTGCTGTATGTAGCACGTCATGTATACCCGTATTCAAGCAAATAAATGATTTGATAGTAACTGCGATTTTTATTCGCGCAATTTTATATCGCTAAATCTGTAACACATGGAATCATATGCAAGTGCCCGCACTGGCGATTGGAAATCGCGGTGGAAAAACTATCTCAGTGTGTGAATAAAAACAGCGTAAATAAAATTCGCGGAATTAAAAATCGCTGTACGGGCTTGGCCTAAACGCCACACTAAACTAAAACAACGTTATATTTTGATATTAGCAAAAGGATGGCGTGTCCAATCAATAACTTTATTTGCACACGGTCTTCTCTGTCTAACAACTGATATAATGGCAGAACGGCAGAATGCCAGTATAACCCGGGACCGATGAAGGGCAGCTATGACACCCGAGTTCATCCGTTGGTGATAATGATGTGTATTGTGTATACGCTTGCCACTCACACATAGTTCTTATACTGTGACTTTCGTGAGAGGATCCATGTCAAACTCAATAATAAACCAGCGTTAAATAAAGACACTCGTCTGATTACATTATCTCCACCCCTCTCTGTTTAAATATATCAGATAAACGACTAAAACTCAAAAGCAGGAAGAAGCATCTTCGTTATTACCAACAAAGGATTGCGATGATGATACGACTGCAGTGTCGGAGATTTCCATTATGTATTCATTTAGATGTGTTTTGTCACGTGTTGTTTGAAGTGGGCCTTCTGAAGCTTTTAATTCTGTGTGACTGGTTGGTATAAATCATAATGGTACAATAATAAAGCACTCGCTATTAAGCTGCCATTACAAATATTGCTCGCCAAGTTTACGAGGCAACACACGGGCGATTTTACAACAACTTTAACGTTATAAAAAGTTGCTTGTAGAGTTTTATTTCAATTACATTGTAGTGTAACTTAGGGTTCGGATTGTATGTGTTAAAACTTTAAAATTTGATTTTGTTAAAAATATCTGCAGCCGAAAAAGTAAAGACCACTCAATTTTCTCGTAGATGTCAAAAAGGGGACCAAGTGATGTTCAGGAATATTAGGATGGACTACAATATAACAATAGTGGATTTTTTTTAATAATAATTTATTCATTTATTCCTCTCACAATGGATTATATACACATTTATTATAGGTACAAGACTACATATTTCACATTGTGAGAGCTGGTGCCTGTTGTGGGTTCGTAAAAACCTGTGTTACAGGTCACCAGGCCCCACTCAGTGGCTGCATACAATCTTGGCTCCCTGTGTTGATATTTAATCTAATACATCAAGTTGAAATAAACAAATTTACTAAAGCGCTAAGATGACGCTAAGCAAAAGATGAAGACATTTTTTTTTTTTTTTTTTTTAAAGGAAAGAAAAATAAGAAAACAGATTGTGTCACAAAACTTATTAGACTGTTGGTAGGTATTGGAGTATGCGTGGTGCGACTGTATGTGTAGATTAATGATTTATGAATATGAATGTTTGTGTAAGCGTTATATTGTTGTTAGAATCTAGATAAGCCATAAACACAATATAGGTACTTTATATTTATGAGACAACCATACAATACCTTACAATACGCGTAACTAAGGAGTTAATGCTAAATTTATATTTTAAATTAGGGGGTGAAGAAAATTTTCTGTGTCATCGTAGCTAAGGGTTTTTAAGAATGTGGTCACTTTTTGTTTGCAGCTGGGTTTGGATAGTGGGTAAATATCATGACATTCATTTATTTTATTGTAGAGGTAATCCCCAAGGTAGCAGAAAAATTTGTGAGAGAGACTTGTACGGAACAATCGTGTTGTACATACAGTACCCTTGCGTCGTTTACCTTTCAATCGTTCTGGATCATAGTCTAGCTGTAGATGTTTTTTGATGACAGTGTGCAAAACGAATGTTTGTCTTACAGATAGTACATCCCACTTTATGTACAAGTCAACTGTAGGAAAACGGAAAGGAAGACCAGCAGCAACCTTGAGTATAGCACGTTGAGCTCTTTCTGCCTGAATTAGGTGTGTTTTAGCAGCGCCACCCCAGGAGATGATGCAGTAGTCAACCAGCGACTGACACAAGGCATAGTAGACCGTCTTGATGACACGATGGTTGGCTACATGTCTTAGTGTCTTAAAGATATATATAAGTTTGCGCAACCTTGTCACCAAAACGTCAATGTGTGGTTTGAAGCTAAGGCGTTGGTCTATAATAACTCCAAGGTATCTTAAGGAATCAGACCTTTGGAGGAAGGGACATAAACATAACTGGTCCCAAGACCCACATGTGTGTGCTGTGATGGAAAGAGAAGGTGGTGGTAGCACATTTGATCTTAGTGCAAATGCCATATATTTGGTTTTAGTGACATTAAGTGTAAGCAAGTTACCTTGCAACCAAGCACCAACCCTATTAAACCCTTGCTGAGCCACATCAAAGACCTCATCCCAACTGTCGCCACTAAAGAAGAGGGCAGTGTCGTCAGCAAAAGAGAAAATTTTCCCATTACTGAGGTGGAGTTGACAAAGGTCGTTGATGTAGACCAAAAACAAGGTCGGACCGAGTATACTGCCCTGAGGTACTCCGAAACCACTCAATGAAACCTCGTTGCTAAGTCGATTATCTATTTTGACCCGCTGTTTCCGGTTAGAAAGGTAATCCCGGAATAGCTCCAGGGGAAGGCCTCGTACTCCAACTAGTTCCAGTTTGTGTAATAGGTGTGGGACGGAGACTGTGTCAAAAGCCTTGGCTAAGTCGAGAAACACCGTTAGACACTTCCTTTCACCATCCAAGGTGGTAATAACTGAATTTACCAACTCATGTACCGCGTCATTGGTAGATTTACCATGTCGGAACCCAAATTGAGAGCGTGAAAGAAGGTTGTTGACCTCAATGAATTTAATCAGACGGTGATTCATTAGGCGTTCCAGGATCTTTGAGAGCGTTGGTAGAATTGAGATGGGTCTAAAGTTATTGACACAGTCCCTATCACCACCCTTATGTATGGGTTTTATGAGTGCAGATTTAAACGCTTGTGGAAATTTCCCTGTTGATATGGCGAGGTTACAGATGTGGGTGATAACAGGGGTGAGAAGATGAGCATATTTCTTAAGTAAACGGCCCGAGATCTGGTCGATTCCAACTGCGCAACTATCCCTCAACCCTACAATCAACTGAGAAACCTCGGTCTCGTCTGTAGGAAGCATAGCCAAGGAATGAACAGGTGCTGTGTGCGTGAGTACATCAGGTTTGTGTATATTAGGCTGGTGTTGGAAATTAATTTGCTCAGCAAGGTTTCTCCCAACGTTTGCAAAGAATTTATTCACGTCATTAATACTCCTATCCGGATTCTCGCTTGAGATGAGACAAGTGGAGTGATCTGCTGTAGCCCTGTTAGAGCCGCTAATCTGTTTGATTACATCCCATAGTTTCTTTTTATTGTCACTAGCCTTTTCAATCTCTTGTCTCTCGAGATTGAAAAGGCTAGTGGATTGATTTATACATAGTGACTTTAATATAGTCACTATAATGAATCGGTCTGCGAGTGAGTGATACTGAAGGACGGTTCACATTTACACCAAACGTATAATCAGCCGCTATACTATATACTACACTACACTATACTATACTATACGCTGTAGCACAGAAATAGATAGAATGGCCATGTGGGCAGGGCGCGCGTGGCAGCATCATGCACCATAGTTATTTCAAAGCCTTTCTCAACACGCCTTATGACTTGTTTATATAAATACTGGAACAAAATCCTGCAAAAATGCCTTGTTGTGCTGTTCTAACTACAGAAACAAAAGCTGTAAAGTACATTTGATTTTTTTTTTTTTTTTTAACACAATGACGTCAAAATTTAAGGCGTAGTTTGTTCGGAAAGTTGCCACGCATGATCGCAAGTAAAATTGTGATTACAACCATTCTATTTATTTCTGTGCGCTGTAGCGTGCATATGGTTGAAAACAACGATTTGAAAAACCATGTAAACTTTATACGTAAAGCTAACTCACAGTCAGCGGCTGACTTTGAGCGAGTGTTACGTTTACTGTGAACCGTCTTTTACTCATCTCAATTCCTCCACGAGGTATCGCTCGTCTGCTGCGCCAGTTTTCAACCCATGTGATGAACGACTACGTCAACGTTTTATCGCACAACTTACCCCCCAGCTCAAGCGGTCAAGAGCTGCGGCAAATGAAACTCTTGAGGAGTTTATCAACGAAACTGTTTTATATTGATTGACGTCGGGTCGCGGGTCGGTCGTGGTTAGGGTTGCCAAACGTCAAGATTCGATTATTAGGCATTTGACATCTCACGACTCAGGTCAGACATTTTGTAATTTAGTAATGGCTTTTATCTTAATAGCGAAGAGGGATAGCGCTATACATCCTGCTCTTTCTTTTCCTCTTTTTCAATAAAAACGTTCCTCTCACTAGGATTTCTTCTGTATCGTGATTTGTGGGTGCATTTACAAACACAAACACCCGGACTACTATCTGTGCATCACACAAATATTTGTTCCGGGCAGGAATCGAGCCCGCGACCCTCAGCGCAGAAGCCAATCCGCTCAGCTACTGCTCCAATCGTGTCGTCAAACATGCAAACAAACACGCTCTGTCTCTGTCTAGCAACGGAACAGTGATAATTCTAATATTTCATAATTTTATAAGGCGGGCTTTTTGTGGCAACCCTATTCGCGGTCAAGTGACGTGACGTGAACGCGGCGCGATTTGCATAGTTCGGTAACTTTTCAGCTGAAAGTACGGCGGGGGTAAGAAGGAATTTATCTTGAAATACTTTTTGGTGGAATTTAGACTTTCTGACATGGGTTATTTTAAGCGATGTTGGTGCGGAAAACCCCGTTCTGTATGATTTCAGAATAGAATAGATGGAGGGAGGTATATGGAATTAAATCAAATCAAATGAATGTACTTGCATACATGTGGGTAGGTATAATTTGATCTTTTTAAAATATTAGCTGAATTATGTACCATTAATACTCACAGACATGTGTGACAGACCGGAGTGACAGACATAGCTTGTAGGATCAGTAAGCTGAAGTGGCAGTGGGCTGGCCATGTCTGTCGAAGGACCGATGGCCGCTGGAGCAGACGAGTCCTCGAGTGGAGACCGCGAATCGGCAAACGCAGTGTAGGGCGCCCCCCTGCCAGGTGGACCGACGACCTAAAGAACGTGGCTGGGGGGGACTGGATGCGGAAGGCAGAGGACCGAGCGTTATGGCGCAACTTGGGAGAGGCCTATGTCCAGTAGTGGACTGCGATAGGCAGAGTTGAATACTCACAGACATAGTAAAAAAAAAAAACTTTATATTGTGTAATTACTTCACCCACACAGCCGTACTTCGCCTAATTTCCGTTAAATCTAATTCGTAAACTATAAAGCAAATTTTCAGTACTTGGGGAGATTTAATATTTTTTTCTGGAAATAAAGTTATGAAGTGACCTTAGTGACAAAAATGTGTCAAAAATTCGGTGAAGTAGAGCCATGTGGTCAAAGATGGATCATTTTACGGTACATATGCAACGAATAAGCAGTTTTAACTATGTGTTTGACAGTGTTGAGATCTGAAATGGTACGGGCGACCGCACGTCAGTGGTAACCGTTTGAAATTGACAGCACCTTTATTTCGTAAGCAGTAAGGGTGGTTTTCTCTTGTACTTACTGGTATGGTTACAGGTAATAAAAATGTTTCGGTTGATTCGTATCAACACAAGCTCTGTGTAATAATGTCAAATTCAGGATTTTGACACTACAATGAATATTGCACAGATTTGACATCTACCAATTGAGACAAGTGTCAAATCGAGCCTTTTAGATTGTGGCAAATGTAATTGACCTGATTCAACACCACTGTACAGTCTACGTCACTATACTAAAACTACGCCAGGCCACGCCACTCATACACTACGTTACGCCACTCGATACTCGTTCTACGATGGAGATAGAGCATGATGTGTTGGAATGATTGGTAGCACATAGCTGGAGACAGCTTAGTAGGGAACTAGGCTATGCTGTGATTGAGGCCTTGTTTGGGTTTAACTGGTTTAACCAACGATTTTAGATTAAAATATGGAAACTGGGTACTGTTTTCGTGGGAATAATATAAAGCTTTTCTTATCCAAATATTGTAAAATTTTATTTTCTTTTTAACCGACGAAAAAAAGGAGGAGGTTCTCAATTCGACGCGTATATTTGTTTTTTTTTATTTTTTATGTATGACCACGCATAACTTTTTTCAGAGTGTACCGATTTTGATGATTCTTTTTTTAATGGATAGGGTATATCTTGAAGTTGGTCCCATTTCAATTTCAATTTCAAAATCCACCCCTAAGGGTGGGAAAACAGGGGATGAGTGCTTGTTCAGCCACTGAATTCTTACTTGTTAACCGATTCTGTTGAAACTTGCCACACAAATATAGTTCTAGACACTATGACATAATGGAGACCTGGAGTTAGATTAAATCACAAAAAAAATTAAAATAAAACTTTTTAACAAAAAATTTAACCGACGAAAACAGAAACTGAAAAGCGAAAAATAACAAATTATGAGTCGGCGCCAAACAAACTTTTAACAAGCAACGTGCATGCAAGTTGCAAGTGGCCGAGCGGAGAACGAATTTTTGGAAAGTTATTCTTTATAGCAGAAAATTTCATGTTGTATTTGATGTTATTTTAGTTTTATTAGTAGTAAGTAATTTAATGATCTTCGTTGATTGTTTGGTGCCGACTCATAATTTGTTATTTTTCGCTTTTCAGCTTCTGTTTTCGTCGGTTCAATTTTTTGTTATTAACTACTTGTATTGTGTATCCAAAATTAGTTTGAGCCTTTTTGGATTTTTAGGGTTCCTTAACCAAAGGGTGCTAACGGCACCCTATTACTCTCGCTACGCCGCGCTGTCCGTCCGTCCGTCTGTCTATCACAGGGCTGTATCTTTGTATCGGTAATAGATAACCAGTTGAAATTTTGACAGAATGTGTTGCTGTGAGGTGTATCACTACAAATACTAAAAATAAAAATAAAGTCTAAAACCATAGGGGGTCCCGGGTCCCCATACAAGAAACCTCGAAAAACGCAATTTTAGTCAAGTTTTTGTTCCTGCTCTATCTTCAAAACGGTAATACGTACCAGCGTCAAACTTGGTCTGATTATAGTGCATACTATGTAGTTTAGCAAAAAATACTAAAAACAGGACAAACGTAGACATATGTGGTGGTACCTACGTAAGAAAGAGATGTAAAAATTCACATTTCGCGTACGTCGTTGATGTCTTTCGATTAACTCTCGTAAATTAAATCAGTTTCTATGGTGTATCAGGTCGATGGGTGGTACAGAACCCGTACTGCGTGAGTCCGACTCACACTTGGCCGTTTTTTTTATCAGGAACTGGTTCCAAACTGACTTGCAGGATTTGTAGAAAGTTAAATAAAAGCTTAGATCACAGGTTAATATATTTAGCTTACGGCCAAAATTAATATCCAATCTATCCACGATTTGCCCTACTAGAGATAGAAATTTGACATAATTTATTATGTCTAAATTCTATCTCTAGTAGGGCAAATCGTAGATAGATTGGATATTAATTTTGGCCGTTAGACACTTGGCCACGAGAGCTCAAAAGTTTTCTCAAAAGATTATGGATGTTTTCGAGTGAAATATCATTTTAATAACGGACAAAGTTAAACTGTATTTATACAAAACCCTAATCAAACGCGACCCTGTAGGCCTACTCGCGTTTTACGAACGACAAACGAAGTATGAACTTTCGTTCCGACTGATACTTACATCATAAAGATAGGCACATAAAAAAGGCACAATTAAGATAGACTACGGTTCATAGTCGTATACAATTTACCGGAGATGAGAAAAACAAACGTCAAAACACCATCATCGCATGCGATAAGGGAACGATGGTTGACCGGAGTAGCAAATTGTGCGATGAATCGTACGATTTATCGAATATCGTCGAACGGGAGTAGACCCTCTGGATACTAATGGCTTTGTTAGATTGTACATTAATATTTTTTATTTGATCGCACGTCTGTCATGGCGCCACCCCATTAATTAACAAATCATAGCAAATAGAGGCGATCGAGTGTGAACAAACAATTGTAGGCCAGCTGCTCTCAGGTAGCAGTTTTTGTGCATTACCGTAGTATCATTTGTATTGACATATTGCGACATGTCAGTGTAAACATGTCACTCAGGGTTTATCAGGCGCCCGTATGCTACGGTTACTGTTGCTTTAATTATTTTTGATTTAGGAATTAATTTCATAATCAAGCTTTCATGTTGTTTTATTTATTTTCTATAATTTAAAGGTAACATTTCTGTAACATATTGTTGTTATTGATTTGTTGTTATTGTTGTTACAGCCAATGAAATTCACATGAATAGAAGTAAGACTAAAGAGGAGTTTCAGATTGTGTGGCTGTGTGTACTGAGTGGGTGGTTCTGATTGTGCTAATAATTTCAGCCGAAAGACGTCCACTACTGGACATAGGCCTCCCCCAATTAAGGGGGGGATATGCCATAATCGCCACGCTTGGCAGGCGGGTTGGCGATCGCAGTTGGTTGGTTAAATACTCAGAGAACGCTGCTGCCCATCCTCTGGTGAATCCCTTAGTCGCCTTTTACGCAATGGATCTTGTATATTTTTGAGGTAGTTTTTTTTTCTGACTGACTGCCTCGTTGGTGTAGTGGTTGCAAGCGCGACTGCTGAGCGTGCGGTCCTTGGTTCGATTCCCGGGTCGGGCAAAGTGTTATTGGGTTTTTTCATTAGGAAATTCTCAGTAGCAGCCCGGAGCCTGGATTTGTGCCCGGTCAGTGGCAATAGGCTCGCCCCCTATTACATGGGACTATAACATAACTGGCGAAATGTGGGTGTACTATACACCTCTGCCTACCCCATCGGGGAAATACAGGCGTGATGTTATGTTATGTAGTTTTTTCTTTACGAGCCTGTTTTGTCCCACTGCAGGGCAAAGGCCTCCCTTCCTTTCTTCCACTTTTCGCGGTCTATGGCAATTTGTGGCCAATCCTTTAAGTAGGATTCCAGCTCATCCCGCCATCTCCTTCTGGGCCTACCGCGTTTTCGTTTCCAGCTGTCTGGGATCCACTCTGTTGTGAGTTTCGCCCATAGCCCCTCCGGCATGCGGCAGATGTGGCCAGCCCAGTTCCATTTTAACTTGCGGCTGTATGACCTACGTCTGCAATTTTAGTTTGGGAACGCAGTATCGAGTTTCTTACACGATCAGTAAGTGTTTGGAGATTAATAAAATATCTTCTTCGATAGTTATTTGCGTGTAATATAGACTTGGGTTTTACAAAATATAATGCGTGTATGTCAACAGTTGAGCGACTTAAGTTTTATGCCACAGTTGCGCCGCCTGGCGGTGAAGTTTAGAGGTACGCCCCGTACCCCTCTCCTCAGCCGTCCAGTGCAGTGCTAATGGCTTGTTATTTGAAGATGATGCGTAGACAGTAAGTTTGACCCCCAAAATACTGCGTTCCATTGCTCGCTGCCAGACCTCGAGTGCGGACTTTTGACGAAGTGTTAACGACCACGTCTGCGCTCTGTTATAGGGTCCCTTTCAAAAGGCTTTTAAAAAAAATACAAATTATGTTGATTAAGGTAACATACCTTTTATTGAATCAAGGACACTACAATATTACAGAATAGGGACCCGTATGCAACCATTCGGTTTCGAGAGCGCGAATAGACTGACTAACAAGCATCGATCTGCCATCGCTTAGACACAAAGTGCTTACTGAGCAAATGACGAATGAGTGAAAGGGGTCAGCAGGACTTAGTACATCCTTAATTTATAACAGCTCCATAGGTGAGGGTGGGAAGAACGCACATGTCCATGAGCTTCCTTTTTAGTGAAATCGCAAGAGTTCCTTTCATCAGATCTTTCAGAGGTAGTATGGTCGCCTATTATATTATTTTCTAGTTATATTTGTGTTGTGTATTTTTTTTTTCATTTGGCTAAATTATTCTCGATTCCGTTGCAGCTGACTTTAGTACATTTTTAACCGACTTCTAAAAAGGAGGAGGTTATGTATTCCACGGGGTTTTTTTTTTTTTTTTCATGTATGTACACCGGTTACTCCGAGATTTGAGGGCCGATTTACGTGGTTGTTTTTTTATTTGGTAGAGATAGTCGGCGCGGTGGTCCCATATAAATTTTATTGACTTAGGTTGAGTAGTTTTTTAACCAGCTTCAATAAATCAGTTTATTGTACCTTCGCTATCTAGATTTTCTGCTCATTGGTTCGTTTTTCTGAGAATTCTTGGCCGATATGCGTGTTTTTTTTTTTCACCATAGTGATTGGACGTTTGGAAGAACATGAGCGAGACCTTTGCCCAGCAGTGGGATAGCAAAGGTTAATAAAAAAAAAACTCAAATTGGTTATATAAACATTTATGAATCAACCCTCGCAATTTTCAACTAAAAAGTATGAAATAAAAACTTTTTAACAAAAAATAAAACCGACTTCAAAAACCTTAACTAAAAAGTAAAAAATAATCATTGTATGTATTTTAAAATCTTAACATAAACCAATATTTTGAAGGCGGCGCGTGATTTTCATGTACGTTCACATAAACTGTTTTTTTACTATAGATATTGCGCTCGACTGTACATTACATGACGCAAAGGGTCAATCACGCGCCGCCTTCAAAATGTTGGTTGGTTTATGTTAAGATTTTAAAATACATACAATGATTATTTTTTACTTTTTAGTTAAGGTTTTTGAAGTCGGTTTTATTTTTTGTTATTCAGTGCACCATTTGGACTAAGCTAATTTGGTGAAATCGCGAGTAAAACACATAATAATCATAACTATAAGAAAGAATATGGTACAGAAACCGGCCAAGTGCGAGTTGGACTCGCGCACTAAGGGTTCCGTAACGTATTTTAATACTTTTAGTATTTTCCATGGCATGGCCATGCTAGCGGCCACAGTAACACATATTCTGTGAAAATTTCACGTGGCTACTTATTACGGTTAAAAGGTACAGGTCCTGTGACAAAACACAGGGTTGGACGGACGGAGGGTCTCATCAGCATCCATTGCGTACGGAACCCTAGAAAATGTCAAACTGTTGTGATATTACACTGCTCTGAATACACTTCGATGCTTTATCGACAGATCAACGTTTAATAGTGGCGCGCATCATTGTTAGCGGTGATTTACTGGCGCTGCGTGTGCGCATGCGGGCGGACGCAGCGCCATCTTGTTTTATGGCAGGCCACTGTGTGACCGCGAATTAAGAAGGTGCATAAAGTCTGGCCCTAATAACATAAAATATAGAACGTACGGTGCCGAGGTCAAACCGCATGATACTTTGACTTTTTTCTAAGGGAATTGTCTAGTCCCCTACAAAATAGTACTAAATTTTAGTGCAAATACGTAGTATTTTTTGTCTCTACAATGTAAAATGTTAAGCCACGATTTTATTTGTTCGATTCACGTAACGAGAGAAAAAGAGATAAAAAACCAAATTGGTCTGAATCGAGGATCTGGTTGGTCTGGAAACCGACCACAACTTCATTGGGATAAGGCGAGCAGAAACAAGTTTATTTGGATTCTTAATCCATATGAGGACATACGAGAGTGCGCCCACCAGTACATCCGATTTCCGATAAACAATAGGGAAGGTGACAATTTTTTTATTCGGTTTTACTAGAAAACTCGCAACTGTTGAAAAAAAATTAGCAACGGTGAAAAAACCAATAAAATATTCAATAAAATGATCAAGTTATTAGCAATTTTAATTTGTTCACTAGACAGACAGCACTATCAAAGTATGACCACAGTTTTACCATGACGTCATTGTTCAAAACCTTCATAGAAACTTGAGATATCTATGTACAATGTCCGTTTTGCACAATGACAGAAAATGTCCCCTCCAAAAACTTAAAAAGCGTGTATCTATTTTTATTTTTTTTTTATTATTTAGCGTGTATCTCTTTAATTTTTTCATGGTTTTTATTATTATTTCCACAAATGTTGTCTTTTTCTACCTTCTTTTAAATAACATAACATTTTTGTTATTTTTTAACAGTAGTCAACTAGGTACTGTATTATGTGACCCAACTATCGACCGACAATTTAGTCTGTGGTCTGTGGGGGTTCTAATAATCAAGTCAGGAACTTCAATGAGTTGTATGAAGTTAAATTTCTGTACATTATTTTGTGGTATGACTTCTTTGGTGTCAATTTGCCATGTATCTGTACCGTGGGGTATTGGGTCACCGACAGATGGAAGTTCGATAAAATAGAGATTAGGGAAGTATGCCGTCTGTAGGGTGATTGTAATGTACTCTTGTTTTGTGGAATGTCCGATGTCTATTCAATTAAATGTTTATGCGATAAATAATTGATCCAATTGTGATTAGGAGTAGTAGTAGAGCTCCTTTGTGAAAGAGCTCGTCCGGGGAAGTACAGTCTAACAAAGCAATTGGTATACTAATTGCTTTGTTAGACTGTACTACCACCGTACCTACTTCTCCGCCAAATAGTGATGCTTGCATTGCTGTGTTTCGGTCTGAAGGGTACGGGTGTCGATGAAATTACTATCACATGAGAATTTCCATCTTCATGTCTCAGTTTGGCGAACCGACTTGCGGTACCATTTAGGCAAAAGCCTCGGTGGTATTGCAGTTGTTATGGGCAAAGGCAGCGACAACAGCAGGTGGGCCTAAGCTCGTTTTGCCATCCTAAACTATAAAAAAAAATATGTTCTAAGACTTTACATGAGTCGCTGAATCTAATTAAAAATAGACGGTGAAGCAATAAACTTATCAACAGATTTTTTATACTGGATTCAACGGTTTTGAACCTTATAGAACTTACCGACCCCTGAGATACCTACGTTGAGATTTCTTTATATGAAGTTTTATGTACTTTTGACTGCCTCGTTGGTCTAGTGATTGCAAGCGCGACTGCTGAGCGTGAAGTCCTGGGTTCAATTCCCAGGTCGGGCAAAGTGTTATTGGGTTTTTCGTTAGGAAATTCTCAGTAGCAGCCCGGAGTCTGGATTTGTGCCCGGTTAATGGCAATAGGCTCGCCCCCTATTACATGGGACTTACAACATAACTGGCGAAATGTGGGTGTACTATACACCTCTGCCTACCCCTTCGGGGAAATACAGGCGTGATGTTATGTTATGTTATGTTATGTACTTTTGTAACTTTAAGTCAACGCGTTACTGCTTCGGTGTCCATTATTATGTGAGCTTTGAACATGTTTTTTTTTGTAAACATGGAATATCCACTCTGTATTATTACCACTTACGGCTGTATTTAACCCCAATACAAGAACACATGCGCTTTATATTTCATACACACATCGTATTGTACACAACTGAATGTGAGCAACACAACCACACAACATAAGTGGTGTCGACCACAACACAATGACACACGTGTGCGCGGGCCTTTTGTGGTCACTGAGGAGATAAAGCCTTGTGCCTCGAGTTGAGGCTGAGGGCCGAATGTAAGCTCGAAAATGTTCACTGTTCAATATAGATATTACATAGGTACCTAGTACAATCGACTGCATGACAGGTAACACTTCAATTCGAAAACCGCCCTTACTGCTTAAGAAATAAAGATGCTGCTAATGTCAAAGTGTTACCACCGACGTGCGGTCGACTGTACCTACCGATGGTATTGCACTGAATGGAATTTTGGACGCCATGTTTGGTGCAGTTTGAGTTTGGACCCGGCCCGCACCTCTGACTTTGAGATTCGTGTGCGTCACAATTTCAATCAGCGTTGCCAGACGTCCTGATTTTGACGGGACGTCCCGTTTTTTTAATCAAAATTAAATGTCCCGCGCGGGACAGGCTCAGTCCCGCTTTTCGGGAATAACTCGACCGTGCGTGCAGTATGCTGAGGAAGCGCGGCCGGGTGGCACAGACCACAGAGAAAATAATCACTACGCAACGCATAGACAATAATGTGGACTGGCTGCCCACCCGGCGCGTACGCGTAATGAAGATAAGCGCGCGGGAAAGAGAGGGGTGCGTCACGCAAAAATATACGTAATTTTTACTACGTCCCGCTTTTGACGAAAGAATCCCGCTTTATTCACTCAAAAAGTTTCAGATTCTCGACTTGGCAAAAAATATATCTAGCAACGCTGATTTTAATATCATTTGCTTTACCGGTGAAGGAAAACATCGTGAAAATAATTGGTGAGAAAGAAATGGGTGGGTGAATCTGCTAATCCATCCGAGCGCGGTGATCACACCTTTCGAAGGTGTGATCAGCGATGACAACATGTAGCGAGCGAGTTTTTGACGCCCAAGTCGTTATGAAATATGATGGGTTTTTTACTAACATCAATAAACAGCAAAGAATCGTCTTACTTTTAGTAATCATAACTAATAAATCAGCAATTAATTTCTAGGCATAATAACCTTTTTCCAAATACCACTTGGTCTGCCTTCCGCGTCTAGTCTATTACAGCGTACTAGTTCCTCAACTAGGGGCATTGCTGGATATTGTTTATCTACCACCATGCCCATGGTATCTATTCCTTAAATCGGTCGCAGTGTGAGTTCTGGCGTTGTTTCCCACCCACCTGAACGTGTCCTTACGTTTTGTTTCATGTGTTATCCGCAATGAACATACTTCTTGTTGTGTTTTGTTTTGGTTCCCACGTGGATCAAGGAGGATATGGTTCAACGGTGGCGTTTGTTTGTTTTCCTGTACATCTGTGCTAAAGGTTACCGAGTGGCCTACATTGCTAAACGTTGAAGCGTGTCATTGTTGTTCATGCTACTGGGATACACGCATTTTTGTGAACATTCAATTCAATTCATTTATTTCGTTTTGTGAACACAGGGTATAAGATGTTATTTCCAAAAAAACCGGCCAAGAGCATGTCGGGCCATGCTCAGTATTATAAGGTTCCTTAAGTAGGTCTAATTGCAAACGAATCAAATCGAATATTAATCATTGCTATTTTAGTTTTTGCAAACAGCGCCACCTAGCGCTAAATTTAAGAAGTGTGTCATATCAATATAACACAAAGTTTCTTTTTGTGATTTTTTTAAATAGAAAGTAACTAAAGGAGCATTATTTGCTAAGATCATTTTTCTCTAAGGTCAATGACCTATGAACTAGGACGTCTCAAGTATTTTTCAGTTTTCTCACTATAACTCAAAAATTTATAATCACATTATACTCGAAATAATTTTAAAAAAGAGTTTTTATAAAGGTCTATCAATGTGGAATATTACAAGTTTCTAAGTTGCATAGTTTAGAAATGGCAGGGAGGGGGGGGACACATTGCAAGCCACTTTGGCGAACTGTATTTCGCAGATGGTACACCTGATAAAAAAGTGATGTATGAAACATTACCTTCATTTTAGTAGACCTAATCAATGATACCCAACACGAGGGGGTGTAGCGAAAAAATTTTTTCATCCCCATTTCACATGTATGGGCACCACCCCTAAAATACGTTATCAAGATTTTTTATTCTTTTAAAATTGAGACCTATATCTAAACCATTTTTAACAAAATTTCATTTACTTATGTTTATAACTGTAGAAGTTATTAAGCTGTAAAGGATTAGGACAGACGGGCGGACATGACGAAACTATAAGGGTTCCTTGTAGGACTACGGAACCCTAAAAAGAAGATCCATGCTATGTCCCGCCAGAAGGCATACAAAACATTTAGGTATACACAAAAAAAAGGGATTTTATATAATTAAAATTGAAAATAATACATACCATTCAATACACTGTCACAATTTAAGAAGACATGTTTAGATGTCAACAAAAGAATAATGTCAAATTTTAATAAGAAAATTATAATAATGTCAATGAAATAAATTTAAAATTGTCAATAAAGAAATGTCAAATAAATTAGCTACATTTTCACTACATATACATATAGATGGACACAGCTGGACACAAATAAAGTATGTTACCTACTACAATTTGTCATTAAGATAATCATTAACAGAATAATAAGCTTTGTCATTCAATAATTTAAAATGTTTTCGTATAAATTCATTTTTGTTCGTGGTTCGTGATCACTTTAATTTCATCAGGTAATTTATTATGTAATTTTGGTGCCATTGCATATATGCTTTTGTGGAGGAACGTAGTTTTAGTGGGAAATAAATGCAACATTTTCGAGCGTCATTGACTTTCAACACGTTTATATAGATGTACGTTGTTTTTAACAAAATTACATGCCTCATAGATGTAAAGTGATGGTACTGTAATATTCTTAAGTTTTGGAAATGTGGCTTGCATGTATCCGTTCGTTTAAGTTTACACATAGCTCGAATACACTTTTTCTGTGCTATTAGTACGTCTTCAATGTTAGTAGCGTTGCCCCAAAATATAAGGCCATACCGCAAAGTGGAGGCAACATAACCATGATAAGCTGCTAGGAGTGCGGTTTTATTCACAATGTTACCTAGCATATAAAGAGCGTAGGAGAACTTACTAAGCTTAATATAATTGGCATGAATATAATTGGCATGCATGACGAGGTTAATGGAAGTAGATGAAGCGAAAGAGGTGTGTCAGGATCGTAGCAGGTGAAAATCCATAGTCTCTGCCTACCCCAATGGGAAACAGGCGTGATAATATGTATTATATAATTGGCACAGTTTCAAATGATTGAATGATGATGAATAACCTACAGATAAATTATAGAATATGTGTTACTATGGGGTACATCACGACAAATACTAAAAATAAAAAAAAGTCTTAAACCAAAGGGGGCCCCCATACAAGAAACATCGAAAAACATGCATTTTTTTTTGTTCCTGTTCTATCTTCAAAACGGTAATACACATTAGCGTCAAACTTGGTCTGATTATAGTGCATACTATGCAGTTTAGCAACAAATACTAAAAACAGGACAAACAGACACATGTGGCTACGTAAGAAAGAGATGCAAACATTATCATTTCGCGTACGTTCGTTGATGTCTTTTGACAAACTCTCGTAAATTAAATCAGTTTCTATGGGGTATCAGGTGGATTTGTGGTACGGAACCCTTACTGCGTGAGTTCGACTCACACTTGGCTGAATTTTTAATTTCTATCGTCCTTGCAGATTTCACAAACTTTAAACTATTATTTTATAAACCAAAAGAGCCTCCACGCGTGGCGATATTTAATTGATCGTCCGGCGCACCCTGTGCAGTCAGCCCCGCTACCAACCAGCTGACTGGCTAATCTTTTCCCCACGGCATGATATATTATCATTATGTAGCTCATGTCGACACGATAGAAGAAGAAGAACCAAAACAAACCCAAACTACCATACGAAAAAATCCGGATTGTTGTCCTAAATATTCTCAAAATGGTAATAAACGAGAGGTGTGAACATGTCCACTAAAATGTTTGACGACATGTCACGGCCTAATCGCGTCTCCTTATACGTGGTATCATGACTTGATCATCGGATGTGGATTGTTATTGTGGACATCTGTTCGCAAGTAAACAAACAACGGGATATTTGTGTTTATGTTGATAAAAGACTAAATTGCTTATAGAAGGACCAGTGACACATCACATTGTTATGACTCAATATTTTTCATTCCATCTATTCGAAAAGGACGACTTGGTTCGCCTTTAAGTGCACCCAAAGGTGGTGTTTTCTCCAAAGACATTTCTATACTAACGTCAGTATAATACCTTTATGGTTTTCTCTAAGAAACTTTTAGTGGGCAGTAATGAGTTTTTAATCCTCTTTATAAGTTCGCCGCAATTATCTTTGCCGCGCACTTTTTGAATTTGGAACATCTTAGTGTTCAGCGCAAATCGAACGCAAATATTGTTTGAATAAAGACTGGCAGGTACGAGACGGCCCATAGACGCGCCGCCGCCGTCTGAATAAAAAAAAAAACAATTTAAAAACGCGCGAACTACAGCCCGCGTTTTCGTCAATTTTCACGGATTGTTAGAAATTCATGGTTTTGTTTTGAAAAATGAATTCTTCAAGTAACAGTGAAAGTATAGAATTAAAAGAAAGTCGCGGGAGAAATATATGAAAGCCTATGGTAATTTTATTTAATGGAGAAATGCAAGAGGCACCAAGAATTTTGATAATTGCGAAAATGTCTCAAATGTAAATATAAGTTTTTAGTTGTTTTATTATTAGATACTATTTAATTTCAATTTAGTTGTTACTCTATGTTTTATTAAATAATAATATTACAATAAAATATGAGGCGCCCATTGAATCATAGATATCGTTGGAGGCGCCTTTTATTTTCTCATAGAGGGTGATGAATAGTAGAGTGTATCACTCGGGCGCAAAATATATTTTTGGCTCGCCGACGCACTTTGAATCCCACGCTACGTTCAGGATTCAAAAAAGTGCCCTCGCCGTAAAAATATGATTTTGCTCCCTTATGATACAATCTACTATACCATAAATTGCAATTTTTATATTGTTTGCGTCCATCGATAAATATAAAGATCAACTCTGGTATATGAATTCATTTTTGTACCATAACAACGAATAATGAAGGAAGATGGTTTTTAAGTAAGCTGACTTTGGCCTAATGTACGGTTGTGACTTCTTTACACTTATATAATTATATACTCAATTGAGTCCACCGTTCTGGATTAAAATCTTATTCCTGAGCTCAAATTTGGGTTCATCGACATTACATAGTGTGAATTCCCACTTTTTTTTTTCTTATTACGTATTAAACAACTGTAATTTTTCTTTGTCTCCAGGCGGCGACGACCCCACAGACATCGGCGTCCGCTTCACGGCCGAGCCTTCCGACGCGGTCATAGTGCCGGGCGATGCCGCTCTGCTGCCTTGTTCGGCGATGTCGAGGCGAGCCCTACGCCTCGCGTGGAGGCACAGCGTGACCGCACCGCCGAATAGAGACCATGCCATCTCCGACACTGATAAGTATAGGTGAGCAGATGATGTAAAGTAGTGATATAAAACGAACAAGTGCCGAGCCATACGCCGAGGCACAGTTTGATAGCACCGCCGAGTAGAGACCATGTTTATCGATTTTAGTTTATAAAGTTAGGATTAGGGATTTTTTTTCGGCGGATGGAGTCCGTAACGGGATTCTCCGCCACCCGCCTGGTTAGCAGTCGGAGTACCTATCTCGGGTACCATCTGCGAGAGACCATTCGAAAAAAAATTACGGAGCTTAGTAATATAATGTGACCAACAGCCGAGCCACAGAAATAGATAGAATGGTTGTAATCGCAATTTTACTTGCGATTCATGCGTGGCAACTTTCCGAACAAACTACGCCTTACATTGTGACGTAATTTAAAAAAAAAAAAAAAAAATTTACTTCACAGCTTTTGTAGCTAGAAACAGCACAATAAGGCATTTTTGCGGGTTTTTGTTACAGTATTTATATAAAAAAGTCATAAGGCGTGCTGAGAAAGGCTTTGAAATATCCTGCACTATGGTGCATGGTGCTGCCACGCACGCCCTGCCCACATGGCCATTCTATCTATTTCTGTGAGCCGAGCCATACGCCTCGTATCGAGTCACAGTTTAATAGCACCGCCGAGTAGAGACCGTGCTGTTACCGACACTGATAAGTATAGGTAAGAACAGAACATGGATGAGTGACCTCGAAGCGAGTCATACGCCTTGCGTTGGGGCTGACAAATGACCCTGTGGTTGTAATTTCTGTCGTACCGTCAGTGGTCAGTGAAATCTGGCAGGGTGATCACGCAAGTTAAGTTCACTATTGGAACAGCTGGATTTTTGTTACTTTTCTTTCCAAGGTTTCTTTAACGATAATAACTTGATAACACATATTCACATTTCCTTAACTCGTATATCGTTGTCTTAAAATACAATTTATTTATCTTATCTTATCTTAATATATATAAATCTCGTGTCACAATGTTTGTCCTCAATGGACTCCTAAACCACTTAACCGATTATAATAAAATTCGCACACCATGTGGAGTTCGATCCAACTTGAGAGATAGGATAGTTTAAATCTCAAATTATAGTCGCAATTTTAATTTATTGCTAATTATTTGTCTGTTATTATTTGACAGTCACAATTATCTGTTAACTCCAAATGATTCTAACAGATGTCGATACCTTTCGACTGGGTTGAGTAAGTAATGAATAGATGGCGCTGCTATGGTAAATCTACGAACGTGTCATATTAGCTACATTTATTTATTTACCAGGTAGGTGGCGCTGCAGTCGTTGTGTCACCAAATTTGATTTGCTGAACAATTGATAACATGGGACGGGACATGGGACGGACGGGACAGGACATGTGACATGGGGGACGGGATATGGGACGGGACGGGACGGGACATTTGACATGGGGGACGGGACATGTGACATGGGGTACGGGACATGGGACGGGACGGGACGGGACATGTGACATGGGGGACGGGACATGTGACATGGGGGACGGGACATGTGACATGGGGGACGGGACATGGGACGGGACGGGACATGGGAAGGGACATGGGCCGGGACGGGACATGGGACATGAGACGGGACGGGACGGGACATGTGACATGGGGGACGGGACATGGGACGAGACGGGACTTGAGAAGGGACATGGGCCGGGACGGGACATGGTACATGAGACGGGACATTGGACATGGGACGGGATGGGACATTTAACATGGGACGGGACGGGACATGGGACGGGACTGGACATGGGGTGAGATAGTGGGATAGTGACTGGACTGGACTGGACGGTCCGAATAAAAGGATGGATGGATGGATGGATGGAACTGGACTGGACTGGACTGAATTAACAGGATCCGTCACGTGGGTTAGCAGAATTTAACGCGAGTGAAGCCGCGAATATTTATTTCTTCTGTACATCTGATTGTCGCCTAACTCCTCCTAAACAGCTGAACCGATTTGGATGAATTTTTTTGTGAATATTTCAATGGTTTCCTGGATGGTGTGAAAACACAATTGGATCCGGTAGGTGGCCCTTCTGTCTGTATGTCACTGATCTTCTCCTAAATGGCAGGGACGATTTTAATTATATGTGGCGCTGCTTTTCCGGGCAGGACGACGTCTGCCGGGTCCGCTAGTTTATTATATTATTTATTGTACATTACACCAAACGAAAACAAAGACACGACGAAAGAGACGATTTTAATTAATAATATTGTACGGTAGATTAAAATAATTTTTTAGAAATATTTGTAAAGACGCTTGTCATCTTAGTCTACCTGCGACCACGAAATGCTGCAAAGCTTTCGAAACGTCAGGAAAACCAATTTAAATAATATACGCGATTTAATCCGGTTAAACTTTGTTTTATTATAATGAAAACAAAGACAATAGTTTACAGAAAGATTAAGTAAGTAAATTTGTGTGTTTGCAGAAAACAACTACCGAACGGCTCGCTTTCCATCACGGAGATGTCTCCGACGCTGACCGGTCACTACCAGTGCGTGGTCACTGTGGACGGAGTGGGCACCATCCTATCGCGAGTGGCGACCGTCTACCTAGCCGGTGAGTCAGTCTGTAGCCCATTGCTGGGCACTACCAGTGCGTGGTCACTGTAGACGGAGTGGGCACCATCCTATCGCGAGTGGCGACCGTCTACCTAGCCGGTGAGTCAGTCTGTAGCCCATTGCTGGGCACTACCAGTGCGTGGTCACTGTGGACGGAGTGGGCACCATCCTATCGCGAGTGGCGACCGTCTACCTAGCCGGTGAGTCAGTCTGTAGCCCATTGCTGGGCACTACCAGTGCGTGGTCACTGTGGACGGAGTGGGCACCATCCTATTGCGAGTGGCGACCGTCTACCTAGCCGGTGAGTCAGTCTGTAGCCCATTGCTGGGCACTACCAGTGCGTGGTCGCTGTGGACGGAGTGGGCACCATCCTATCCGAGTGGCGACCGTCTACCTAGCCGGTGAGTCAGTCTGTAGCCCATTGCTGGGCACTACCAGTGCGTGGTCACTGTGGACGGAGTGGGCACCATCCTGTCGCCAATGATGAGTTGGTGACAGTCTACGTAGCCGGTGAGCTAGTTGGTAGCCCACTGCTGGGCGCTAAAAGTGCGTGACCACGGTGGACACAGGATGGATGACTTTTATGCGCATTGCGCACTCGCAAGAATTAAGGGGAGTGATTATTTTATTATTTTTAACGCATTTACCCATGCGCAGCGAAATCTAACGATTTAAATTGGTGAAAAAAAAAAACCAAGGTCGGTTAAGAAACACAGTTTCTTAATAATATATCGCTGACGTCACCCAAAAGACGTATCATAGTGGAGGTTAATTTCGATACCACGAGCAGTGTTCACGGTAGCTTAGTGGCTAAAGCACTGGCGTACTGAGCCAGGAGTCGCAGGTTCGAATCCTGCTCGTGAGCGATTTTTTCTTTCCACAATTTAAATCGTTAAGGGGAGTGATTTAGTGGAGTGCGAGTGCTTAGGGAATACTTCCGTTTTTCCTATAATAATTATTGTAAATATTTCTTGCCCATACCTAAGTAAACCAAACTGTCACATATTACAAAGTAATCACAAGTAAAAATACTACCAGTGGTAAGTAAAATCATTCGTTGAATATAGGAACCCGGGCAGACATTAGATTGTCCTTTGACCCACCATCAGCCTGCACGGCATGTGAAATGCTCCGGACGTCGATTCGATAAGGCTTTACAAAGGGCATCAGATCTGTCCCGTCCCGATTGTCCCGAGCTACGGGGCGGAAGTACCTATGCGACGGACACACTCGCTATTATGTAGAACGTATTTTGTCTCTGTGTTCCACGTTTTCACGTGCATATGTATTATATTTCCTTTTGCCTTCCTTTTGAGTTTGACAATCCACCATGTTTAAATATTAAAATTTTGCGCGATAAATCTGTTTGTAGGTACTATGATTTACTAGATTTATTTTAGCATAAAATTATTACGAATATGAAAAAAAAAAAAAAAAACAATCCAACGCTCCTAATTCGAATTCTAGTGGTCGAAAATTGAAAGTTTTCTTTATTAATAATTGTAAAATATTTTCGCAAATAAACTCGTCGGAATAAAAATGTTTTCTTTTTATACAACGTGTATCAGAAATGCGTAGTCATCTTTAGGAGCTCATTCAGGGCATAGCATAGAACAACTTTTACTATGGGACCAACCCTGAAATCGCGAAAAAAAATCAGCTGTTCCTCACATTTTGTCGAGCGACAACAATCAATCAATCAATCAAAATGTTTATTTGTGTACACAGGTAATTTTGGTGTTAGGTTAGGTTAGGTAGTCTCTCTGTGTGCTGCCACAGGTGGCATACAAATATTAGTACTTAATTAATTAAACATAAGTATACACATCTACATTTATACATCGATGATTTAGTAGGGAACAGCTGATTTTTTTTCGCGATTTCAGGGTTGGTCCCATAGTAAAAGTTGTTCTATGCTATGCCCTGAATGAGCTCCTAAAGATGACTACGCATTTCTGATACAGGTTGTATAACTAAATAAAAATAAATAAATACTTTTGGGACATATTTACACAGCACCATCTAGTCTCAAACTAAGCAGAGCTTGTGCTATGGGTACTAGACAATGGATATAATACTTATATACTTTTTTTTTGTAAATACATACTTATAATACGTAAAAAACACCGAGACCAACACAAACATTTATGTTCATCACACAAATATAATATGTGTCCGGTGGGAATCGAACCCACGACCTCGTGATCAGCAGTCCGACCACTAGACCACAGACGTCGTCATTAAGAATAAGAATAATTTATTTCGCAAAAAATACGCGTCCAGACAGATGGATAAAGAGTCACAGTAGGTTTCCACATATTTTACCATAAGTGGCACGATAAAATTAATAACAATAATAATAAAAATCAGATTAGTATTGGCGTAAAAAAGTATACAAGGCGCCACTAGTCATACACCAATTCTGGTCAGTCCTCATCGTTTAAATTTAACTGATATATGTATATTTATACATGCTGAAATTTTAATCGCTTATTTCCTGAATAGGGGTCATTGTACTCATCATTATGAACCACTTTACTATGAGACCAACCCAGAAATCGCGAAAAATATATCAGGTGGTCCCTACATTTTATCGATTTAAGTGAACACAAATTTAGGGACCAACTGCTATTTTTTTCGCGATTTCAGGGTTGGTCCCATAGTAAAAGTAGTTCATAATGATGAGTACAATGACCCCTTTATGGGAATTAAGCGATTAAAATTTCAGCATGTATGCATATTTTTGCATGATATTATATGATTTGTTCCATGTTCTCTCTCTGATAATGATAATTGGTGGTTGCAGAAGTACCGGACGTAGCGGGCGGGCCGCGCTCGGTGCTGGGCGCGGGCGGGGGGGTGGCGCTGCTCCCGTGCGGGGTGCGCGCCCCCCCGCGCCCCGCGCTGCGCCTGCACTCGGCGGCGGCGCCCGACAGGCGGGTGTACGGCGCAGTCAGGCTGCATAATGCACCGCCACTGCTTAAACTTAACGTAAGTACTGGCTTCAGCTATCATACAGGGTGTCAGGGAAACGCTTCCAAAAACGAAGATGATAGCGCTGGTGATTACTGATACGAAACCACAAACAAAATGCGTTTCTTTTTTTAGATTTTTTCATATATTTTTTTTGCATTTTTCATACATAACCAGCTTGTTCTTTTCATCTCTTCAATTATTTTATTTTACCCGAAACAGAATACGTTTTACTTTCAACTACAACACACAAAATGGACGATGTCTCTATGTATTACACGACGATGTATTTAGCTGCACGTGTCTGATAACAGTAGACCATTCAAGGAAAAACGTGACGATAACAATATGTCTCCCCTTTCTTATAAACACTCATGTCCATACTTTAATCCTATAAATGCGTGAGTAACTGTCTATCTGTTACGTTACCATGGCGCGCAAAATCTCTAAACCGATTTTGATAAAATTTGGTATGGAGGCAGCTTGAATCCTGGAAAAGGCGTAGCACGCTTGACTGCCGGGGGAGTAAACTGAGAAAAAAGTCATCGTCGAATCACCGTTTTGAAGCGAAGCTTCTCTCACGTCTTTGCGTGCTCATTGCTGGGGGTGACGTCACCGTTACCGTTAACTTTCCCCTCCATTAGCGCGCGGCTACACTATAGAGTGCAGAGTGCGAGTTTGAAACTTACGCTTACGCCATTGATTACGTCGACTTTCATTAATAAATTAGTAGCGCCCCTGGCGAAAACGAGGAGGAGCTACTGAGTGCTGATTCCGAGTTTGATGCTTAAGCTTACGCTATCGAAATCATTATAGAATGTGTTGACTTTCATTCATAAATTAGTAGTTCCTCCTCGTTTCCGCCAGGGGCGCTACTGATTTATGAATGAAAATTGACACATTCGATCGCGTATGCGTAAATCTAAAACTCGGCACTAGGTACTCTGATTTATAATGAATGTCAACGCATTCATAGCGATAGCGTAAAGTTTCAAACTCGGAATCAGCACTCTGTTTCAAACACACACAAATCTGCGCGCGCACGTTCTATCCGCACTCGCTTAGCTGGTGCGCTATATGCTCGCTTCGCCAATGAATTGAAAATTGGCTTCTCTCCTGTCTGGCATCGACGCCACCCGTTTTTTGTAATATTTTGTATTTTGTGTAACTCATAACACAAACCCATTCAAGTACACACACATACTTTTACCTGATGTGAATGTGGCATATCATTAGTTAGTTTTTTACCACTTTTTAGGAAGACCTGTTTAACAGTAGGTCTTTGCGTTTCTGTGTAATTTGTAAACTGATTCCCTATATACAGGCATGCCTACATTGGGAATCCAGTGATTCAACTGCAACTTTTTGCTACGATTGATGTAAACAAGTTATTAGTGCGGCGACGGAGCAATCACCTAGCACCCGTAACACAGGTTGACTCCTAGCTCGGGACTGGGTCTTGCTCTGTCTCCCACGTAAAATTCCAGATGTATCTGTCGCTCAATCTAGTACTTAAGTCGACCTGTACTCATACGTTTATAAATAAAATTTATGATTTTATGATTATTGTGTTTCCAGGTGACTTGGCTAAAGAACGGTTCGCCAGTTCGCATAGAGAACGCGAGGATGTCGTTGACCCCGAGCGGAGCGCTGGAGATCGAGCCGCTGCGGCCGCACGACGCCGCCAAGTACGCGTGCCGGGTCGCGCTGGCACTAGCTCCGCACATCTACAAGTAACTACACCATCCATATACTGGGTGTAAGGGGAACGCTTCCGAAAACGAAGATACGTGCTGGGGGTCTACTCCCGTTTGACGATATTCGGTAAATCGTACGAATCATCGCACAATTTGCTACTCCGGTCAACCATCGTTCCCATATCGCATGCGATGATCGTCTTTTGACGTTTGTTTCTCTGATCTCCGATCAATTGTATGCGACTATAAACCTTAGTTTATATTTATTGTGCCTTTTTTATGTGCGGATCTTTATTGTGTAGGTATCAGTCGGAACGAAAGTTCGTACTTCGTTTGTCGTTCGTAAAACGCGAGTAGACCCTCAGGTGAATACTGATACGAAACCACGAAAAAAAAATGCGATTCTTTTTTTTAGATTTTTTCATATATATTTTTTTGCATTTTTCATACATAACCAGCTTTGGGGCTGTTAAATAAAACTCAAACATAACGAAAAACGCAAAAAAAATCTAAAAAAAGAATCCCATTTTTTTTCGTTGTTTCGTATCAGTAATCACCAGCACTATCACCTATCTTCGTTTTCGGAAGCGTTTCCCTGACACCCAGTATATGTACTACGTACTAGATGTGCTGTTCAAAAGAACAACATGGTTACACAAAGTTGTGGTTCCGGAACCACACTGTCATCTGTCATTAGTTCATTTGACAGCTGTCTCGCGAACACACGTAAATTTTATCAACGGTTGCGTCAACTGAATTAGGAACATGCTGCTTATATGAGATCTTGTGTTTATATATTGACGTCGTTGAACTACACCCCCTTTTTCTTTTCCGTGCATGAGGCACAGCAATATGCTGAGCGGTGGCCGTTTTGCGCGGATGTGACGCATATATTACCACACTTCTTGGCTCTGTACCTGTATTTGTTGTGTTCTTAAATTTTTTGGTAATTTTGTGCGTCACTTTTGAAGCAAATAAATATTTTTTCTTTCTTTCTTTTCTTTCTTTTCTTTTTTTGTGGGGACAATCCTCATGGACGCACTCCGCCCGGGGAAGGCGGAACCAGTGTCGGACTTTTACAGACTAAAACCACCACGGTGTTCCTCTACCGGCCCTTGGCTGGGGGCGTGGATAAATTTCCCGTATTCGCCCAACCATCCTCGGCACATCTCCTGCCGCCACATCTGGCAGGGGACCTTCGGGATCGTGGACGCTAAGAGTGGAGGGACTCGAGGCGTCTTTTAGACGACCCTGGGGAGGACAGCAGTACGTGGTGGTCGCGTGCTACTGTGGGGAAAACAATATTGTTTCCCCGGGACGTGCCAATGGCATAGCACTAGAGGGGCACCATCGCAGTCCAATGGAGTTCCCGGAGCTCCTCTATTTTGTGCTGAGTATGGCCACCGTGTGGTTTTAGTCGGTAAGAGTCCGACATACCCCTCCGCCCTCCCCAGTCGGAGGGTATCCATGAGGATTTCCAACCGAAAACAAAAAAAAAAAAAAAAAAACCCGGCTCGCCACTAGCAGGCGAGCCCCTTCTCCCCGTGCGCCACCCACATCGGTCATACCCTCCTTTTGACTGGCGCGGGCCTTGGCTGGTCGAGCGGTGGGCCACCCCGAGTCCGCCGCCGTTAATGGTTTTCAAAACTCAAATGTACCAGCTAAATGAATTTATAAATTTGAATTTGGAATTCTTAACCAAAGAGGAGATATTTCAGATCAAAGTGGTCAGTACGACAAAACGCTAATTTCATATGTAAGTACCTAATATTTTGATGGCTGCAAGGCTCTCATTTCTTCAGTAATGTAACTCCTGTGTCGCCTATAGACGTATTTGCTCGATAATAAAATACAAGTAAATCTCTGTGTCAGGACCAGCGAAGAAACAGAGCTGCGAGTGAGTGCGGAGACAGCCAACGTGGAGTCCCCGCCGCGGTTCATCGCCACGCCGCAGCCCGTCACCGTCATGGAAGGTAACAACTATTCGTATATTATACAGAAGAAACTGCATTAAAAAAGGCCCGACACGTTCCGCTCCCGGACCCCGTCCCCGGGGCCAAATCAGTCGGGTGCTACGCGAGCGCTCGATGTGATGCACGCTCGTATTATAAAAAAGTTCTTATGTCCGTTTGGTCCGGAAGTAGTTTCACTACTTACGCGGCGGTTTTCGGGTGGAAATCCTCATGAATACCCTCCGACTGGGGACGGCGGAGTGGTATGTCGGACTCTTACCAACTAAAACCACACGGTGGCCATCCTCTGCACAAATTAATAGAGGAGCTCCGGGAACTCCATTGGACCGCACCGGTGACCCTCTAGTGCTATGCCTTTAGCAAGTCCCGGGAAAACAATATTGTTTCCCCCACAGTAGCACGCGACCACCATGTACTGCTGTCCTCCCCAGGGTCGCTTAATAGTATTTAAGTATTTATTTATAGACACCTCGAAGCCCCCCACTCTTAGCGTCCACAATCCCGAAGGTCCCCTGCCAGATGTGGCGGCAGGGAATGCGGCCCTTCGCCCTTACTTACCAGCCCTAGGCGAAGCGCGTACGACCTCCAATATGTGCGTTATTTAGTTTTGTAGCGTAACATTGACTTTCGTCCATGCGCGTAGGATTCAATTTAGAAGCTTTTGAGAAATTGAGCTAGTTTTCTAAGGTAGTGCGCCTTCTGTAGTTACTATGAATGATTCTAAAATGAGCTTTATGTGTGGTAGTCAAAAAGGTTTATCTCGCTTGCAGGTGCGTCCGTGACGTTTGACTGTGCTGCCGTGGGTAACCCCAAGCCGGAGATGTCGTGGCTCAACAACGGCGCGGCTATCGATCTTAGGTGAGTCATTGTTGTGGCTTAAAACTAATTAAAGTAAACAATTTGCAGGCTGCTAGGAGAGTAACATCGTATGAAGATTTCCTATATCGATACCATAATTCGCAAACCAGCTAACTCCATGTTAGTAAATTATACATGATACATTAAAAACTGTATATTTTTTATTTATAGTACAGCGATGTATATATATGTCGTAGGATAATCGGACAGATCGTATCTTTGCGTAACTCCTTGGATAATTGCATAGCCATAGTATGTAGTAGCCCTCAATATTGCAATGCTTGCAAAAGGCCACTAAGTTTTAAGCACCATAACAAAATGTAAGATCAATGTACCTACACTTAGTATGCAATAAATCTTTGAATCTAATTGCAGAAGACGGTCATTTGAAATCTCAGAAAATTTTTCGTTATCATACGAGCTATTATCAGGATCATTACAAAAATCTGTAGGTATACCTTTTTCCTATTAGCGGAGTACAGTAAATATTGGGGAGTCAATACGCGTAGTTTTTAGAAGAGGTCCGGTGGCTGGTTTGCGAATTAAGGTATCGATATGTATCTCTAGTATTTAGACGTTAAAATTAGCAAACTATACAAAGTGATTTGTTTAACTGGGACAGTACTAGAAAACTATACAAAGTGATTTGTTTAATTGGGACAGTACTAGCAAACTATACAAAGTGATTTGTTTAATTGGGACAGTACTAGCAAAGTATACAAAGTGATTTGTTTAACTGGGACAGTACTAGCAAACTATACAAAGTGATTTGTTTAATTGGGACATTACAAGCAAAGTATACAAAGTGATTTGTTTAACTGGGACAGTACTGGCAAACTATACAAAGTGATTTGTTTAACTGGGACAGTACTAGCAAACTATACAAAGTGATTTGTTTAACGGGGACAGTACTAGCAAACTATACAAAGTGATTTGTTTAACTGGGACAGTACTAGCAAAGTATACAAAGTGATTTGTTTAACTGGGACAGTACTAGCAAAGTATACAAAGTGATTTGTTTAACTGGGACAGTACTAGCAAACTATACAAAGTGATTTGTTTAACTGGGACAGTACTAGCAAAGTATACAAAGTGATTTGTTTAACTGGGACAGTACTAGCAAAGTATACAAAGTGATTTGTTTAACTGGGACAGTACTAGCAAACTATACAAAGTGATTTGTTTAAATGGGACAGTACTAGCAAACTATACAAAGTGATTTGTTTAACTGGGACAGTACTAGCAAACTATACAAAGTGATTTGTTTAACGGGGACAGTACTAGCAAACTATACAAAGTGATTTGTTTAACTGGGACAGTACTAGCAAACTATACAAAGTGATTTTTTTAACTGGGACAGTACTAGCAAACTATACAAAGTGATTTGTTTAACTGGGACAGTACTAGCAAACTATACAAAGTGATGTAGTGTGTGGCTCGCCTTACCTCGTATAGTATATTTAGCCTAAGTTTAGCATATGGTTATTCATTAAATATTAGACATTGTACTTGACAACACGTCTTTCATTGATACCATAAGCCCCACATTGCATGGCGACCCTGCCAGTGCTGCCACGTTGGCAGCGCTGCGTATGTTGGTTCCAAAAATTTTATAATCATTTGTGCCTGGAACAAGTGGGGCAACAAGGAGAAACAAAATTATTATTGGTGCGAAATTGAGTGGTGCCTGGAGTAGTTCGTGCCCGATGTGTTTCCGGCTGGGAGACGATGGTGACCAGGGAGCAGCGTCGAGGAATCTCCGCTACCCTGAGGCCTCACCAACAGGCCGTGCTTCGCATGCTCAAACTGGTGATGTGTTTTTTTGGTGATTGTGTTGAAAAGTTTACGCTGAGACGTTATTAATTAAGATAGTTCATAGGTGCTCAATACGTGAGTTATCGATTTGTAACGCCTGTTGACAATAACTAGAATTTTATTTTAACATAAATTCTTTTAATTTAGTTTGTCGCGAAAGGTATCGGTAAACAACATATCAAATTGCAGTGAGTGACACCTAGTAACACGTACTCGTGTAAGGATGATGTCACCTCTGTTATTTGATGTTGCGAAATGACTCGAACTGCAATATCTGACTCGACAAATTAAACAATGCACCAATTTTGTAAGGAATAATTTTGCCTTTGAATGATAAAGGGATTGAATTGAATGATTAGATCATGAGTTATTTTGTTGAGAAGGAATATTAGTTAGTAGTTAATATGGTGATACAGGTAAATGGATTTGGTATGGAATTAAGAATGTTTTGGCTGTATGAAAGTTTGTTTAATGACAGTTGGGAATAATTTAAATTCCGTAATGGGATGCTAGTTAAAGTCCAGAATCGTGTCTCAATGTTCTATTGTCTACGTGGCCATTGTAGACAATAGATAAATACACATTTTTTGTATATAATATGACACATATTCATATTTTTTATAACATTTTCATAATTTTTTATTTATTTATTTCATTTATTTACTTCATTTCTTTTATTTATTTCATCACTTTTATATATTTTTATTCGACTTTGTATTCTTTCTTTATACTGTTCTCTCACTAACACGGCTCGCGTTGATAATGATCGAGATACAGGGTTATTAATTATACAATATTGATTATATCTACCTCACATTCATATCGTCATCATTACAGTAATATTTCCCTATTAGAAAAAAAAATCCTACAAAAATATTTGATATAATGCTGCAACTCGTGGTTGATCAGACCATTTGTTTACAGTTATATTAAACATAACGTCATATTTAAAAGTACCTAATTCATTTTCTTAGTAACATGTAGTAATGCCACATACCTACATCGTAAACACATCTCCTTATTACACATACCTACTTCGATCATTATTGATCGAAGCATACCTATGACACATTCTTTCGCATTATATGGTAAGCAATAGGACACTCACTGGTGTCAAGTGGCTAACAGCGCTCTGGAACATTCAACAACCTAAGTGTAACAAACAACAAAATTAATTTATAAAACTTTCTAACGAATCGAATGGAATGGTATAAAAATATACCAAAAACAATAGAAATATATAATTTGAATGACCTTGGTTAATTGTTATTACTTCAAAGAAACACAAAATAATCTACTTTGCGCTACACATATTTAGTAAGTTCTATAAAATTAATGTCTCTGCCACCATTTTACACTGACACCAACAAATACGCATCACTGCACTTTTTAGTTTATCATATTTCTGGTCACTCGATAATGTGTAGCTCTTTTAGCAGAAAATAATCACCATCGGCAGCCTGCAGCGAATTCTTTGGCTGATGAAACGACATGATTTTCTTCTTCGCAGACCCGTCTTTGTATACTAAAATGGCCTTTCCTGCTTCAAAGTCACTCACGCTGGGGTTTTTTTTTCTTCTTCCGCTTCATTTTGGATGTTTTAAGTCCTCTTAGCAGCGATAAGCACTTCTTAGTAATATATTTAGTTATATTTACTGCATGTATTGATAATGCTTTCTAATCAAGCGTGTACGCCGGCCGGCGTCGCTTGTCCTGTCACGGTCGCCATGTAGTGTCGGGAGTAATAATAGACGTGTTGATGGTTATAAGGTCTGTAATATACTAATGAATACATGGAATACATGGTAGAGGCATGTACTACACCACAGTGATTTGTTTAACTGGGACAGTACTAGCAAACTATACAAAGTGATTTGTTTAACTGGGACAGTACTAGCAAAGTATACAAAGTGATTTGTTTAACTGGGACAGTACTAGCAAAGTATACAAAGTGATTTGTTTAACTGGGACAGTACTAGCAAAGTATACAAAGTGATTTGTTTAACTGGGACAGTACTAGCAAACTATACAAAGTGATTTGTTTAACTGGGACAGTACAAGCAAAGTATACAAAGTGATTTGTTTAACTGGGACAGTACTAGCAAAGTATACAAAGTGATTTGTTTAACTGGGACAGTACTAGCAAACTATACAAAGTGATTTGTTTAACTGGGACAGTACTAGCAAACTATACAAAGTGATTTGTTTAAATGGGACAGAACTAGCAAACTATACAAAGTGATTTGTTTAACTGGGACAGTACTAGCAAAGTATACAAAGTGATTTGTTTAACTGGGACAGTACTAGCAAAGTATACAAAGTGATTTGTTTAACTGGGACAGTACTAGCAAAGTATACAAAGTGATTTGTTTAACTGGGACAGTACTAGCAAACTATACAAAGTGATTTGTTTAACTGGGACAGTACTAGCAAACTATACAAAGTGATTTGTTTAACTGGGACAGTACTAGCAAACTATACAAAGTGATTTGTTTAACTGGGACAGTACTAGCAAACTATACAAAGTGATTTGTTTAAATGGGACAGAACTAGCAAACTATACAAAGTGATTTGTTTAAATGGGACAGAACTAGAAAACTGTACAAGGTGATTTGTTTAACTACTATGACAGTACTATCAAACTATACAAGGTGATTTGTTTAAATGGGACAGTACTAGCAAATCCAAACCAAAGGAGATACCGCGGTTTCGTTACCGTAATTCTTTAACGCACAGAAACCATGCATGCTGTTCTTGGTCATGAGTGTTCGTGTGCCATGTGTTGATATGAACCTCCTCCCCCAGTGACCTGGACTCCCGCTTCTACCTGGTGGGCTCGGGCTCCCTGCGCGTGCAGTCGGCGCGCGCGCTGGACGCCGGCGCCTACACGTGCCGCGCGCACAACCGCCTGGACTCCGCCGACCACACCACGCAGCTGCACGTGCTGGTTAGTGTCATAGTCAGTGACCTCTACCTGTGGGCTCGGGGCCCCTGCGCCCACACGTGCCTCGCGCACAACCGCCTGGACTCCGCCGACCACACCACGCAGCTGCACTTGCTGGTTAGTGTCATCGTCAGTCACCTCTACCTGTGGGCTCGGGGCCCCTGCGCCCACACGTGCCTCGCGCACAACCGCCTGGACTCCGCCGACCACACCACGCAGCTGCACTTGCTGGTTAGTGTCATCGTCAGTCACCTCTACCTGTGGGCTCGGGGCCCCTGCGCCCACACGTGCCTCGCGCACAACCGCCTGGACTCCGCCGACCACACCACGCAGCTGCACGTGCTGGTTAGTGTTATCGTCAGTCACCTCTACCTGTGGGCTCGGGGCCCCTGCGCCCACACGTGCCGCGCGCACAACCGCCTGGACTCCGCCGACCACACCACGCAGCTGCACGTGCTGGTTAGTGTCATAGTCAGTGACCTCTACCTGTGGGCTCGGGGCCCCTGCGCCCACACGTGCCGCGCGCACAACCGCCTGGACTCCGCCGACCACACCACGCAGCTGCACGTGCTGGTTAGTGTCATCGTCAGTCACCTCTACCTGTGGGCTCGGGGCCCCTGCGCCCACACGTGCCGCGCGCACAACCGCCTGGACTCCGCCGACCACACCACGCAGCTGCACGTGCTGGTTAGTGTCATAGTCAGTGACCTCTACCTGTGGGCTCGGGGCCCCTGCGCCCACACGTGCCGCGCGCACAACCGCCTGGACTCCGCCGACCACACCACGCAGCTGCACGTGCTGGTTAGTGTCATCGTCAGTCACCTCTACCTGTGGGCTCGGGGCCCCTGCGCCCACACGTGCCGCGCGCACAACCGCCTGGACTCCGCCGACCACACCACGCAGCTGCACGTGCTGGTTAGTGTCATCGTCAGTCACCTCTACCTGTGGGCTCGGGGCCCCTGCGCCCACACGTGCCTCGCGCACAACCGCCTGGACTCCGCCGACCACACCACGCAGCTGCACGTGCTGGTTAGTGTCATAGTCAGTGACCTCTACCTGTGGGCTCGGGGCCCCTGCGCCCACACGTGCCGCGCGCACAACCGCCTGGACTCCGCCGACCACACCACGCAGCTGCACGTGCTGGTTAGTGTCATCGTCAGTCACCTCTACCTGTGGGCTCGGGGCCCCTGCGCCCACACGTGCCGCGCGCACAACCGCCTGGACTCCGCCGACCACACCACGCAGCTGCACGTGCTGGTTAGTGTCATCGTCAGTCACCTCTACCTGTGGGCTCGGGGCCCCTGCGCCCACACGTGCCTCGCGCACAACCGCCTGGACTCCGCCGACCACACCACGCAGCTGCACGTGCTGGTTAGTGTCATAGTCAGTGACCTCTACCTGTGGGCTCGGGGCCCCTGCGCCCACACGTGCCTCGCGCACAACCGCCTGGACTCCGCCGACCACACCACGCAGCTGCACGTGCTGGTTAGTGTCATAGTCAGTGACCTCTACCTGTGGGCTCGGGGCCCCTGCGCCCACACGTGCCTCGCGCACAACCGCCTGGACTCCGCCGACCACACCACGCAGCTGCACGTGCTGGTTAGTGTCATAGTCAGTCACCTCTACCTGTGGGCTCGGGGCCCCTGCGCCCACACGTGCCTCGCGCACAACCGCCTGGACTCCGCCGACCACACCACGCAGCTGCACGTGCTGGTTAGTGTCATAGTCAGTCACCTCTACCTGTGGGCTCGGGGCCCCTGCGCTCACACGTGCCGCGCGCACAACCGCCTGGACTCCGCCGACCACACCACGCAGCTGCACGTGCTGGTTAGTGCCATAGTCAGTCACCTCTACCTGTGGGCTCGGGGCCCTGCACCCACACAACCTATTTCTACTAACTATTGTAACCTATTTCTACTAAGTATCTCTATCTCTTTTTCGCAGACGGCCCCCCGCGTGCACTTGCCGGAGGGCGGGGTGAAGGCGGCGCGGGCGCGCGGTGACGTCACGCTGCGCTGCGAGGTGCGCGGCCGGCCCGCGCCTGCTGTCGCCTGGCTCAAGGACGGCGACCCGCTGACGCCGAACAACCACGACATTGCACTCGTGGACGGGTATGTACACGCGGTGACCTTATGCAATGTCCATAAAGTGTTAAAATTGATTGCCGTTACGTCTTTTCTGTTTCGCTCACACGCTTCCGTCGTACACTAGCGGCAGCGACTGAGACTTTTGGCGCGCAGCGATGGTATTTTCTGATTGGTTAACCAATTTCCCGCGTATTTAAACTGTGTCATCTGCACAGGTACATCATCGGTGGGTTATATAAAACGTGTACTACTGTACCATCGTCGACCGCACCATCGCTTACATCAGGTGAGGTGGCGATCAAAGGCAAGTCCATGGTTTAAGAGTGATATTGGTTGTTCCAGCACGTCGCTGCGCATCCAGGGCGTGCTGCGGGTGGACGCGGGCATGTTCCAGTGCGGCGCGCGCTCCGCCGCCGGCTCCGCGCTCGCCGCGCTGCGCCTGCTGGTGCTGCCGCCCGACGACGGTCAGTAATGTTCCAGCACGTCGCTGCGCATCCAGGGCGTGCTGCGGGTGGACGCGGGCATGTTCCAGTGCGGCGCGCGCTCCGCCGCCGGTTCCGCGCTCGCCGCGCTGCGCCTGCTGGTGCTGCCGCCCGACGACGGTCAGTAATGTTCCAGCACGTCGCTGCGCATCCAGGGCGTGCTGCGGGTGGACGCGGGCATGTTCCAGTGCGGCGCGCGCTCCGCCGCCGGTTCCGCGCTCGCCGCGCTGCGCCTGCTGGTGCTGCCGCCCGACGACGGTCAGTAATGTTCCAGCACGTCGCTGCGCATCCAGGGCGTGCTGCGGGTGGACGCGGGCATGTTCCAGTGCGGCGCGCGCTCCGCCGCCGGCTCCGCGCTCGCCGCGCTGCGCCTGCTGGTGCTGCCGCCCGACGACGGTCAGTAATGTTCCAGCACGTCGCTGCGCATCCAGGGCGTGCTGCGGGTGGACGCGGGCATGTTCCAGTGCGGCGCGCGCTCCGCCGCCGGCTCCGCGCTCGCCGCGCTGCGCCTGCTGGTGCTGCCGCCCGACGACGGTCAGTAATGTTCCAGCACGTCGCTGCGCATCCAGGGCGTGCTGCGGGTGGACGCGGGCATGTTCCAGTGCGGCGCGCGCTCCGCCGCCGGCTCCGCGCTCGCCGCGCTGCGCCTGCTGGTGCTGCCGCCCGACGACGGTCAGTATTGGACGATGGAATGGTAAAGGTAACTTAGTGGAGTATAGTGTGGAGGAACGAGGTATCGTGCTCCTCCAACCAAAGGAAGCATCCTCCGACCAGGCTGGGTCTACGCCTGCGGGCTACTGCCTAACGGTTGAATTTCCTTTCGAATGGACTCTCGCAGAATTGGTACCCAAGATACCCTAACTGCTTAACCGGGCGGGTGGCGGAGATGATGATGATGATGTCCTCCTTGACGTGTCCGTCAACGGCGAACCTTGTTAGCTCCGGACATGAGAGCGGAAGTGGCTAGCGAAACCAAATTTGGTTTTAAAGGTCCTGTTGCAAGGCGCACAGAGCAACTGACCTGAAGAATTATATGTGTAGGTATAGGAAGGCTTTGGTCGGTTCTTTTTACTAAGGCGTTTTTCATCGAGGTCTTGCAAACGACGTTCTTCGAAAGCCTCAACAGCCTTGTCTTGCCTTGCCTTGGGTGGCGGAGAATCCTGTTAGGGACTCCATCCGGCGAAAAAAATCCCTAAACCTAACTTATAAACTAAAATCGCGGTTGCAAATGCGTCCCCCAAGGTAGGGGTCGAACCTCGGCTTACTGGGGCATTGCGGGGGGACCCCGCCGCTATGTCCCCCTGGCAAGCTGTTGCTGCATTGGGAATAGTTTTCTCTAAAATGGCGGACTTTCGGTATATCGGGTGGTACCCAACGGTTGAAGTTGGGAGCTTGTATATATGCTAACTTCGTAGCATTCTCTGCGTGCGTGATTTAGGAAGTTCTCTTGTAGAAGGATAGATGTCGCTACTTTCCTCTCGTGCGTGATTCAGGATTGCGGTCGTCATTGACTGCGTCAGTGTTAGTTTCTTATGCAGCGGATAGATTTCGTTACAATAGTATAACGGGCCGGTTTCTGCAACTCCGCAACTAAGCGTGTTTTTTTCCACGGGTGGGAAATTACTCGATCCACCCCAACTCCTCGAAAAAGGCCAGCAACGGCTTGGTGTTGCTGGTGATCTCTCTGAGGGTACCTGGGTTACCGAAGTACTTGGCCCTGTATGTGGCGACCTCAGGGCAGTCTAGAAGCACATGGGCTGCTGTCTCGTCTTCCATCATGCAGGCTCTGCATAGTGGGCTGTCCGTAACACCTTTTTTTATTAGTTTTGTTTTCGGACGGAAATCCTCATGGATATCCTCCGTCTGGGAAAGGCGGATATGTAGGACTCTTACCGACTAAAACCACACGGTGGCCATACTCAGCACAAAATAGAGGAGCTCCGGGAACTCCAATGGACCGCGCCGTTGCCCTCTAGTGCTATGCCTTTGGCATGTCCTGGGAAACACCGTAACGCCTATGACAAAAAGATGTTTGTTAAAGGACCCGTGGCCAGTTTAGCAGCTGTGACTGTGTTGTTATGACAATCGGAGGGCTTGTTTCGTGAAACGGCCATCAATTGCGGGAAGTGCCTCTTTGACCTTTTTTTTCCCCTGGGGAAATCCTCATGGACGCACTCCGCCCGGGGTAGGTGGAGCCAGTGTCGGACTCTTACCGACTAAAACCACCACGGTGTTCCTTCAACTACCTTAGCCGGGGGCGTAGGAACCCGTGAGTATTCACACAACCACCCCCGACAAGCCTGGCCTGCCTGCACTCACCATGATCTTTCCATAGTTGTGGTGTTTATCCCTGGTGCGTTTCCTTACCAAGTATGTAAGTACTTAAAGGTAACTCACAAGGTACAGCTTCACCTACGTCTTAACGTGTCACTTGTAGCTTATAGCAGCCCGCACGGTGCACCTCTACTCACACGATGCGAGAGTCCCGCCGCGGTACGTCGACGGTGCGTACGTGTCACTCGTATGAGTACCTCTCTTTTACACGCACCGAAATGAGCTGCGCGCGAATGCTGCCTTCGCGCCGGATGCCGTCAAGCGTTGGCACCGCTCGCCAGTCAGTCAGCTGCCCGACACTTAGCTGTGCACATGTGTCACGCGTACGCGCCGGTCAAATACGCGCTAACCACCATAGTTTGTCACATATTACCTTTTTGGGATTAGGGCTTCGTTCCCTCCGTGTTGTAAATAATTTTGTGCTGTCCAATAAACTATTAAAACCCCTGAGAACTCTCTATCTATTCAGTCCCTCTCCCATAAGCTATAATAAACGTAGCACGCCGATGTGGTCAATAGTTTAGCGCAATACTACTATAGTATTATACTATCTGTGGCAATACTGTAATACGTTAAATATTTAGCTATAACTTGGGTGACGGTCTTTTCGACGGATAAAAAGGTCTTAGACTGAGAAAATGCGTGTCAAACCTAATTGGCTTCATATGCGGTGTAATATGTCTAGGGACCAGCCCGCAGCCGTGACATTAAACGCAGGTGAAGCCGTATCATAATAGAGACCATAGTTGCTGAAAGTGAGTTTTTAGTGGTCGCAAAGGTAGGCAGAGTTGCGAGACTTGGAATTTTCACAAAAAGGCCGTGACCACTGCTCGTATTACGTCTTTGGGTGACGTCAGCGATATCTTATTAAGAATCAGTGTTTCTGAACCGACTCGACTAACTTTAGATTTCGCTTCGCATGCGTAAATGCGCTAAAAATTATAAAATAATTATGTTTTCAAATCAGCAAGTCTGTGTGATTTAACACTGTGATGTGTGACTGACTTGCTTTAATTATGATCTACTTGACTTCGCCCGCGTACCAGGCCCCTCAGAAAGTATTGCGAAAAAAAGTTTTTATATATGGGAGACTGGCCAGTTATAATGTTTTTCGAAAATATGATTATTTATAAGTAAAAATAAGTAAGTTCCAATTTCAAAATTTCCCTCCACATTTTTTGCGAGTTAATTCAAAGTATTGTGTCTCACTGAAATATGGATCTGCGCCGGGAACATTTTAGAGCTATGATTTTATACGATTTCAAGTGTCGCCTGAAACCGGATGAATCGTACGATAGACTTCAAATGGCATTCATGGATGAAGGTCCTTCCAAGGCAACCGTGTATCGTTGGTATAACGAATTCAAGCGCGGTCGACCAACTTTGGGGGATGACGAAAGAAGCGGTCGCCCTTTGACGGCTGTTACCGAAGAAAACGTGCTAGCAGTGAAAAATTTAATCCAAGACAATAGGCGAATTACATATCAGGAGATTCAACACATATTGAAGATTGGATCGGGAAGCGTTCACGAGATTCTACACAGCCATCTTCGCGTGAGGAGGATAGTATCACGCTGGGTGCCGCACAACCTCACCGATGCTCAGAAGCAGGCCCGGGTGGAATGGTGCCGTGATATGCTTAACAAATTTGAAGCAGGCTCGTCTCGGCGTGTTTACGACATCGTTACAGGTGATGAGTCCTGGATTTATCAATACGACCCAGAAACCAAGCGCCAGTCGACTGTTTGGGTGTTTCAAAATGAGCCAACGCCTACCAAAGTGAAGCGATCTAGAAGCGGGGGTAAGATTTTGATCGCTAGCTTTTTTAATTTGACTGGCCACTTGGTATCAATTCCCTTACGGGATCAAAGAAGCATTAATGCCGAATGGTATACTACCAAATGTTTGCCAGAAGTTTTCTCTGTTATAAGCAACAAGCGACCAAACACAGGGCTCCGCGGGCTACTGCTCCACCACGACAATGCACCTGCGCACACCGCACTCAAAACGAGGGACTTCCTGGACAGCACGCCAGTCAAACTCCTGGGTCACCCTCCTTACAGCCCTGATCTAGCACCGTGTGACTTCTTTTTATTCCCAAAAATAAAAAATCAGCTCAAAGGGATACAATTTTCGTCGCCGGAAGATGCGCTGGCTGCGTTCGAGCAGGCTGTAAACGAGGTGTCTGCGGCGGACTGGAAAAAGTGTTTTGAAAACTGGTTTAGGCGCATGAATCTTTGTATAGAGGCTGGTGGAAAGTACTTTGAAAAGATTTGATAAAAATATATGTACGTATAGAACAATTTTTTTTAGTTTCGCAAAACTTTCTGAGTGTCCCACGTATAATTCGGATTATTACAGAAATACATATCGTGCATTCCGAGGGAAACTGTTTATTTTCCTGGGATAAATAGCCTACGAGTTATGGTCTATCTGTGTGCCAAATTTCATCCAAATCCGTTCAGCTATCTCAGCGTGATTGAATAACAAACATCCAAACATCTTCACAAACGTTCACATTTACACGCCTGACTGTGATTTTACAGTGTGATATGTGACATGTGTGATTTAATTATGATCTTCGACAATCATGTATCATGTTTTTTATTTTATTCTTATTAAGTTGTTTTCAATTATTTTTTTACCTTGATTCATTTATGTTTATTTTTATTTATTATAATTTTCTTTTTATTTTCGTTAACGTTTCTTTCCTAACCCCATTTCTTCCAGACATAACAAACATCACCATCGACAGTCCTTCAAACTCCACACACGACATATTCACGAGCCTGTCTTCAGACCAAGACCACGGTCTGGACCTGGCGCCTGACGACTCAGACTTCCTAGGGGAGACCTCGTCAGCATACACTTCTGGTCCAGACTTGGAGTATGACGACCAATACGATAGTGATATGGAGGATTCTTTGCATGCGGCCGAAGGCTTGGACCTGGATGAGCTGCGGGCGGGGAACGGCAGCGTGGTGTCGCCGCCGCGGGCGCTGCGGGCGGTCATCGTGAAGCACCGCTTCGTGACGCTCAGCTGGGAGGAGCCGCAGCACAGCACGGAGGAGGTGACCGGCTATGCGGTCATATACAAAGTGAAGGGGAGTGAGAGGTGAGGACTTATCTGTTCATAATGATGAGTACAATTACCCCTTTTTGGGAAATAAGCGATTCAAATTTCAGCATGTAGATATTGATTGTACAAATTCCCAAAAATGTCTCGATGATCCCCTTGGCATTTATGACTTCAGTCAAAGAAAACACCAAGTTCAAGACCGGCAGAAAATCTTAACACCGCGATTCAGTTTGTTCGGCATCTAACAACGCCACCTATCGAACTATAGGTTAAACTTTATCACAAACTAGACATTGATATTAAATTAGATCAGTGATTCCCAACCTGCTGCCCGATTCCGAACATGTTCGATAAATAAGCAGTTGTCGACCGATTCGGTTTGTTATCTCTTTTTCTCTCGCTACGTGAATCGTAGACGAAACGAGATAACAAACCAAATCGGTCGACAACTGCTTATCGAAAATGTGCTAAATTGTGGAGCTGGTGTCTGATGGCCCCAGGGTGTCTAGGGCTCCGCAGAACATGTAAAAAATCTGTTAAGATTCTAAAATTACATTTTTATTGTTTACAAAGGGTCACTGATAATAATTTTTATTTCCTGAGGGTATGCCGATAAAAAGGTTGGGAGAGGATAAGTCTTTGTTTGTTATGTCAGGAAACAATGTCAATCTAGTGGTCCTACACACGTTCAAGTCATCTGTCCAGTCTGCGTGATGGTTGAGTGTGTGGATTTGCTTTGTTACAAGTGGGAATCAGTCACAAGTGATTCTTGATTCTGCTGACTTAATCAAGCTTCAATCGTCAAATACAAATTATTTATTTGTGAACATAGGTAAATAGGATATAGGTCATGCAAATTGGACGGTTAACTTACATCTGTGTAGGGCCCTTCAGGCAACCAGTGCTGTTCCACGAATGTGCCAAAAATATTCCATTATTAAAAACATTTAGCAAAGTATTTTTTTGGAAGCGTACTCAGCGGGAGCATTCTCATGTAATGTTGACAAATTCTCCGATACAATTTGTACCGGTGAATTAATTTTTATTATTTATTGTACACACATGCATACATTTATATTACAGTAGAAAAAGTACATTGGCGAGCTAATGTAATGTAATTTGTTACATTACACGCAATTGTTCGCGGTGAGTACGCATATAAGGCCGGATTTCCGAAACGATGCTCGTGATTTCCGAACTGTAATTTTATAAGCTTTCCTTCTGGAATACGTACCTAAGTACAGTACGTCACAAAAAATAAGGCGCGTCGACAATCTTTGTTCGCGCAGCCACGAAAAGACCATTGACGAAAACACTTGAAACGTTAAAAAAATATAATCAACGTTATGCAATGCCCATAAGGTGTTAAAATTGATTGCCGTGACATCTTTTTCTATTTCGCTCACACGCTACCATACTCTAGCGGCAGAAACTGAGACTTTTGGCGCGCATCGATGGTGTTTTCTGATTGGTTAACCAATTTCCCGCGTTATTAAATTCTGTCATTTGCGCAGGTGGGCCGTATAAAATGTGTACCTACCTACCTACAAAGCTCTTAATTAATCGTCCACATTACAGGGAGCGCGTGTCCCGCGGCGGGCCGTCCCGACACGAGATGAACGTGGCGTCGCTACAACCCAACACCACCTACCAGTTCGCAGTGCTGGCCTACACTGAGCACGCGACCTCGCCGCCTACGGATGTGAGTACCGTGTAGTATAGTCGCGTCCCGACACGAGATGAACGTGGCGTCGCTACAACCCAACACCACCTACCAGTTCGCAGTGCTGGCCTACACTGAGCACGCGACCTCGCCGCCTACGGATGTGAGTACCGTGTAGTATAGTCGCGTCCCGACACGAGATGAACGTGGCGTCGCTACAACCCAACACCACCTACCAGTTCGCAGTGCTGGCCTACACTGAGCACGCGACCTCGCCGCCTACGGATGTGAGTACCGTGTAGTATAGTCGCGTCCCGACACGAGATGAACGTGGCGTCGCTACAACCCAACACCACCTACCAGTTCGCAGTGCTGGCCTACACTGAGCACGCGACCTCGCCGCCTACGGATGTGAGTACCGTGTAGTATAGTCGCGTCCCGACACGAGATGAACGTGGCGTCGCTACAACCCAACACCACCTACCAGTTCGCAGTGCTGGCCTACACTGAGCACGCGACCTCGCCGCCTACGGATGTGAGTACCGTGTAGTATAGTCGCGTCCCGACACGAGATGAACGTGGCGTCGCTACAACCCAACACCACCTACCAGTTCGCAGTGCTGGCCTACACTGAGCACGCGACCTCGCCGCCTACGGATGTGAGTACCGTGTAGTATAGTCGCGTCCCGACACGAGATGAACGTGGCGCCGCTACAACCCAACACCACCTACCAGTTCGCAGTGCTGGCCTACACTGAGCACGCGACCTCGCCGCCTACGGATGTGAGTACCGTGTAGTATAGTCGCGTCCCGACACGAGATGAACGTGGCGTCGCTACAACCCAACACCACCTACCAGTTCGCAGTGCTGGCCTACACTGAGCACGCGACCTCGCCGCCTACGGATGTGAGTACCGTGTAGTATAGTCGCGTCCCGACACGAGATGAACGTGGCGTCGCTACAACCCAACACCACCTACCAGTTCGCAGTGCTGGCCTACACTGAGCACGCGACCTCGCCGCCTACGGATGTGAGTACCGTGTAGTATAGTCGCGTCCCGACACGAGATGAACGTGGCGTCGCTACAACCCAACACCACCTACCAGTTCGCAGTGCTGGCCTACACTGAGCACGCGACCTCGCCGCCTACGGATGTGAGTACCGTGTAGTATAGTCGCGTCCCGACACGAGATGAACGTGGCGTCGCTACAACCCAACACCACCTACCAGTTCGCAGTGCTGGCCTACACTGAGCGCGCGACCTCGCCGCCTACGGATGTGAGTACCGTGTAGTATAGTCGCGTCCCGACACGAGATGAACGTGGCGTCGCTACAACCCAACACCACCTACCAGTTCGCAGTGCTGGCCTACACTGAGCACGCGACCTCGCCGCCTACGGATGTGAGTACCGTGTAGTATAGTCGCGTCCCGACACGAGATGAACGTGGCGTCGCTACAACCCAACACCACCTACCAGTTCGCAGTGCTGGCCTACACTGAGCACGCGACCTCGCCGCCTACGGATGTGAGTACCGTGTAGTATAGTCGCGTCCCGACACGAGATGAACGTGGCGTCGCTACAACCCAACACCACCTACCAGTTCGCAGTGCTGGCCTACACTGAGCACGCGACCTCGCCGCCTACGGATGTGAGTACCGTGTAGTATAGTCGCGTCCCGACACGAGATGAACGTGGCGTCGCTACAACCCAACACCACCTACCAGTTCGCAGTGCTGGCCTACACTGAGCACGCGACCTCGCCGCCTACGGATGTGAGTACCGTGTAGTATAGTCGCGTCCCGACACGAGATGAACGTGGCGTCGCTACAACCCAACACCACCTACCAGTTCGCAGTGCTGGCCTACACTGAGCACGCGACCTCGCCGCCTACGGATGTGAGTACCGTGTAGTATAGTCGCGTCCCGACACGAGATGAACGTGGCGTCGCTACAACCCAACACCACCTACCAGTTCGCAGTGCTGGCCTACACTGAGCACGCGACCTCGCCGCCTACGGATGTGAGTACCGTGTAGTATAGTCGCGTCCCGACACGAGATGAACGTGGCGTCGCTACAACCCAACACCACCTACCAGTTCGCAGTGCTGGCCTACACTGAGCACGCGACCTCGCCGCCTACGGATGTGAGTACCGTGTAGTATAGTCGCGTCCCGACACGAGATGAACGTGGCGTCGCTACAACCCAACACCACCTACCAGTTCGCAGTGCTGGCCTACACTGAGCACGCGACCTCGCCGCCTACGGATGTGAGTACCGTGTAGTATAGTCGCGTCCCGACACGAGATGAACGTGGCGTCGCTACAACCCAACACCACCTACCAGTTCGCAGTGCTGGCCTACACTGAGCACGCGACCTCGCCGCCTACGGATGTGAGTACCGTGTAGTATAGTCGCGTCCCGACACGAGATGAACGTGGCGTCGCTACAACCCAACACCACCTACCAGTTCGCAGTGCTGGCCTACACTGAGCACGCGACCTCGCCGCCTACGGATGTGAGTACCGTGTAGTATAGTCGCGTCCCGACACGAGATGAACGTGGCGTCGCTACAACCCAACACCACCTACCAGTTCGCAGTGCTGGCCTACACTGAGCACGCGACCTCGCCGCCTACGGATGTGAGTACCGTGTAGTATAGTCGCGTCCCGACACGAGATGAACGTGGCGTCGCTACAACCCAACACCACCTACCAGTTCGCAGTGCTGGCCTACTAGTATCGTGTGGTATAGTTGCGTTGATGCTATGGTATGGATAGTTACGAGCAGCTGCCTTACATAGCGAGCAGTGATCATGAATCATTCTCATTGGTCGCTTGCATCGCACTGCCAGCACCTTCATCTTCTGTAACGCCATAATTTATTTATTTGTTCAGTGGTATACAGAACAAAAACATTCTAAAGATGTAAACATAAACTCATTAGAGTTTTACCGCACATAAGTATCATAGACTATACAAACAGGAAAACAAAAATATAGTTAACAAGGTAAGATATTAAATAAGTACAATGAGGGTAGATACCAGATAATAATTAGCTACATTATGAAGGAGCGAACACTGTTGACTGCGCGAGCCATCTTTAAAAACAACTGCAAACAATTGCGCAACTGTCGTCAAAGAGAATATAACCCATAAAGGTATTATACTGACGTATATAACCACTATATATATGCTGTCATCGCTCAACTCGATGCTTGACTATACACGCGGCACGCTATGATGGCGTTTTTAACATTTTCCAATAGTGTTTAGGGACCAGGTTTATTACTTTGACCAACTCCAACTAGCTATTATGAATAATATCAACATAAAGTAAATAATGTATTTGTCCACAGATGATAGAAGTCCACACGTCGGAGGAGGAGGTGAGTCACGGGCCCCCGCTCAACCTGCGGGGAGACACGCTGGGCCCGCACACTCTGCGGCTGACGTGGGCGCCGCCCGCCGCGCCGCCCGCGCCCACCAAGTACTCCATACATTATACAGAAGTGAGTTGGAACGGGCTTAAAAAACTTCATTCTCATAAAAACATATTTACAGAGGACACAATAAAAATTACTACATTTATCGAGCAGCAATACGAGTGTGGTAACTAAACGTGCTGTAGCCTGTGGCAGCAAGTGTTGTGACACACAGGGCCGGATTAACCATTAGGCAAAGTAGGCAACTGCCTAGGGGCCCCGCATCAGCTAGGGGCCCCGCGCGCACACAGAAGAAATTTAAATCTTTCATACAGTGAAAATTTTATTGGATAATTTTTATCCTCAATAACAATAGGTATTATTGGTTTTTTTCGACGCATTCTGTCAGTTGATGAAATACTTCATACTTACGGAACAGAACCATCTTGTATCGAGTAGTAGAACTAATAATATGGATGTGTTACATAGCGCTTTGTATGATAAACAATTTTTTGAAATACTTGATCTGTAATTGCAATTTGTGAGTTTTGCGACCATGGCCCTCATCAACTTGAAAAGAGCTGATGATCTTCATACGGCTGAAAAGGGGCCCCGAGAATTGCATTGCCTAAGGCCCCGACATGGTTAATCCGGCCCTGGTGACACAAAAGTGATGTAATCATGAGTGCCGCGACTCACTCTCGTGTTGCCATTGTCAGAGTCGTAGAGATCCACTTGGTGTCATTGCGAGTGTCATGACACATCCTTGCTGTTACTGTTAGTGCAGTGACAACCATTTGGTGTCATTGTGAGAGTCGTGACACACCTGTGTGTTACTGAGACTGTAGTGACAAGTAGTTGGTGTCATTATGAGTGTTAGCACAGCGTAATTAATACAACCAGTGGTCCATCGCCTTTGAAGTTGCGGGAAATGCCGCTTCTGTCTAGACATTACGTCATATCGCAGGGTTGTCACATTTATTTTCAGTTTATTATTTTACTTTGTCCCGTATTCACTTGTTGGTAATAATAATAAATATTAATGTTTATAAACATTTTATTTATTATCTTAAATATTATAATACTGTAAATGTCTGTTTGTTTGTTCGAGCATCACGCTAAAACTACTGGACCGATTTTGATGAAACATTTTTTGATTGAAATATGATGATTATACTTAAAAACTGGTATGGGTTTTAAGAAAGAAAGAAAAAATCGTGACGTGCGTCGGGTAACGCCCGACAGATACGAAGCTTCTACGCCTTTGCAGCTGGACTAAACTGAACTAGACTGAACTAGACTGAACTGAACTAAAATGAACTGGACTGGACTGATATTAACTGGACTGAACTGAATTGGACTGAACTAAACTGAACTGGACTGAACTAGACTGAACTGAACTAAAGTTGACTGGACTGGATTGAACTTGAATGAACTTGACTGAATTTGACTCAGCTTGACTCACCTCGACTCAACTCGACTCCACTCGACTTAGCTTGACTCATCTCGACTAAACTCGAAACAAATCGACTCCAGTCGACTTAACTCGAAACAAATCGACTCCAGTCGACTTAACTCGACTCAACTGGACTCAACTCGACTCAACTTGACTCATCTCGACTCAACTCGACTCCAGTCGACTCAACTAGACTTAACTAGACTCATCTCGACTCAACTCGTCTCAACTCGACTCATCTCGACTTAACTGGACTAAAAAGAAAAGTCGCGTCCGCCATCTTGGATTTCAAAATACATGTTATATTCGTAATCAGGACCCCCGAAAACGTCGAAAATGATACCCATATTAATTTTATTTAAAAAGTCGCGTTCGCCATCTTGGACGTCAAAATAGATGTTATATTCGTAATCAGCACACCCGACAACCTCGAAAACGATACCCATATTGATTTTATTTAAAACATCGCGTCCGCCATCTTGGATGTCAAAGTAGATGTTATATTCGTAATCAGAACCCCCTAAACCTCAAAAACGATACGTATTAATTTTATATATAAAAATCGCGACGGCCATCTTGGATGTCGAAGCAGATGTTGTATTCGTAATCCAGCACCCCGGAATATAAACCATTGTAAACGAAATACTTAACAACAAAATTCGTCAACCTTTAATGCCGTGTCCCAAACGAGATGTATGGCAGTTGGGGCGAGCACCTTCCCCTCTCTCACCCCTTACACCCCACACGATTGCTCTGTCTAGACGTGTCCGTTGGACGACTGGTAGGAAAGAGCAGAGCTAGAGTTCCTTAGACTGTGCAGTGGTGTTAGTCTGAGTGTAGTGACAACCAGTTGGTTGTCATTATGAGTGTAGTGATGCAAACGTGGTGTTAGAATGAGTGTCGTGACTCGTAACACATACGTGGTGTTATTGTGAGTGTCATGATCATGACACATCGATATATCATCTAAATGTATAATAATGTTATTAATAGATAGAATAGATAGAATATTCTTTATTGTACACCATTAACATTGATATAAAGAAAAGATATTTGTTTATTGTTAAACTTCAATTCAATTCAATTCAATTCAATTTTATTTATTTGCTAATATGGGTACAAAATGGTGTTATAAATTTTATAATAATGTAAATCATCGCCACATTATAGCTTTCGCCATGCAAATTTTTTACAAATCAATCAATTATGTCATATTATTATGTTATGTTATTATTATTATTTATTATATTTAAATCTTATTATAAGTCACATTAAGTAAATAAATTACATTTTCATTTATCATTATTACATTATTAAAATTTATTATAATAATATTCTTATTTTAACATATTATATTCTCAATTAATCATTATTCTATTATACAATTAGTAATTATTTTCTTAAATCAATTATGTATTAGTTATTTCTTAAAAAATATATTAATATTATCATATATTGTGAAATATTAAAGATATCACCTACAACTATTTATTACATAGAAAAACACACGAATAAGTTAAAGTTTGTCATCAAGAAACTCTGTAACACTGTAATATGCTTTTTCTTTAAGTAATTTTTTTAGTTTATTCTTGAATAGATTGTTACTACAAATTTGGAGGAGAGAATTAGGCAAATGGTTGTACAATCTAGTAGCCATGCAAAACACACTATTATTCAAGAGACTGGTTTTGTTCGGTATGAAACATAGGACTAACACGTAAAATAAGGGCACAGGGCGGTCTCATCGCTAATAGCGATATCTTCCAGAGAACCTTTGGATGGACAAGGAAGACGTCAAAAATTGATGGGGGCAGTATGTGGTCCACTAATTAATTTAAAAAAATATTATAATTATCACAAATTAATATTCCATCATATTGTAGGTGGAGAACGGTCGTGAGCAGTTCCAGTGGGTGGAGGCGGACGGCGCCGCCGCCACCGTCAGCAGCACGCTGAGCGGGCTGCGCGCCGCCAGCGCCTACGTCATCCGCGTGGCGGCGGCGGGGGGGGCGCCCGCCGAGCTGCGCGCGCGCACGCCCAGCGACGCGCCCGCCGCGCCGCCCGCCAACGTCACCGTGCTCGCCACCAGTGCCACCGTGAGTATAGACAGTTGCTTACTGTGAGTATAGACGCACGCCCAGCGACGCGCCCGCCGCGCCGCCCGCCAACGTCACCGTGCTCGCCACCAGTGCCACCGTGAGTATAGACAGTTGCTTACTGTGAGTATAGACGCACGCCCAGCGACGCGCCCGCCGCGCCGCCCGCCAACGTCACCGTGCTCGCCACCAGTGCCACCGTGAGTATAGACAGTTGCTTACTGTGAGTATAGACGCACGCCCAGCGACGCGCCCGCCGCGCCGCCCGCCAACGTCACCGTGCTCGCCACCAGTGCCACCGTGAGTATAGACAGTTGCTTACTGTGAGTATAGACGCACGCCCAGCGACGCGCCCGCCGCGCCGCCCGCCAACGTCACCGTGCTCGCCACCAGTGCCACCGTGAGTATAGACAGTTGCTTACTGTGAGTATAGACGCACGCCCAGCGACGCGCCCGCCGCGCCGCCCGCCAACGTCACCGTGCTCGCCACCAGTGCCACCGTGAGTATAGACAGTTGCTTACTGTGAGTATAGACGCACGCCCAGCGACGCGCCCGCCGCGCCGCCCGCCAACGTCACCGTGCTCGCCACCAGTGCCACCGTGAGTATAGACAGTTGCTTACTGTGAGTATAGACGCACGCCCAGCGACGCGCCCGCCGCGCCGCCCGCCAACGTCACCGTGCTCGCCACCAATGCCACCGTGAGTATAGACAGTTGCTTACTGTGAGTATAGACGCACGCCCAGCGACGCGCCCGCCGCGCCGCCCGCCAACGTCACCGTGCTCGCCACCAGTGCCACCGTGAGTATAGACAGTTGCTTACTGTGAGTATAGACGCACGCCCAGCGACGCGCCCGCCGCGCCGCCCGCCAACGTCACCGTGCTCGCCACCAGTGCCACCGTGAGTATAGACAGTTGCTTACTGTGAGTATAGACGCACGCCCAGCGACGCGCCCGCCGCGCCGCCCGCCAACGTCACCGTGCTCGCCACCAGTGCCACCGTGAGTATAGACAGTTGCTTACTGTGAGTATAGACGCACGCCCAGCGACGCGCCCGCCGCGCCGCCCGCCAACGTCACCGTGCTCGCCACCAGTGCCACCGTGAGTATAGACAGTTGCTTACTGTGAGTATAGACGCACGCCCAGCGACGCGCCCGCCGCGCCGCCCGCCAACGTCACCGTGCTCGCCACCAGTGCCACCGTGAGTATAGACAGTTGCTTACTGTGAGTATAGACGCACGCCCAGCGACGCGCCCGCCGCGCCGCCCGCCAACGTCACCGTGCTCGCCACCAGTGCCACCGTGAGTATAGACAGTTGCTTACTGTGAGTATAGACGCACGCCCAGCGACGCGCCCGCCGCGCCGCCCGCCAACGTCACCGTGCTCGCCACCAGTGCCACCGTGAGTATAGACAGTTGCTTACTGTGAGTATAGACGCACGCCCAGCGACGCGCCCGCCGCGCCGCCCGCCAACGTCACCGTGCTCGCCACCAGTGCCACCGTGAGTATAGACAGTTGCTTACTGTGAGTATAGACGCACGCCCAGCGACGCGCCCGCCGCGCCGCCCGCCAACGTCACCGTGCTCGCCACCAGTGCCACCGTGAGTATAGACAGTTGCTTACTGTGAGTATAGACGCACGCCCAGCGACGCGCCCGCCGCGCCGCCCGCCAACGTCACCGTGCTCGCCACCAGTGCCACCGTGAGTATAGACAGTTGCTTACTGTGAGTATAGACGCACGCCCAGCGACGCGCCCGCCGCGCCGCCCGCCAACGTCACCGTGCTCGCCACCAGTGCCACCGTGAGTATAGACAGTTGCTTACTGTGAGTATAGACGCACGCCCAGCGACGCGCCCGCCGCGCCGCCCGCCAACGTCACCGTGCTCGCCACCAGTGCCACCGTGAGTATAGACAGTTGCTTACTGTGAGTATAGACGCACGCCCAGCGACGCGCCCGCCGCGCCGCCCGCCAACGTCACCGTGCTCGCCACCAGTGCCACCGTGAGTATAGACAGTTGCTTACTGTGAGTATAGACGCACGCCCAGCGACGCGCCCGCCGCGCCGCCCGCCAACGTCACCGTGCTCGCCACCAGTGCCACCGTGAGTATAGACAGTTGCTTACTGTGAGTATAGACGCACGCCCAGCGACGCGCCCGCCGCGCCGCCCGCCAACGTCACCGTGCTCGCCACCAGTGCCACCGTGAGTATAGACAGTTGCTTACTGTGAGTATAGACGCACGCCCAGCGACGCGCCCGCCGCGCCGCCCGCCAACGTCACCGTGCTCGCCACCAGTGCCACCGTGAGTATAGACAGTTGCTTACTGTGAGTATAGACGCACGCCCAGCGACGCGCCCGCCGCGCCGCCCGCCAACGTCACCGTGCTCGCCACCAGTGCCACCGTGAGTATAGACAGTTGCTTACTGTGAGTATAGACGCACGCCCAGCGACGCGCCCGCCGCGCCGCCCGCCAACGTCACCGTGCTCGCCACCAGTGCCACCGTGAGTACACCAGTAGAAAAAAAGAAGACGTGTGCCACTCGGAGACTGCCGCGGTAAAGCTATTGCATAGCATTTTTTATGTAAATACAAAGAGGAGGTGCCCTAACGCCGAAACTCTAAGCAGGCATATGAGTCACCAGATTGCGGGGCGAAGAGGGGGATTACGCATGCGCAGTAACGCCGATACAACCAATGCCACCTAGAGGCGATTTGCAGAACTAAAGAGACAAGCGTGATATTTCAAAAAGTCATTAAAAGTTCTGCTATTCATCGATAGATGGCATAACTAAAAAGTATCACCGCTGTGCCGGTCGGAGTGGGGGGTGTTAGGTTATTTTCGTTACGGAATTTCTGGATTCGGTCTCCACGCTCAAGGCCCGCTATGCAATAGCTTAACAACCGTTTTCTAGATTTGTTTACTTATGTTATATTGAAGTAAAACTTCTTTACGCACGCTTGACATAACTTAACGCATTCACCAGCTTACTCCCCAAGTAAGCTGGTGAATGCGTTACGAAAAGTGTGAACGGGTTTTTTTTTTATTAGGGAAGTTTTACTTCAGTCGTGTGGTTTAGTTAAGCATACTCGTTTTTTTTTTAATTTTTCAATTTACTACCTTTCGTATCTGATTTATCTATTGGTCGATTTCTATTAAACTATTAAAATAATGTGACTGAATCAGCCTCAGGATACAACAACACGTAGTATATAGGTAGTAAGATTTAACCATAACGCAACCGTTATGAAAGCCGTCATGCTGATGACACTTTAGGATGCGGTAAGGGACAGGTGTTTTTGGGGGCTGCCTTATTGTCTGACATTCCAAAAGTACTTTTTCTATTCGATTTCATTAGAAACCTATTTTTTCCTGCAGTCGATCCTGGTCCGCTGGGAGGCGCCCCCCTCCCGCACCCACCGCGGAGCCCTGACGGGCTACAAGGTGCGCTACCGCGTGGTGGCGCCCCCGCCCGCGCCCCCCGGGCCCGGCGCGCCCCCCCCGCCCCGCCGCAAGGCCGACTCGCTCACCACGCCGGCCGACCAGCGGAGAGCCGAGCTCAGGGGACTCGACACTGCCACCACTTATCAGGTAATGTTTTCACGTCACAGAGTTAACGAGATAGGATCGCAGGACATACCTATACGAAAACATTGGTAAAATACGTGGGACACTCAGAAAGTTTTGCGAAACTAAAAAAAATTGTTCTATACGTACATATATTTTTATCAAATCTTTTCAAAGTACTTTCCACCAGCCTCTATACAAAGATTCATGCGCCTAAACCAGTTTTCAAAACACTTTTTCCAGTCCGCCGCAGACACCTCGTTTACAGCCTGCTCGAACGCAGCCAGCGCATCTTCCGGCGACGAAAATTGTATCCCTTTGAGCTGATTTTTTATTTTTGGGAATAAAAAGAAGTCACACGGTGCTAGATCAGGGCTGTAAGGAGGGTGACCCAGGAGTTTGACTGGCGTGCTGTCCAGGAAGTCCCTCGTTTTGAGTGCGGTGTGCGCAGGTGCATTGTCGTGGTGGAGCAGTAGCCCGCGGAGCCCTGTGTTTGGTCGCTTGTTGCTTATAACAGCGAAAACTTCTGGCAAACATTTGGTAGTATACCATTCGGCATTAATGCTTCTTTGATCCCGTAAGGGAATTGATACCAAGTGGCCAGTCAAATTAAAAAAGCTAGCGATCAAAATCTTACCCCCGCTTCTAGATCGCTTCACTTTGGTAGGCGTTGGCTCATTTTGAAACACCCAAACAGTCGACTGGCGCTTGGTTTCTGGGTCGTATTGATAAATCCAGGACTCATCACCTGTAACGATGTCGTAAACACGCCGAGACGAGCCTGCTTCAAATTTGTTAAGCATATCACGGCACCATTCCACCCGGGCCTGCTTCTGAGCATCGGTGAGGTTGTGCGGCACCCAGCGTGATACTATCCTCCTCACGCGAAGATGGCTGTGTAGAATCTCGTGAACGCTTCCCGATCCAATCTTCAATATGTGTTGAATCTCCTGATATGTAATTCGCCTATTGTCTTGGATTAAATTTTTCACTGCTAGCACGTTTTCTTCGGTAACAGCCGTCAAAGGGCGACCGCTTCTTTCGTGATCCCCCAAAGTTGGTCGACCGCGCTTGAATTCGTTATACCAACGATACACGGTTGCCTTGGAAGGGTCTTCATCCATGAATGCCATTTGAAGTCTATCGTACGATTCATCCGGTTTCAGGCGACACTTGAAATCGTATAAAATCATAGCTCTAAAATGTTCCCGGCGCAGATCCATATTTCAGTGAGACACAATACTTTGAATTAACTCGCAAAAAATGTGGAGGGAAATTTTGAAATTGGAACTTACTTATTTTTACTTATAAATAATCATATTTTCGAAAAACATTATAACTGGCCAGTCTCCCATATATAAAAACTTTTTTTCGCAATACTTTCTGAGGGGCCTGGTATTATATTAGCTGACGCCCGCGGGTTCGCTCTCGTAGTATGTCGATAAAAAGTAGCCTATATGTTATCCAAAACATGTTATATCTCCATTTGGCCAGATCAGCGCGATTGAAGGACAAACAAAGAAACAAACGTGCAAACATCCATATTTTTCGGATTTATAATGTAGCGACATCTATCGCGCTAAACAGTGATCGCGCATCAATGGTTGTTTGTATGTAGCGTAATAGATGTCGTTACATACAAACAACTAATTGCGCTATCGAAGTTTGACGTGCAGCTATATATGAACTCCCATCATTATCATTTTACACGTGCAGCCTGTGGGTTAGTTATACTCAAAAATCGTATAGCGCCCTTCGTATACAATATAACAACGCGTTCCGGGTGTTAATGGGGCTGTCCCGTTTCTGTAGCGCATCAGGGATGCTTGCTGAAGCCCGCGTCGATTGTTTCTACGCTACGATGCGAAAAAGATGCGCCTCCCTGGTGCGCCGGGTGCCAGCCCCAACGTTATACTGCGCTGTATAGCCAGCAGGCTTCACTGCGCGTGTGTAAATCGCTGCTGCAAGCTTTCAACCTCGGTGCTGAGCTTGTAGCAGGGATTTGCATACCAGTGCGGTTTAGGTTAAGTGCATAGGATAGGAATACTAACATAGTTATTAAGTAATATTGTTACTAACACAGTGAGTCATTGTTACTTAATCAATAAATAAAAAAAAATAAAAAAAATTAGCCATTGGGACGCGGCCCGCCATGCATAAAACACCCAGCCTGCTTGAAGGATCCTCCCTTTGTATTGGAGAAACATTATACTTCGTTCCTCCACGACAATAGGATTAAGATTTCAGTGGTAGTCAAGTTTTTCTCAGATAAGAAACGCCAATACGATCTAGTTTTTAAAAGCAGACTTGTAAAAGTGATTAAATTCACAGAAACATTCAAATTAACTTTACTTGCTTGGTTCAAAGACACATTTTGTCATATAACACACAGCATTTCATAAGTTTACACAATTTCTTATGTTTTGCCGAGCCGTGGTCCGTGTGGTGCCGGACTTAAAGAATAGCACCACCCTTATCTCTTCTCATGGGTGTCGTAAAAGGCGACTAAGGGATTCACCAGAGGATGGGCAGCAGCGTTCTCTGAGTATTTAACCAACCAACTGCGATCGCCAACCCGCCTGCCAAGCGTGGCGATTATGGCATATCCCCCCCTTAATTGGGGGAGGCCTATGTCCAGTAGTGGACGTCTTTCGGCTGAAATGATGATGATGATGATTGCCGAGCCGATCATGTTTTGTTTTAAGCTTACAACTGTCACAATAACATAAAACTGTCAAAATAACGTATGACTTTCAAAATGACTTATAACTGTCAAAATAACTTATAATGGTCAAAATAACTTATAATGGTCAAAATAACTAATAACTGTCAAAATAACTAATAACTGTCAAAATAACTTATAAATGTCAAAATAACTAATAACTGTCAAAATAACTTATAACTGTCAAAATAACTTATAACTGTCAAAATGTATCCCCAGATCCGCGTGTGCGCCATCAACGCGAACGGCTCGGGTCCGTTCAGCGAGTGGGTGTCGGGCAGCACGCAGCGCCAGGAGCTGGACGAGAGCCGCGTGCCGCCGCCGCCGCCGCCGCTCACCAGTCTGTACACATGCTATACGGTTTTTTTTTTAATTATTTTTTTATTAAAAATCTTTTCTCCTATTTGGTCGGAAATTGGTTAATTACAATCACATGAGACTTTCCACCTTCATGTCTCAGTTTGGCGAACCGACTTGCGGTACCATTTAGGTAACAGCCTAGGTGGTATTGCAGTTGTTATGGGCAAAGGTAACCACTTAACATCAGGTGAGCCTTTAGCTCGTTTCGCTATCCTATACCATAAAAAATATTCAAAAAAAAAGAATACATCAATAGGCTCTTTTCCGTCCGCAAAAAATTATCATTATATAGGCTGAATTATAATAATTAATAATAATAATAATTATTAATTAATTATTATTATTTTTTCAAAAACTTAGAAAATAGAACAAGAACCGCGCGCGGACTAATTGGCACGAACGAAAATTAGGTACTGTTGAATAAATTTGAGTATTGTTTCCTCGCAAATGGGAGAAAAGTACTGTACAAGTCTCGGCCGAAATAGCAATTAACGGCCTCGTTTGGCTAAAAAGGACTCGGCTGGCGCCTCGTCCTTTTAAAATCAATTCGGAACTACTCCAATATTACTCAGCCGTCAGTTGCGTCATTTCAGGCCTCGACAGTAATTTACTATTTTCTTTTAACACGAAACGTATTAATTATTATACATGGTGTTAAACAAAGTACGTAATTTTTTTCACAATAAAACTCTTTAAAACCCATATTTATGTACCTACAGCTCGCGCCGGTCGTGACTGGATTTCCGTGTGGTGGGGGGAAGAAGATGGGGGAGTGCTGGTGCGTGGCTACGTGCTGGGCTGGGGGCTCGGCGTGCCCGACGATGCGGCCCGGGAGCTGCCCGCACACCTGCACTCGCACGTCATCAGGGCACTAGGTACGAGTACTCGTTAGGATTAATGCCTGCGCGCTGGAAAATGAACTAAAATTTAAAAAAAAAACTTGCTTTGATAAGTAAATAATGTATATTGTTAGGAATTGACGGAATAAAATGGCAACACTGCGCTATGACACCCCACCAAAGTCGGCCACATTGATAGTCAGCGCTTGGAGCGGGGAGTTATACTCTTTGTTCGCTACGAGTCGTTGAACAAGACGGACATCCTGTAATCCGACATGACTTGTCCTTTTATTTTGTAATATTATTGAAGTAACTCAGGTACTAATACTTAACCTAAAAATACAGTTCTCTCATGGTTGATTTTGAGACAATTATTGAATATACCCGCTCAGCCCGATGCATGCAATGTGTAGTGATCGCGAAAACATAAGAAATTATGGCAGTTTAATTGTTATTTTTCCAATCGATTTCATCAATAACTGTGTACACTATTCCGCGCTTACACATGAAATTTTCATGCTGTGATGTGATGCACCAAGCACGGCAGTGTCAATCGGTTGGTTTGGTAATTCCACCCTCTCCGCCTTATCTTTTCTTTTTCCTGGTGTCTTATAATACAGGCTCCGGCTTAGTTTAGGCACCAGTCTCCCACAAATAAATTCTTTATACCTGTGAAAATGCACAACCTTAAATAGCTCAAATGTATTAGTCTAACATTTTATTTGTGGAAGAGAAAATAAACGTCTTTATATTTTGTAATAGCCAGCAGATCCCTACACAGACAAGAGTTTGCGCGAGCATTTTTTAGGGTTCCATAGTCCTACAAGGAACCCTTATAGTTTCGTCATGTCCGTCCGGCTGTCCGTCTGTCCTAATCCTTTACAGTTTAAGAACTTCTATAGTTATAAACTTAAGTAAATGAAATTTTGTAATAAAATTGTCTAGATATAGATCTCAATTATAAAAGAATAAAAAAATCGTGATTAAGTATTTTAGGGGTGGCGCCCATACATGTGAAATGGGGTTGAAAAATTTTTAGGTACAAAATATTTATCAATATAATTGTTCAGAGTCAAATTCGGAGTACGTGATCTCGCTGCGAGCCAGCAACTCGCGCGGGCTGGGCCCCGCGGTGTACGCCACGGTGCGCACCAAGCCGCCGGCCGACGACGACGACGAGCCCGACGACGACGACGACGACGAAGACGACGACGACACCGACGAACCACCGCCGCTCATACCTCCTGTTGGCGTTAAGGTAAGTCATGTCATATAACGCTTGACGCGGAGCGACGCTGGAAACCGCACGTCAAGAAGAATACTGAGGGGTATCGTCAATGCGCCCTGGTACATTAGAAATTGCGATCTCCACCGGGACCTAGAGATGGACTTCGTGAACATAATTATTAAATAATTTGCAGAAGCTCATGAACATAGGCTTCATCGTCACGTGAACATCGAGGCAATACAGCTCCTCGACAACATGGATTTAACAGGAAGACTCAAAAGGATAAAACCCTTCGAGTTAGTTTATGAGTAGTTAGTGAGAGTGCAATACAGTAAGTGCTATCAAGAACACATGAACAAAGTGTCTTCACCTTAATTAGAAATTAAGGAAAGTGTTATAGGACGCATTCTTAGAATTTCAATTGTTTAAGAGTTTGAGTTAAAATTAAATTACTTAAGTCTTAAGGCTAGATTGTAATAATAATCCTCCCGGCCGAATTTCGGTCACGGCGGCTAATCTCAATGGAGACTAGCCATCTGCGCGGGACATATTATAGTGCACAAGTGTGTGCGCAAACACAGATGCACTACTACTAAACACTATTAGACTACATACTATACTTATACACACATACACACACACATACATACATACATATTATACTTTTATACTATTAGATTGTAATATAAATTAAGCAGATGCTTTATCGATAAAAATGAAATGAAAAATAAAAGCATTTGGTGGCTATCGGAGCTGTTACTGGTGTACAGTCCGATGAGGGTTTCTTGTTTTGAAGAGATTAATAAAAAAATATAAACAATTGACTCCTATGCTACGGGTCGTGGATCCGATTCCCACACGTGACAATCATTTATATCGCTTACCGTTAAGTAGTTGTTCCGGGTCTTAGGGGATCGTACAAATGTACTAATTACTTACTGTGGGGGCCGGACTTACGGATATCGGATTATTGTAATTTAAAAGTATTGTTAAATATTTATTTATTTATTTAACATGCATTATGAAATTTGTATGCCAGTACCTAGTGGAACATGTATTAGTTCAAAATAATGTTTTCTAACACCTTATTGTACCATGTTTGATGCAAATAAATACTATTCTATTCTATCAGGGATGGAGAAAGTGGAGAAAGTTAGCTTTAATGTCCTTCGATAGCTAAAATGGAGTGAAGTGGAGTCCTTTAGTCCAGGTCGTTTGGTATACAGCTTTCCACAGAGTCTTTTTGATACACACAACACTTTTTGAGTTTATTATTTTGAACGTAACTTTGATAATTTGAGAGCAGATCCACGCACGCGCGGCGAATCGATGCGTTTTTTGCGAGCGACCACAATAGACTAATTGTGATTGGATTACAAGGATGCGGAAGGGGATTGCTTGCGTGAGAGAGGAATAGAGATGTGCGCGTGTTATTTCTTTAGTGTCATAGTGGGGGACTGGTAATTATTACTATATTTAATCAAGTTTAGTTTTTACCCTTAATTAGTAAGGGTAGGCATATCTATACGACTTTGATTCAACTGCAAAGTTAGTCGAGTCGGTTAAGAAACAATGTTTCTTAATAAGATATCGCTGACGTCACCCAAAGACGTATAGTAGAGGATAATTTCGATACCTTGAGCAGTGTTCACGGTAGCTTAGTGGCTAAAGCACTGGCGTACTGAGCCAGGAGTCGCAGGTTCGAATCTTGCTCGTGAGCGATTTTTTCTTTCCACAATTTAAATCTTTATATTTAATCAGTTACTAATGAGACAACTTTTTAATGAGGCTTTTATATAAAGGGCTCATATACCTACTATATGAAATTTGTCTCTGAATTTTCTACACCCCCATAAATTTATTCTGTATCGGGGCTAGATACAGAAGAAATTTATGGGGGTGTAGAAACGTTTATTTAAATAAAACTTTTTAACAAAAAATTGAACCGACGAAAAGTGAAACTGAAAAGCGAAAAATAACTCATTATGAGTCGGCGCCAAACGAACTTTTAACAAGCAAAGTGCGTGTAAGTTGCAAGTGGCCGAGCGGAGAACGCATTTTTGGAAAGTTATTGTTTATCGTTGAAAATTTCACGTTGTATTTGATGTGACGTTGTTTTTATTATTTGTTTAAAGTAATTTAATGATCTTCGTTGATTGGTTGTTTGGCGCCGACTCATAATTAGTTATTTTTCGCTTTTCAGTTTCACTTTTCGTCGGTTCAATTTTTTGTTAAAAAGTTTTATTTTTCATTTTTTTGTGGTTAAAATCTAACTCCAGGTCTCCATTATGTCGTAGTGTCTAGAACTATATTTATGTGTCAAGTTTCAACAGAATCGGTTAACAGGTAAGAATTCAGTGGGTGAACAAAAACTCATCCCCTGTTTTACTACCCTTAGGGGTGGATTTTGATTTTGAAATTTAAATGGGACCAACTTCGAGATATACCCTATCCATTAAAAAAAGAATCATCAAAATCGGACCACTCTGTAAAAAGTTATGCGTTGCCATACATAAAAAAAAAAAAAAAAAAAAATAATACGCGTCGAATTGAGAACCTCCTCCTTTTTTTCGTCGGTTAAAAAGTAGAATATTTTTGGACCTTGTATAATTTTGAGGTTTCCTTCGTTTAATATATTAGGTCTTAAAAATGAAAGTTTCTTTTGTGTGCAGGTTATAATGCTGAGCGGAACTACAGCTGTTGTGTACTGGACCGATCCGACGCTACCAAAAGGACAGGTGAGTTGACTTAGTTAGTTATAAAATTATCAACAAGAAAAAATGGATGTACTTTGTTACGATGACATTATGTGAAATATTGTTTTGTGTTGTAAAGAAAAGATTTTTCTTCATTATTCTATTTTAGGTTTTTTTATTCCTACATTTATATAGTCTGTATTTTTGTTCTGTGGTTTTTTTTCTCGGGGTATATAAGGAGGGGTTTAGGGAAACCGGACCCCCTGCCTTAGTCAATGCAAAATCGCTAATATTCGGTGAATATCCTCCTTTTGTATCCATGCTACAAAATAGTATAGTTGCATGCTTGGTTGGTATAGCAATGAACGATAGTTGTGGGGTGAAACAGTGTGCTCTTTCCCCGCCCCCCGTCCACATTTACATACTACGCGCGCGACGGAGCCAAACTCCCCCCCCCCTGCTTGTCATACTAAGCTGTAACTGGTCCAGACGGCGACGGACGGGCGTCGCTACGTGGTGCGCTGGTCCAGCGCGGGCGGCCGCGTGCGCAGCTTCAACGCGACCGACCTCAACTGCATGCTGGACGAGCTGCGGCCCTACACGCAGTACGAGTTCGCCGTCAAACTTATTAAGGGTACGTTGAAATGAGAGGGAAGAGTGGTAGGTACATACGAAATAACTGTTACACTAATAACTTCTTAGGTTTTCGCGATCACTACACATTATAATAAAACAAAGTTTAACCGGAAAGCTTTCGAAACGTCAGGGAAACCAATTTAAATAATATACGCGATTTAATCCGGTTAAACTTTGTTTTATTATAACTGTTATACTATCATTTACCGACATAGCCCGAAGAATTGCCAAACTTAAGTGGCAGTGGGCGGGGCACATTGCTCGCAGAACGAATGGCCGACTAGGTCGAAAAGTTCTGCACTCCTTAAGCACGTTTATAATGCATGGGAGAACTCACAGGATAAAATTGGAGTGTTTTGTGACCTTTCTAAAGCATTCGATTGCGTTCACCATGGTACGCTTTTACGTAAACTCCACCATTATGGTGTTCAAAATGTAGCACTTGGAGTAAGCAATTCGTATCTACAACATAGGTTTCAGTGTGTCGATGTTAATGGTGCTAAATCTTCTAGACTACCTGTTTAACTAGGGGTGCCTCAAGGGTCAATACTGGGTCCGTTTATGTTCCTGATATATGTTAACGATTTACCATACAATTTAAAAGGAATCTGTGATGTACTGTTTGTAGATGATACATCACTTGTATTCAAAATTGATAGGAAAACGCAAAATGTTTTGTGAATAGTGCTTTGTCTCAGGTTACACATTGGTTTACTGTAAATAACTTAGTACGCAATTCCAAAAAAAACTAAATGTTAAATTCACCATGCCAAATGTGAGATCGCATTAAACTATTTTTTTATGAACTTAATTCTTCCTCCTAGCCTTATTCCAACTATTTTAGGGTCGGCTTCCAGTCTATGTAGATTTAAGTATCAATACCGAACTCTCAAGTCAGACAGAGTTTATATTTAACGCCGTATTATCATACACAGGCGGTCGCGAGTCATCGTGGTCGATGCTGGTGTCCAACACGACGCTAGAGTCGGCCCCCGGCTCCCCTCCCCGCGAACTGCGCCCCTCCCCGGCGCCCCCGCCCGCGTCTGCCGCCCGTGCTGTGGACCTCACCTGGCAGGCGCCCGCAAAGCCGAATGGAGCTATTACTGGTATTTAACCGAGTATTTTTTATTATAAAATTACCTTTTATTAAAAAAAAATACTATATTTTTTACAACCTATAGTCAACTATCAAAATAGTTATAAAACTGTAATTTTCTTTATGTCTGATGCCGTACAGTTGACCGCATGTCAGCGGTAACACTTGAATCACGAAAACCGCCTTAAATGCTTACGAATTAATGGCTCTGTTGAGGACAAACTGTTCAATTGACGTGCGGTCGACTGTAATTCTTTTGATCCATTTTGCGATAAATTACAGACCAGTAAGGCTCTAGACGTCGATTAGCCGGACACCCCGGTCACCATCATATAATACGCCCCGTCGCCAATCAAATGTAAAAGACTTAATAAATCAAACATGTAAGGTCTATCAAACTATGGTGCCCTGTTGAGCTTGTAATTTTCAAAAACACGGCGACGGGAGAGAACATGCTGAATTGCATTTTTGTAAACGAGCGGCTTTTTACCCTGCCATTACGAACTTTAACTGTTGTGTTTGTGGAATGAAATTAGATGGTTTTTAATATCTCCAATTTCAAGTTTTCTTTGTTGCCTTACAAATATACTCTCATAAAGTGAACCCGCTCAGCCCTGGTTGGTATAATGAGCCAGCCCGTGCCCGCAGGCTACGTGATAATGTACGCGGTGGCGCGGGGCGGGGGCGGGGAGGAGTGGACGGCCGTGGCGGCGCTGGGCGAGCGCACGCGCGCGCGGGTGGAGCGGCTGCGCGCGCGCACGTCGTACCTGTTCAAGCTGCAGGCGCGCAACAAGAAGGGGCTGGGGCCCTTCTGTGCGCCCGTCACCTATACTACGGCGATGGGTACGTCCTCACTGATAAAACTCTCTAGTACATAAGTCACTGATTCATGTCCGGCTCGAAGGACCAACAATGTACGGGCTGCTGTGCCGATACACTTAATGATGTCAGCTATTAAAGTGCGGAAGATGTCAGAGAAACAACCATACTCAGAAGTGTCGTTATTGCACTGAATTAATGTAATTAAGAAATAAATAACATCAACTAAAATGTAGGTTGTGATCAAATTGTATACATTAAATAATACTACGTTTGTCCATACAAGAGTAGTACACCATGTATTGATTTAGAAAAGCCACAATTGTAGTTTTCGTGCATTTTATTACATGCCGATAATAATAGAAACTCCCAGTAAGTGGAATAACAAAACAGACATTTTCTTTCTATCGATCAAACATGGACAGCACGAAATAATGTTGTTTTCGCTTATTTCTTATCATATCAATCGTTTCAGTACGAGATGATGTAACTACGCGCAAGTTAGGCTAAGTGAATTTCTATTCATCATCATCATTATCATCAACTCCATATCATCCATAGTTGAACATGATATCCTACTAAAATGTCTTGTGATTTTGTGATGTTTGAACTACTAAAATACTTATTTTCTTTATCTTATCTTATATTATAATTATTGAAATTATTCTTTCTTTCTTTCAAATTAGCATTTCTTGACAACTATTTGCAAAATAATTCATACTTAATTACTCTCAATCGTTTCATAACTTATCGTTTGTTTCACAGACTCAGGCGAAGGTGGTGGTCTAGCCAGTGCTACTTCAGCATGGCTGTGGGCGAGTGCGGGCGGCGCATGTGCAGTACTCGCGCTAGCCGCTGCGCTCGCATTGTCATTGTGCTGCAGGAGGTCCCAGCCGCCGCTGTCGCCTGATACCAGGTAAAGAAAGATGGTGGAAAACTGATCTCATGTAGTAGGCAAAGATCGAGAATGATATCTGTTTAGTACCTAAGAGACTGTATAGATGCGGGTATACATGTAGTTTACGGCCTTCTGAAAAAAGAGTTGAAATATATGAATTATGAAAAAAGCCGATTTTGAAAAGCCCTTCAACTGAGTCGATCATCTCTAACTCTTAGATAAAGATGAAAATTTTAAGTAACACGAATCGCTATTAAAGTTAATTAAGTTGTTTATTTTTATATATTCGTAATAAGTATGCTTCTGTATCTTAAAATCATGAATACGTTAAATTATCTGAGGTGTCCCTCAAGGCACTAACTTCGGACCGATCTATTTTCTTATCAAACATTAACATTCTCTTATTGTTTCCAGCACATACCAGAAATCGTCCGCCTCAGCCGGCATCAAACCTCCGGATCTATGGATCCACCACGACCAGATGGAGCTCAAGCACATGGATAAGTCTCTGCACAGCTCTGCTAGTAAGAGTACGACCAGTATCCGTATCACACAACTCTTTCTATTCTGTTTGCACGATTAATTTAATTTGTATTTTACTAAGTTATATTTTAACTACTTTCATTTTATTCATTCCTTGACTTGAAATTGTTAAGATATTTGCTTAAAAATAGTTAAAAAAATACACTTGGATGTAACAAAAAAGTGGACTTCGTAGAAAGAAACTTCTTCATAATGAGTGCCGTATTAGGCTTTCATCATCCAGCTACCTAACGAAAGCTTCTTGATGTTTTAAATTTTATTGATAAAACTCTTACTTACATTAATTTTACATATAATATTATCCCGTTCAGTATCAGCGGGCTCCGTGGATGGCGGCGCGCTGATGTCATCCACACTGACCCTGGGGCGCGCGCCCCCCGTGGAGTACGAGCCGGCGCGGCACGCCCCCCCGCCCCCCGCCTCGCTCGACCGCAGGCACCACGTGCCCACCTATGTCGGTATGTACACATTATGTTAGACGTTGCATGAAATGTTTTATAAGTAGACAAACCATTCTCCATGCAATTTGTGTTATTTTTGTTTTTTTTCATAATAACTCCATACATAAATCTGCGTTGGATAGTCTAGGTTCCTCGTTTGCTACTTTGTCTTTTGTTTTGTATTTAATTATTCTATAATCTCCTCAGACCATAATACGACAAATACATTTAAATAATGTCTCTTACTCAATTGTTTAGGCAGGCCACACACTGGCAACACATTTGTGCCAATACTGTACCACATATTAACTTTGCCACATGAAAAAATCGACAACGATGTCGAAATGTATGTAGCTACACCGCAAATTAATTATTACTTCAGTGTGCTCATAAGACTACAAACCAATCAAAAGAAAATCGTAGCATGTTATAATGTTGCGTAATGTGGCGTGTCTCTTTTGTGCAGTCTGCTGTTCGAATAAAAAAAATGAGTAAGCTTTAGAGCACACGACTGAAGTAAAACTTCACTAAGTTATATCTCCCTCAATACTATTTCAATGTCTTACTCCCCAAGTCAAGCGTGCGTAAAGAAGTTTTATTTCAAACTAGTGGCCCCTCCCGGCTTCACACGGGTATTTAACATATTTTTTTTACATTATTGGAGTTTTACTAAGGATCCCTAATTTTTTTGAAAATATAATATATGTCACTCGGAGATAGAGTAGCTTCCCAACGGTGAAAGAATTTTTCTAATCGGTCTAGTAGTTTCGGAGCCTATTCAATGCAAACAAACAAAGAATTCAATTCAATTTATTCGGAAACAATCTTTACATTGTGTTTGAAACACTTCAGTTACAATTCAATAAATCAAAATTATTAGGTAAAAATTACTAGGTAAATACATTAATTTAGAAAATACACAATAATATAACCACCAAATATACATCAAAATCAAATCTTTCGTCTTTATAATATTAGTATATAGATAGTAGAATTCCCAATGATACAATCATCGAGGTACGCAAGCTGTTGAACGCAGACACATTACTTTCATTTGCGCGTATCCCGGCGTAGAGTCTCGCTCGGGCTCGGCGGGCAGCGACGACACGGCCGTGCTGCGCGCGTCGCCGGCCGAGCTGTGCCGCCGCTGCGAGCGCTGCGATGTCTGCGACTATATGCCCAAACGTGAGCAGCTGGCCCTACTGTTTTGTTTTGCTTTTTTTCCGCACTTTTTCACACACCTATCATTTATTTCTTTGTTATTTGTATTCGTGACTACTCGCGCAGATAAATAATGACTTTTTTCTTTGCCTCTTGCCTTCGAGAGGCACATTAAACTATAGGAGTGCCACCATTTTTAATCCCATTCTTTATCTGCAAGAGTGTATGTGTATCTCCCACGAGTCTACCGTCCAATCTGCATGATTTGAACGCGTATATTATTATGATGTGTAGATTTGTATGACAAGTGCAGCATATAATTATGCTGAGATAACATGCATGTACAAAAAAGACCCCCCTTTTTTGTACAGGCATGTTATTTTTCATGTTGTTGATTTTTCATGTTTATTATTTAATTCTTTATTCTTTTCTAAGTGTGAAGGCATAAAAGATTTTCGATTCTGCAGACTTGATCAGCTTCGTCATGCAGATCGGATGGTGGACTTAAACGTGTGTAGTGGCCTACGAGAACGCCATATATATCATTGCATGGGCTTAACCTAACTAACTAACTTTGACTGCTCCGATCGGATTTAATCCGACAAATATTATCGTACCAAAGAACCAGATTTGCTGCCATACAAATACGTCACAATATTTGTCTGATTATTCTGAGTTGGGAGGGTAGTCATAGAGTTAATAATAATTACTGTGTTGAATTGAATTGAATTTATTTATTAATAACAATTGTTGCAAGTCAGTTTTCTTTATTAGGTATGTTTCAATATATTTTTAAATTTACAATTTTAAATATATTTTTTTGCATTTTTGAGTCGTCAAGATTGTATCTTTGGGATTCTGATTGATCGTTATTATTAAAATTGTAATACCTACCTACCTTCTGAATTTTCCATATTAGTGTATAATCTATGTTTTGAATATTTATTTTGTCAATAATATTTTCAGGTAACTCTGGTTGCACAATTGCTCAAGCGAGCGCACTGCCGTTTTTATGAATGATGTTTGTATTATCCAGCGATGACGGGCGTGGGCGTGGGCTGTGCGGCGTCGTGCGAGCGGCGCCACGCGCGCATGGCGCACCCCGACCAGGTACGAGTACGTACCCAGCTGCCCACTACTTGTACCAGACAGTGTCATGTCTTAGCCAGTATGATTAGCTCTTCATCACTGTTGCAAAGGATAGCCAACTGGCATAGAACACATTTCAGTTGTTACGAATTTTATCTTAGTGTAAAAGATTAGAAAAATGACGCAACACGCTATATTGTGTGTCTTGATAAGGGTTGCCATATTCTTTTGAGCCTACAAGGGATAAATGCTCAATTTGGGAAAAATACAAATGGGTTTTAATATTTACCTAGGACAAAAAATAACATGTTACGTAAATACATAAGTATTTTTTGTGCTCATTGTTATATTTTTATGATGATCGTTTAAATCTTAATATATTTTTGTTCTATTTTACATTCCAGTTATAATCATAGTTGAAAATTCATTATACAAAACATAATTATGACAGACGATACATATATTATTACTTATATTAAACAACTTAATGACCAATTTACTTTTGATTAATACTGGGCTATATATTTTATTGCGTACCAGTTGAAATACGGGACAGAGCCTGTCCCGGCGGGACTTTGGATCATCATCCTCCGAGCCTTTTCCCAATTATATTGGGGTCAGCTTCCAGTCTAGCCAGATGCGGCTGATCATCAGTATTTTACACGGAGCGACTGCCATCAGACCCTGCAACCCAGTTACTGGGTAATACTGACATTTGGAGGTTAGACCAGTTGTCAGACTTTCCGGCTTCTGACTACCTATAACGACTGCCATAGATATTCGTATGACAACCGGGACCGACAGCTTAACGTGCTCTCCGAGGCACGGAGGGGTTTCGACGTGTAACGAAACGGTCACCCATCCACAGACTGACCGCGGCAAGTGCAGCTTAACCTTGCAGATCGTACAATCCGCGCAGTCGTTGCTTAGCTACGAGCTATTACGCCTGAAATACAGGACGTCTGGCAACACGAGTCTCGACGCAAAAGTATGTCCCAAACATGAGACTGTTTTCGCAGTATCCATAACATTGTATAATGGCCGCAGCTATCATGATGACATGGTGCGATGTAACCGGTGTTGTCCGCAGAGCACGCCGCTGCTGGCGGGCGTGGCGCCGCTGGGCTCGCCGCAGTCGTCGCTGGCGTCGCTGGCTCCGCTGCACCCGCCGCCCGCGCCATGTATGTCTACTCTTTACAATGGTATAATAACATATTTCACCAGGTATTCTCTTCCCGCGATGCCTCCAAGCTACGTCACGATCAGTGTTGCCATTGGTTGATGTCTTCAATATACATGCTGAAATTTAAATGGCTTATTTCCCGAAATGGGGTCATTGTACTCATCATTATGAACAACCTTTACATGGGGCGAACCATGAAATCGGGAAGTAAAAATCAGGTGGTCCCTACATTTTATCGATTTAAGTGAACACAAAGGGACCAACAGATTTTTTTTGCGATTACAGGGTTGGCCCCATAGTAAAAGTTGTTCATAATGATGAGTACAATGACCCCTTTTCGGGAAAGGCATGTATTTAAGGAGATTTTTGTTCATAATGCATATAAAATAAGCTAAGCTTACACTTCACATAAAGCTCAAAAAATACTTCTGACATTCCTTGACCGACGAGAACAAAACAACACAGAACAAAATCAAATTGTATATGATTATTAATTATAGACGATATCCCCCTTAGTAGTCTGTGTGGATGACGTAGAAGATTATGAAATCGAATACCTTGCTGGAAATACGATGGCAACAATTTTCCCTATAATTGTTTTTTTAGGTGGGTCAGGCACCTGTCCACTGGGCGCGGCATGCTCTGCACCCCCCCTGGGGGTCACCAACATCGGCGGTGACATCTATGCGTGCGCCGCGAGGGAGAGGGGACACTACGTGGCCTACGAACCCCTCGGTCATTATACGCAGTGAGTTCTAGTCGCGAATAGTCTAAGGAATATTGGACCTATAATGTTACTTTCAAACAGCAGGGCAATTGCGTAACTCATTTGACAGTTTCAATCTGATATAAAATTGAAGACGATGTTGATAACATCGCAATCAAACATTGGAATTGTGAAAGGACATAGAGGGACTTCATTATGAAGTAAATGACGTCAGGAGGGAAATCCATTGCGATGTAAATGACGTCATGTATGTTAAATCACGTTTCGTTATGCAAGTAAGCTGCTGCAAGTACTTGTACGTTTTAAGTTTTATCCTTCATTCAATTTCATGATGAATTCCTCCTACATCGTAATCAACAGTTTTGTGGTTACGCAATTCGAATTGTATCATTTTTTCGGATTCAAATGTCAAAATTGACATTTTGTTGATTGCGATGCATTTACACAATTGCCCTGCAGGATTATGGTTCACACAATTGATTTTTTATGTTAGTGTCAATAATTGCCCCTGTGTATCTGCAGCCGCGATTCGCTGAGCAGCGAGGCGGGCGCGGGCGGAGCGGGTGGTGCGGGGGGCTCCCTGCAGCGCCGCGCTCAGCTCGCGCACGCCGCCCCCGCTCCCCTGCACAGCTTCGCGCTCAGCGACAACGCCAGCGATCACTCCACGCCCACACACTCACATTCCAGAGGTATACGACTAATACAATGTTTTTATCTTAACTATTATAAAATTGTAAACGTCTAGCGTCTGTTTGTTTGTTTGTTTGTTCCAGCATCACGCTAAAACTACTGGACCGATTTTGATGTTTTTTTTTCATTTGAAAGCTGATGATCTGACTTAAAAACTGGTATGGGTTTTGAGAAAGAAAGAAAGAAAGAAAAAAGGAAAAAAATTAATTCGTGGGTTGCGTACTCACCCGACAGATCGAAGCTTCTATGCATTTGCACGAGCGGATAGTAATGTACGATGGAGTGGAGTGGAATGGACAGGGGATGGGACTGGGGACGGGACAGGGGACGGAACTGGGGACGGGACAGGGGACGGAACATGGGACGGGAAATGGGACGGGACATGAGACGGGACATGAGAATGGACATGGGACAGGACAGTGGGACAGGAAATGGGACGGGACAGGACAGTGGGACGGCACATGGGACTGGACATAGGATGGGACATGGGACAGGACATGGGACATGGGACGGGACGATAGTGATTAGTGATATAGTGGGACAGTGGGACAGTGGGCCCTGGGATGGTGGGACAGTAGGACAGTGGCAGTGGGACGGTGGGACAGTGGGGCAGTGGGGTACTGGAGCAGCGGGGCAGCGGTGCAGCGTGTCAGCGGGGCAGTGGGCCAGTGGGTCAGTGGGGCAGTGGGGCAGCGGGGTAGCGGGGCAGTGGGGTTGTGGGGCAGCGGGGCAGCGGGACTGTGGGGCAGCGGGGCAGCGGGGTGGGGCAGCGGGGCAGCGAGGCAGTGGGGCAGCGGGGCAGCGTGGCAGTGGGGCAGCGGGGCAGCCTGCCAGAGGGCAGCCGGGCAGTGGGGTACCGGGGCAACAGGGCAGTGGGGCAGTGTGATAGTGGGGCAGTGTGGCAGTGGGGTAGCGGGGCAGTGGGGCAGTGGGTTAGCGTGGCAGTGGGGCAGCGGGGCACTGTGTTACCGGGGCACAGGGATAGTGCGGCAGTGGGGTAGCGGCGTAGCGGGGCAGTGGGGTTGTGGGGCAGCGAGGCATCGTGACAGTGGGGCAGCGGGGCAACGAGGCAGTAGGGCAGCGGGGATGCGAGGCAGTGGGGCAGCGGGGCATTGGGTAACCGGGGCAGCGGGGCAATGGGGCAGAGGGGCAGTGGGGCAGCGGGGCAGTGGGGCATTGGGATAGCGGGGCAGCGGGGCACTGGGTTACCGGGGCAGCGTGGCAGTCGAGCATTGGGATAGGGGGAAGCGGGCCAGTGGGGCAGCGGGGCAGTGGGGCAGTGGGGAAGCGGGGCAGTGGGTCAGTAGGGCAGCTGGGCAGGCTGTGGGGCAGTGGGGTAGTGGGCAGCGGGGCAGTGGGGCAGCGGGACAGCGGGGCAGTGGGGCAGCTCGGCCGGCTGTGGGGCAGTGGGATAGTGGGGTAGCGGGGCAGCGGGGCAGTGGGATAGTGGGGCAGCGGGGCAGTGGGGCAGCGGGGAACTGGTGCAGTGGGGCAGCTGGTAAGCGGGGCTGTGGGGCAGTGGGATAGTGGGGCAGCGGGGCAGTGGGGCAGCGGGGAAGTGGGGCAGTGGGGCAGCTGGTAAGCGGGGCAGCGGGGCAGCTGGGCAGTGGTGCAGTGGGGCAGCGGGGCAGCTGGGCAGTGGTGCAGTGGGGCAGCGGGGCAGTGTGGCAGCGGGGCAGTGGGGTAGCGGGGAAATGGGGTAGCGGGGCAGCGGGGCAGTGGGGGGCAGCGGGGCAGGCAGTGGGGTATTGGGGTAGTGGGGCAGCGGGGCAGTGGGACAGCGGGGCAGTGGGGCAGCGGGGTAGCGGGGCAGTGGGGCAGTGTGGTAGCGGGGCAGCGGGGCAGTGGGGGGCAGTGGAGCAGCGGGGCAGTGGGGTAGTGGGGCAGCGGGGCAGCTGGGCAGTGGGTCAGTGGGTTAGCGGGGCAGTGGGACAGTGAGGCAGCGGGCAGCTGGGCAGCGGGGCAGTGGGGTAGCGGGGCAGTGGGGCAGCAGGAAGCGGGGCAGTGGGGAAGCGGGGCAGTGGGGCAGTGGGGCAGCGGGGCAGTGGGATAGAGGGGCAGCGGGGCAGTGGGGTAGCGGGGCATTGGGGCAGTGGGGCAGTGGGGCAGCGGGACAGCGGGACAGTGGGACAGTGGACTGGACTGGAATGGACTGGACCGGACTGGACTGACGTGGCTTATCAGAATTTAACGCGAGCGGAGCCGCGGGTAAAAGCTAGTACATTAATAAAATAACAGTCAACTGGAACAAAATTATTTAAGAATTTTCATCTACCTAAATGAAGTAGGTATTGTATTATTTATTTCTGATAGAGAGCGCCTTGACTTCCATAATATAAGTTCTACTTAGTTTGGTAGTCAATAGTTCAATTTCTTGTGCCTATGTTTTATGCAATAAAGAATTTTTATTTATTTATTAAGTAAATTATTATTTACTTGAATGTTTTTTTTTTTATTTTTTATTTGACTGCCTCGTTGGTCTATTGGTTGCAAGCGCGACTGCTGAGCGTGGGGTCCTGGGTTCGATTCCCGGGTCGGGCAAAGTGTTATCGGGTTTTTTCATTAGGAAATTCTCAGTAGCAGTCCGGAGTATGGATTTGTGCCCGGTTGCAATAGGCTCGCCCCCTATTACATGGGTTTATAACATAACTGGCGAAATGTGGGTGTACTATTACGCCTCTGCCTACCCCTTCGGGGAAATACTGGCGTGATTTTATGTTATGTTGTTGTTATTATTTCTATGGTTACACAAATGCATGGTACTTAAATATTTTTTTCAGATGGCTTTGCACCAATTTTTATGAATGTCTACCACTGTTACTCCCTTGCGCTCGCAGTTAGCGTGAGAGAAACATTGCCTTCATTTTAAATGAACTATTTCTATGGTTACACAAATGCATACTATTTTTTCAGATGGCTTTGCACCATTTTTTTTAATGTCTCTCGACTGTCACTCTCTTTCACTTGCAGGTAGCGTGAGAGAAACGTCACCGTACAAGAAGAGTGCGAGTTCGTCGCCCGGCCACATACCTAACAGATTGCAGCTTGGTGAGATTTATTATGCTGATTCTTGAAGCGAAGCTTCTATAGCGTCGTTGCGCGCACGGCCACCGGGAGTTAACCGAGAAAAAACGTCGCCGTTAACTCGCGCGCGTATTCTTGCGTGTTGCCTAGAATGCGTAGAAGCTTCGCTTCTGTTGGGCATCCCCCGACGTTTTCATCAAAGGAGCGTTCAAGTATTACGTAACGCAATTTTTGGAAATTTTTGAACCCCCCTCCCTCCATGTAACGCGCCGTAATGTTTTTCTTTACCCCCCTTCCCCCTAGTAAAACGTTACGTAACCACCACCAAGTGACCATTTTTATCTGAAAGTCATAATTATGTGGCGTAAAGTACCTACCGGAAAGTCGCTAATATACCTATGTTATTGTTTTAATCGCATTAATATTATTTATTAACATTTGAAATATCTTGTTTTTAAAAGTAAGAGATTTCTATTTTTTTTTCTTTTTTTGTCCTAATAAATTTAAATCTGAATGGTTAAAACAATGTTACGTAACGCGAAGTTCAAACCCCCCCCCCCTCCCGCTCCTGTAACGCATCGTAACGTTTCTAAAGACTCCCCCGTCCCCCCAAATTCGTTACGTAATACTTGAACGCTCTCCAAGTCATTGTAGGAGCAGTTATTTCGCGGACAATTAGTTTGAACGCTTGACTTTTAACGTGTCTCCAGGAGGCGGCGTGTCGCACTGCGCCGAGGAGCTGGAGCCGCTGACGCCGTCGCGCTCCACGGAGCGGCTGCACCGCGAGATGCAGAACCTGGAGGGGCTCATGAAGGACCTGTCGGCCATCACGCAGCAGCAGTTCCACTGCTAGCGCTGCGCCCGCGCATGCTGCAGCCCCCGCCACTGCGGCCCCCGCCACTGCGGCCCCCGACACTGCAGCCCCCGACACTGCAGCCCCCGACACTGCCGGTACTAGCCGACCACTATCGCCGCTACTAGATTGTCACTCAAAATGCAGTTAGTTCCTGCTGCTGTGTCCAGCCAAACATATCTCAATGAATGACTCTTTCGTTGAGATAGATTGTCAACTTGGCTAGGAGGGCAGAACTGCCTGCATTAATACTGTAAACAAACAAAAAGTTTGCCATCAAAAGGACAACAACATTTTTATTGTTGCAACATTTTGTGGCAACAATAAAAACTGACAATTTGATTCTGTTACTGATTACTGAAGACTAACGCCCAGTTTCTGGAAAGCTGATCAATTTGATCTGTTGTCAAATCTAATGTCAGCTCCTGTGATTGGGCGGCAGAAATACAAACAACCAATCACATCGCTTGTCCTGAGATTTGACAGCTGATTAGTTAATTTTTGTGTTAATCAGCCTTTCGGAAACTGTGTGTGAGTATTGCAACAGTGTCATTTTGTATTGATGCCAGCGATTGAGATTTTAAAGGTATATGCCCGAGTGTTGACTGAAGAAATTAAAATTGGACAATGTGACAAGCTCGATTTTACATAATCACGGACTTTATCGAAATTATAGATAGTGATAACGGAATATTGTAATGTTTTTATTTCTTTACTGGTTTATATTCTTGTAAACGGAAGAAATAGAGAAATGTATAGAGAAAACGAAACACAAAAATGTTATGCACACAAACACAACAAACGTACAACATTGTACTACAATGACGCGCTTAGATAATTACAATTGGCATTCAAAAATTCAAATACCATTGCGTTTTTACAATATACATATTTTAAATTATAAAGAGCAACGCAATGAACTTCGAACGTAGCGGGTTCTTCTCGTTTTCATTAGAGAAAAAAGTGTTATAGACAAATGTGAAATTTTAGCTTTATTATTTTAGATATTTTTATTATGTAGAGGGCGATACTGACTATAAACAAATACACACATTAATATCCGTTAAATAATTTACAAATGTGTTTGTAAATAATTACTATACATTTTTATAATTTAGTAAATTTTTGTACAAGATATTTTTTCTAAATGATATTTTTACTGTATCCCTGTGCCATCAGACTACTTATTTTTTATTAATATAAGTTAGTTTACAAATTTATTAAAAAAATATTATATCCACACGAATGTGTCACCCAACACTGCCTCTTCCTGTGACTTTATTTGAATCATATTTATTATTTTTTCAAACAATATAAACATTGATATACTGTGGAATTATCCTATAATCGATCTTACTGATTTGTCAAATGGCTCAAGTCTTTATTTTTTAATTTTTGTGCCAACCTGTATATCGGACAACATCAACAATATATTTTTGTTTACACTGTTTGAAATTTCAATAAAAATCGATTATATGTACATTGTGATCTTATGTATTAGTTATATTATGTGTATAAAGTAATTTTAGTTTAGTGTGTACCCCCTTAGCTTAAGAATAGATTGTTCTAATTATTTTGACTGATATTATTCCTAAAGGCTGTCGTTCACTGCAGTGTAACATTATGCTTAGCTTAACAAACGTTTATAATATAGCGATATGTTAAAAGGATTAATAGAAAAAATACTTAATAAATAACCTACATGTGTCTGCTATAGAAATATATATAGCTCAGGGTTTCCTTTTTTAAGTACCAGCTGTACAATTTTTGTTAATTTATGCATATAAATTTGTAATTATCATGCTTGTAAACTGTTTGTGCGACAATAAATAAATAAATAAATACAGGATGTATCTGTAAAATTATATCAATATTTTAATAGGTAGGTATGTATAAGAAATATACATACATTTGTATTTATGTGATGATTTGGTTTATGTGATGTGAATGGGTTGTTTTAACGCCCAGGAACCCTAACATAAATATTGGCATCTCTTTTCCGATCATTCTGTATAGTGAGTGACTTCTGACAGCACGTTCACGTGTAATGGAATTTGACAGGTTAAAAATGATATTAGAACATCTCATTCGGATGTACACACGGCTACACATCAAGCTGTACATTTACAGTATAAGCTGACCTCGCATTGTAGAGGCTTTCCGTACAATGCGAGGTCAGCTTATACTGGAATTGTACAGCTTGATGTGTAGCCGTGTGTACAAGGAGCATATTTACCGTATTATATGTTACGCTACAGTGAGCGGTGAGTCTTACAAACGGCCACATCTAAAAGTGCCTGCAGACTAGCTTGATTTCATCTCAATATACCTTCTTAAGGTGAAAGCTACAGGGCAGCCCGCGAAATTCAAAATTTCTAGCGTTTTTTGCTAATTGTAGCTTTATTTCGCGTTGTGTATAAATCGAAATATGATCTGCGGTAGTAATTTCAATATATCTACTGAATAATACTCATAAAAAATATTAACCTAGATTTATAAGCCTTACAAGCTCGATTATATTAATTTACGATCAAATTATCGATTATCGAGTTTGTAGAGCTTATGAAGGTAGGTTTATATTTTTCATAAGTATTATTCATTAGATATATTGTTATTACTACCGCAAATCGTATTTTGATTAATATAAAACTCAAAATAGAGCTACAATTAGCAAAAAACGCAAGAAATTTTGAATTTCGCGGGCTGCCCTGTAGCATTCACCTTAATGTGATATTCAAGCAAACCTGGAGCCACTGTAACTCGCTCAACTTATAAACTATATTCCTTAAGACACGGCCTATTTCGCTCAACTAGTTTACTATACTATATTACGCTTATAGTATAGCTAGTATACCATAAACTAGCTAGGCTGGACTATCGCCTAACAGACGCCGATGATATAATTTTGTACGTAAAGTAAGCTCGATGTATATGTTTATGTAAAGAGCTAGTCATGTAACCGTATACATAAGTACTATAAGTAGCTAGGATTGTAAAGTATTAACGAGAAGATGTACAGATAAGTCACCAATGTAATTGCGATCCTTGTTTTTTGCATATTACAATCCACAGACATAGTAAATAATATAGACCAAGTGCTGCGAACAATGATAGTGAAGCCAACAAAACCGTGCTCCTCCGTGTACAAAACAGCGCTCACGCACACTCATGCACCTCAAACCGTGCTCACAGCTCTCAGTACACATGTCGCGGCATCGTCCAGTAAGCATCACGAATACAAATATCCTTCATTCATTCATTTCTTTCATAAATAAATTATAATGGATATATGTTATGAATGTAATTAGTGTAATAATAATAATTGTAAAAGTTTTATTATAATGGGATAAATTTTGATTTAATAATGTTGTAGAATGTTAATTAGTTTTTTTTTTAAAGTTTGTAATTTAAAAGAAAAAAAACTATAATGAACTCCATTGTAATTTAAAAGTATTGTTAAATATTTATTTATTTATTTAACATGCATTATGAAAAAATTTGTATGCCAGTACCTGGTGGAACATGTATTAGTTCAAAATAATGTTTTCTAACACCTTATTGTACCATGTTTGATGCAAATAAATACTATTCTATTCTATTCTATTCTATTCTTCAGGTGCATGTGTGTGCGTGAGCGCTGGTTTGTACACGGAGGAGCACGGTTTTGTTGGCTTCATTATCATTGTTCGCAGCACTTGGTCTATATTTTTTACTATGTCTGTGATTACAATGTAGTCTATTAATTTAATAGTAATGCGAGAACTATATTATCAAGCTTATTGTTGCAATAATATGGCCGACTTATTCGCCGGAAATATTTATTGAGTACAAATTGCCAATGTGGGTTTTTATAGCAAGGTGCGTTATTTTTTTTGTTTTACTTATAATCTAAATTACGATAGGATGATAACCTTACATTGGTGATTTCATCGTAAACTTTTTGTCTAAAAACATTTTTTCATAATTTTCTCTAGACTAAATTTATACCCTTTACTATACAGTCGCGACTCTTTCTATAGTTAAGTAAATTATTGTAAAAATCTTTTGATACTATTAAGTATATTTGTAAATTTGCAATTTCGTACACAACTCGTATTTTAATAATATTAGGCTGATTACATAATGGCGCGATAGAACTATTCAATATTTGATATCACAAATGATGGTAAACAAACTATTATGATATGAAAGTGTTGTCGCGTCAGTGTGTCGGTAGCCTAGCACTCACGTTTGTATAGCATCCCAAGTCGATGTAAGCGACGTCAGATCAATTATATGTTAGTGAAGATAACAATGAAATCTAACTTAGGATAACAAATTAAAATACATGATCTTCCCACTTTATAGCTATGAATATTATTACGTAAAAAAAAGATTTAAAAAAGTAGGTACCTAAATAATTCTTCAAATATTTTTTATTGGTCTGACTACACTAAAGAATTTTGTAAAAAAAATTACCTAATTTGGGTTGTCTCGTGGCGTTAACTTGCATTTTCTTAAAATTATGCCTATTGTAAATAGTTCTGTATGTACCGGTGCATAAGTACCTTTATAAATAAGTTGCCATACCGGGGTCTCAATTCAGATGCCAATCATTATAAACTCGTCGGATAGTGAACTCTATTTCGTGAGAAATAAAGAGCATAATTGTTGTGATTGGCGTTGATAGTTAGGCCCTGCCACTGTAAGGAATTGCACAAGAATTGATTATGTAGAAATAAGGTGAGGTCGCATTGGTAGCGGGAAGCGGAGAGGGTAGCGGACAAGGAAAATTATAATATCAGTTTTGAGAATGTATGAAATTAAATTTCTATTTTTACCAATAAGGCCTTTGAGATGAAATGTAAGTACTTTCGTACTTTCAAGTGATATATTATGTAGATAGAGAAGATCAAAAAGAAAGAATAAAAAAATAATAAGTACCTATCACAGAGGAATCAACTTTTTTCTAATTTGAATTTTTTGGTAGGAAATATTTAGATTGTACCCGCTGCCCGCTTGTCAATGTACCGCATCATAAACTTCCTTACTAGACATACTACTTCCGAAGACAAGACCAACATCATGACGGGCACAGCAAACATTGGAGCCAACATTACAAGGCATATTGACTACGGCTCATAAAAGTTTGGTCCAAGCTATTAGGGTCACGAGTGTTACGACACATTGATCGACGGCGATCGACGATTTTTCCATAAAAAACGCTCGATTAATATGGAAGCCGTACGCATCCAATATTAATAGTGTGCTTTTTGTATGGACAAATCGTCGATTGCCGTCGATCAATATTTCGTGAACTCATGACCCAACATACAGTGATTGTTGGTTTCAATGTTTGCTCTGTGTGACTAGCTATATCATAATTATTATATTTAAGTGAAACAAATTAGACTGATTTGATGATTTTACCGTTTGTTTTAGAGTTATCTGATTTGTGCGGGCTTTCTTGAGCGTTGACGGGCAGTCATTACAACATAGAAAATAAATAAAGAAGAAAATTAATTTGATCAATTCTTCTGCTATCGTGTGAGAACTTCGACTATACAGCCCATACACGGGTCGTTGTTTGTCAACACATCTGACTAATAGATCTGATGTAGGTCACCAGTAGTCACCACTATTCGCCACTTGAAAATTTCGAAACTGATTCGATCGACCACTAGTGTTGCATAAAAATCGATTATCGATCTATCGATAGTCTCCACTAAAATCAGTCATACTATCGATAGGCCTAGATAGTATCGATTGGCAGGTATCCATCAATACTAGCGATAGTATCAAACTATTGTTACGATACTATCTATAGTATCGATTGTTCGAAATCATGCAATACTATCGTGTTATCGTTTAGATAGTATTGCTGTATAAGATTATTAAAGAAATGCTTAAGTAGGTACACTCTAACAGTGTGGTGTGTACCAATACAGAAGCTAGGAAAATGAACTTTCTAAAAAGATAAATTCAATGTAAAAATGACGGCAATGAACACCGATAGTTATATTGCAATAATATTTAAACGATAACATGATAGTATCGTAACAATAGTTTTATACTATCGATAGTATTGTTGGATAACTTTCGATCGTTAGTATCGATACTATTGATAGTATGATTTATTTGGGGTTTTTCGATACTATCGATTGGCAGAATTTATTGTACGCATTATATTCAACAATAGGCGTCTATTGGGCTGTGTAGTCGATGGTCGACTTGCACGTCAACGTAAACGTTGAAAATGTATTTCGTCCAACTCAGTCTGTCTCAGCATTAATGGTGGCCATACTCGCACAGGTAAACCTGGCAGGTATACCCTTACGTGTGTGCTCGCCTTAATAAAATATAATGTGCAGCAGTTGGGTCGTGTGCGCGCGTCCTTACAGACTTGGACTGATCCCCGCGAGAGCAGTTCCCACCTACAAGAGACTGGATTATAATTTATTCTAAATTTATGTCCAAATACGACATCCAGGGCCTACTACGAGTGTGACGCTCATAAATTACTTTCATCGTACAGTCAACTGCATGACAGTGGTAACACTTGAATTAGAAAATTGCCCTTTCCGCTTACGAAATAAAGGCACTGTCAATGTTAAATTGTTTCCACTGACGTAAGGTTGACCGTACTTGATGGCTCATTCATAAATCAGTAGCGCTCCTAGCGGATAAGAGGAGGAACTACTGATTTATGAATGAAAGTCGTCGAGCGTCTAACTCTCAGGTCCGTATTACAGACGGTTCCTCAAGTACAGTTTGATCTTCAATCACCTGATCACTACTTAAGGATAGAATCGTTACTCGAGCATCGGTCTTATTCCAATACGGTAATTATAAACTTCAATTCAACAACATAAAACACCGATATAACCTGAAATAGGAGAGAAATCTCTATTCAAGCGTAGTCTTGACAACACTTGAGTGATTAGGTGATTACAGATCAAATCTCTGCTCAAACACCGAAACAGGTGACAGTGTAAAATAAAGCTAAACTCAGTTGAACTGTGGTCAATGAATCTATGCTTGAGGAATGTTCCAAAATTAAATCCCAACCCAAAACTAGTTTTAAACATTGGTCAACGCTTGAGGAACTTTCTGTATTAAGGGCCTTGGACGTTATTATATGACATATGACAGCATGAGTTATAACGGTAAACTTGAGTTTCGTTTGAGAATTTAGCCGTGAGACATGAGTTAGTGGAACAACGTGAGTTCGGGAACGTAGTACGTACATGGATGTCGTTATAATACTGGGTGTCAGGGAAACGCTTCCGAAAACGAAGATAGGTGATACGAAACCACAAAATTTAGATTTTTTCATATTTTTTTGTATTTTTCATACATAACCAGCTTTGGGCAGTAAAATAAAAGTGATTTGCAAAGAAAACCCAATTTATTTGCTTAATTTTTTAAAGTTCGCCATGTAATTCAAATAAAATATCAGCTGGCGCTAGGGGTGAATGACCTACCTACCTACCTACGGTTAGGTTAGGTACGCGCATTGATCCCGAGTTTTGTACGCTTTACATTACGGGTTTGCAAAATACCAAATCACTAAAACAATGAGTATAAGGCTAATGGTTATTGGTATTCGATTGTGTTTAGGTACTTCAGTATACAAATGTCTTTGGTTTAGGTAGTATAATAATAGCCTTTCAGTTTCGGGAGCGTTTCCCCGACACCCTGTATGTATATGTATTTATATTCTGTAACACAAGACTCAACGAATCACTTCGGTAAATTATAAGTAGTATTGTATGGTTGCGACTTGGCGACAGTTCTGTACAATTACAATATACTGTACTATTTATTGATATCTGCTGTTTTATTTGAACCCCACTTGCAGTTCAAGGTGCTTGGCCTCGTACACACGGCTACACAAAATGCAGTATAAGCTGACCTCGCATTGTAGAGGCTTTCTGTACAATGAGAGGTCAGCTTATATTGGAAATATATAGCTTGATATGTAGTCGTGCGTACACGGCGGTGGCGCGGGTGCCTAACATGCGCATGTTAAGGCACTTAGGTACGCATACGTAGTATTATGTTCTCTGTGGGTACGCAGTCGTACCGTCGTCGTCGTATCGTGTGTTAATAAAGGTGCGGATCCAGTGCCTAATGAATGTACCGCATGTAGCTCGCTTGTAGTACAGTCGACTGTATGACAGTGGTAACACTTCAATTCGAAAACCGCCCTTACTGCTTACGAAATAAAGATGTTGCTAATGTCAAAGTGTTACCACCGACGTGCGGTTGACCGTACCTAGGTACATGCTTTATGCACCGTGTACAAGCACCATTGGCCTCGCACAAAGACCAGTAATACGGCGTGTTAGTTGAAGTGTGCGGATAAAAGGGGAGAGCAAATCAGACAAAAAACGAGTGTGCTTTAGAACACACGACTGAAGTAAAACTTCACTACTTAACTTATATCTCCCTCAATACTATTTCATTGAGAACAAAGGAATGGCGGCGCGGCGCGCGTACATCTGCTGGCGCTGTGTCTTGGCTGGCCGTACCGCGCCTCGTTCCCTGCGTCCCGCCCTACCCCTTACGTTCACCCCACTTTTCGTAACGTATTCACCAGCTTACTCCCCAAGTCAAGCGTGCCTAAAGAAGTTTTACTACAAAAACGAGTGTGCTTTAGACCACACAACTGAAGTAAAACTTCACTAACTTATACGATACAATACAATTCCACCGTAACGTAACGTAACGCATTCACCAGCTTACTCCCCAAGTCAAGCGTGCGTAATGCGTAAAGAAGTTTTACTTGAAAAAAAAGCGGTATGTAATTGGCTGCGTTCATTCGCTTATATCGCCCGACGACGCTCGGAGCGTTTGGGCACAGAGGCACAGAATATCTAATAGTAACAGAGGCCAGTTTGGGCGTTCGTTTGTATTGTATGCTGAGTATGGATGGTATGCCACTCGTCAAATTTATTTGTCCAACGTGATTTTAAAAAACATAACTAGCCCATTACTGTCCCATTGCTGGGCACAGGCCTCTTCTCAGTACGAGAAGACCTAGCCGCCTAGGCCTTAGTCCACTACGCTGGCCTAGTGTGGGTTGGTGGACTACACACACCATTGAGAATTACTGGAGTACTCTCGGGTGTGCAGGTTTCCTCACGATGTTTTCCTTCACCGTTAAAGCAAGTGATAACCGAATATAAATCCGCACATGAATTTGAAGTCAGAGGTGCAGGCCAGGATAGAACTCACACCCTCCTGCATGAAAGGCAAGCGTTCAACCACTAGGCTATCACTGCTGCATGTGATGACTGTGATCAAAGGAATGTGACTTTGTTCAAAGGAATTGGATGATTTTCATCAAACGTTGTATGTGTAAAAACACTGATAATCAAATAAATTGGATTGCATGCTGTTGTCGCTGCATGAATACCACCTTAACTGAACGACCAAAGTACGCTCCCGTTCGTCGTCGGGCGATGTAAATGAACGCAGCCATTAGTGTCATTTTAATTTGTCAAATTCATGGTATAATCATAAAGGTATTATACTGACGTAATAGAGACACTGTCACCTAATTATCACGTCACCGAAAGCGAAATGAATATATGTGCGAAATTGACACGTGTAGGAGTGATTTTTAGTGATGTGACATGGACGTTATTGCATTATCGATATATTTCAACCGGCCGGGCCTTACTTTTAAGGAGTGGTAGTATTTTAAAACTGCTAAGCTATTAAGTAACTATTGTTTTAAAATTACAGATATTTGAGACATAATTTTATTTGTTTTAATAGATTGAGTTACGCAATTAAGGGTTATATTATAATTACATTATTGAGGTGAATGCTTCAGGGTAGCCCGCGAAATTCAAAATTTCTTGCGTTTTTTGCTAATTGTGGCTCTGTTTTGAGTTGTATATCAATCAAAATACGATTTGCGGTAGTAATAACAATATATCTACTGAATAATACTAATAAAAATATAAACCTAGCTTTATAAGCTCTAGAAGCTCGATAATCGATAATTTGATCGTAAATTGATATAATCGAGCTTGTACAGCATATAGAGCTAGGTCAATATTTTTTATGAGTATTATTCAGTAGATATATTGTTGTTACTACCGCAAATCATATTTCTAATTATACATAACGCGAAATACAACTACAATTTGCAAAATACGCAAGAAATTTTGAATTTCGCGGGCTACCCTGTAGCATTCACCTTAATGTCACGAAGGTAAGGAATACTTATGTAAGAAATTTAAGAAACCAATTAATCATCATTTCAGCCGTAAGACGTCCACTGCTGGACACAGGCCTCCCCCAAGCATATATGCCATATTCGCCACGCTTGGCAGGCGGGTTGGCGATCGCAGTTGGTTGGTTAAATACTCAGAGAATGCTGCTGCCCATCCTCTGGTGAATCCCTTAGTCACCTTTTACGACACCCATGAGAAGATATAGGGTGGTGCAATTCTTTACGTCCGGCACCACACGGAACATTTTACAATTAATCATATTAGTTTTAATTAGGTGTATAGAAAGGTTTTCAATCCCGGAACAAGTTCCTATACACGATTCCGGAATTGGTCAAATTATTAAATTTTTATGAAAAATTACAATATCTATGAACTTGACAAGTTTTCTTGTCCAGTCAACTTAAGTTACACATCAGACTTATACATTATAATTTTATCGACTTAGATTTAGAAACATCAGTGTTTCGATAATTTCTAGTTATTAGTTAGTTTTTATTTCAAATAGGCAAAGAATTTACGACCATAAACGATACAGTTATCCTTAAAATATCTGCAAACCCTGTAATTTTTTCGAGGCTTTCAGCTTTTATTTTATTTTATTGTATAGGATGGCGAAACGAACTAAAGGCCCACCATATGTTAAGCGGTTACCTTTGCCAATAACAACTGCAATACCATCTAGGCTGTTACCTAAATGGTACCGCAAGTCGGTTCGCCAAACAACATGAAGATGGAAAGTCTCATGTGATTGTAAATACACCATTACCAGTACCCGTACCATTCTGACCGAAACACAGCAATGCAAGCATCACTATTTGGCGGAGAATAGTAGATACGGTGCTTATTCGTTTTAACATTTGTGCCCATCCATTTTTCTTCAATAACAGCATTTACAGGAAATCTGGAAGTTATGAAGCTAGCCGGTCAATATTTTACAGCATTTTTAGCCCGGCCGCACATTGTCATAAAATAGCACCGTATTTACATTTTAATATGTCAAAAGCAGACATACGATTCGGAAAATTCTGTCAGTCTGCGGGGCTGGTACTAAAATTAACTGTATAAATGTAAAATAAGCATTATGAAAGTAGTATTGTCCTGCAGATACTTACCTGTGAAACGTCTCTTTGCCATAGACGTACAACATACTATTATAACATCGTAAAAGTACAACCATGGTATAGGTTCCGGTGCGTCAGATTTTTTCTGTGATCAATGAATGAATCATTGTGATTTCCTTCCAATGTGCGGCCGGACTAAATCAACCTTTCAATACTTTCAACCGACTTCAAAAAAAGGAGGAGGTTCTCAATTCGATTGTATTTATTGAAAGCAGTAAGGGACACTAACTTGTGACATGTATGGTGCTAGGTAGTACAAAAAATATATAATTGAAACTATCGACATATCGATATATTTTGAGCAATCCATATGCGAAACGGTTTCATTTTCACGTACACAATATTTTTTTATCTAACACATAATTATTTAAAATAACACATTATATAGAAAATGGGGTATTTACTGCATGTTATTAATGTATTACTAAATAATTTTAAGAATAACTTCTATGAAAATAAGCATTATGAAAGTAGTATTGTCCTGCAGATACTTACCTGTGAAACGTCTCTTTCTTTGGGTTATTGATGTAAATTACACAGCAGTATAACACAGAACACTACACCATTACGATTATTGATATTAATTGGATAAAATACAGAACGATTGTGAAATAAATCACAAAATAATACGAGATTATATTTTGATGGGAAGCTATGGGAGATTACAATTTTCAAAATCGGTTCGACTGACATTTTATTATGTCTCTTTCTAGCATATAGGTTTTTTCGTAAAGATCGGTATCTCAGTCGCACACTGTAGTGGTCTATTACGTTAGTATAGAAATGTCTTTGGGTATAATACTTCTTTCATCGTTGGAACGTTGGTATAATAACACCAAGTAGTCTCTTCCCGTGACAGCTAGGTCACGTGATTGCCTCCGTACTACGTCATCGGCCGTGGAGCCAATAGCGGGCTGTTAGCGTGACACTTGTCAGTTTGATGTGCTGCCACTTTGTGAAAATAAATTACCCGAGCAAAATGCATTTTTTCATTTACTTTCTTCTATAAAGAATCACTTTTTAACTAGTAATTTAATATATTTTCCTTTATTAACTAATTAGATGAATAACACGAGATACCAAATAGTTAGGCTAGTTAGGAATTTATTTTATATTCATTATGAACAAAAATCTCCTTAAGTATATTGAATATATCAATCAACGGCAGCACTGATCGTGACGTAGCTTGGAGGCATCGCGCTGTCATTGCGGGAAGAGAATACCTGGTGAAACATCTTATTATACAAGGGGTACGTTCAGTATTATCGTCGGACGACGGCGAACGACGCCCGGAGCGTTCTTAGGTCGTTCAGTTACTCGGAGTGATCGTCCGGGCGCTTTGAGTATATACCATAGGAGGTCGCAACGCGCAAATTCACAAACATTTTTTTCTGCCAACTTTGGTGGGGTACGAGGAAAACACGTACAGCACACATTTACAGGTAATAGCACACAAGTGCAAAAATATATCGTGTCGCAATGAACTCACACTAAAACAAACTCAGAATACAAACAAAAAACACGCACACTAACAACATTATCGTCGTATATATTTGTTCACGTATGTCAACAGACGCAAAAAAACTAGTGATGGGGTATGATTCAAGACTAATAAAGACCGATAAACTGAATGATACAGGAATTGATTTGATATCGTAGAAAACATAATTGTAGTTATTCATTGTTTGAAAATGAAAAATAAAACACTGTGTTAAAATTTATTATATGTAGAATAGAATATAATTATTTGCTATTTTTTTTATAACATTTGTAACAGTCATGTACACGATGATTATGACTATTTTACATATTTTCTTAAAATATTAAGATATACACATATTATACACGCTGAAATTTATATCGATTAAATACCGCGGTGTAGCGACTCCATAACAGTAGGACGTAAGGTCAACCGCACGTCGGTAGCAACACTTTGACATTAGCAGCATCTTTATTTCGTAAGCAGTAAGAGCTGTTTTCGAATTGAAGTGTTACCACTGTCCTGCAGTCGACGTACCTACAAACTTTTTAAACACTGTCTACGTATTTGTCATCTTATGTTTTTACGCGCTTCTGTAAAATTTAGTTACAACCCCTTACTGGGTATTTATTTGGGGCAGCTGTTGTATTCCTGCAAACTTGAACATACCTAGGTACCTACTTATGTCACGTCGATCATTTACCTGCCTACATGGCATTCAAACAAATCTTTAGAAACCACAGAAACATAATTTATTGTCTTTTCTTTAACTTTCCTAAACCATTCATTTACCTACAAATTTATTAATTTATTTAATAAATCCTAAATAAAATACCTACCTAGGTACGATAACGCGCAGTAGCTCCGGCCACCGCCGACGCCGCGCCGCCGCCGACCGGCCGCCGTATTTAACTACTTTCGTGTGTTTGTCCCTTACTACAAATTTCAACGATTTCATAAGTTATTTATTTTCACTTGCCAGTTTTTGTATTCTAGGTTTTTTTTTGTAAACTGGTTTGACTAAAAGATAGTAACGACTGAGATAGAGTAGGACACCGCGGGATGAAAGCGATGAAAATTTCAGCGTGTATATTATGTATATAATTCTAGTTCTAGCACAGAATACCTAATAATACTAAAGTACAGAACAGCCTCTCACCGCCCCCCCCCCGCCTATTTAAGATCCCTCACCCGCGCCCCGCACGCACCCGCAGTTTGATGGCAAGTGGACCACAAGATTGCAATGGACGTCAATCGCCAGTCGCTAATATCTATACTTCTATACTATAATATATATAATATAATAATATATAATAATATTATAAAGAGGAAAGATTTGATTGTTTGTTTGTTTGTTTGCATTGAATAGGCTCCGAAACTAATAGACCGATTTGAAAAATTCTTTCACCGTTGGAAAGCTACATTATCTCCGAGTGACATAGGCTATATTATATTTTCAAAAAAATTAGGGATCCTTACTAAAACTCCAATAATGTAACCCAAGGTGTAAAAAAAATACCTATAAAATTCCTTTCATCGCGTGCGCTGCTAAAACTATTGATGATAGAATAAGATAATGTACTAAAACTTTGCAAAACCCGTCATTATCTACAAAAAATGTCGCGACAGCATATGTCTAACTGTTATAGTTATGTCACATTAAGTGTTCTTTTATTTTAAAAAAAACAATTGAAATGCCGCCGCTAGAAAAGGCTCTTTATTTGTACCTTGGTATTAATCCTTATCAAAATAAATTACTTTATACTGAAGACTGCTTCAATACCTTTATATAACTTTTTGAATTATTCAATTCGGACATTCCATTCGAAAGATATCACGAGTTCAAAAATGTAAGTATTAGAAAAAAGTCGCGTGGTGGCTGCTCACTCCGCTCGGCTAACTATTGCAGGTCGGGCAGCAGACTACCCTGAGTCTACTGCTCGCAGGCCCCATCCTCCCGTAATTTTTATAGAATTAGTTTTCTTCCTCGCGGTCCGGGTGGTGAAGCCAAGACCTTCGGTCCCAAGAGGCGCGGGAACACTTCTCAGCGGGCACTCCTGGGGTTACGAGATCGACGGGGGCAGGGAAGGACAGTCCCCCCACTGCCTGCCCAGTGGCAGGGTGAGTGCATACTGGGCCCACCCCTGCTCCTCCACTGTGCCCTCTGCTGACATCAGAGGGACATGTGGAGCAACTCCCCATTGGCCCCCATGAGGCCCCTCCCGTACCAGAACATTCGCAGGCAATAAGATCCCCCGAAAGTTAATCCTTCGAAAGGATTCCATTGCCAGTACCGAGGATGCACTGGCCTAACAACTGCCGTTCCCTCCAGACGTGTCCAGAGGGCCAAGGAGTTGTCAGACACACGTGTAGGTTTTCTGGCCAGCCCCTACAGGGAAGCTCTGACTTAATTTTAATGGCTTTTGTTTGTAGTTATGATCTTTTTACAAACAGTAGAAATAAAAATGAAATAATCGAATATTAAAAAATAATGACAAAAAAAATTAAAATCTAAACTTTCTATATTATGTACTCTTTCTTATTAACCCGACGCAAAAAGAAGGGTGTCTGTGTGTGAGTGTATATTATATGCGTAAAATTTATAATTTTTGAATTTTTTCCTAAATACCCGTGCGAAGCCGGAACGGGCTGCTAGTATATATATATATATATTATGTTATGTTATTTAATTAAATTATGATTGTATGCCTCAATGGCGGGACATGGCTGATCCTATTAATAATTTTTACACATCTTATGAACCTGTGATCCACAATAAATGAATTTGAATTAATGTCGCTATACAAGCACGCCATCTCTGATTACTACTGAAAAGCTTGTAGGTTGTAGTTGTAGATAGGTTATGGAATTACATGTAGGTATTTAGTACAGCATTGTAGGAGATAATAATTGAACTTTAATTTTGATACGTTATTGAATTAAATAAATTTTAGGAAATAAGGCGTATTTAAAAAGAAATCATGAGTATTTAATTTTATAATAATAATTAAAAAGTAGGTATTTACTTTCTCAAATTTTCATGTCACAATTTAATAACTGTACACTTTATGGTAGAAACTGGATGAGAGATGAGTAGCCGAGGATAAAAGTCGGTGGCGTTCTATTGCAGAGGCCTTCGTCCAGCAGTGGAATGCGATAGGCTGATGATGATGATGGATGGATGGATACGGTTACGGTTACGGAGCTCCATAACATCCCTGCTTATTACTTACCCCCAGTTTCTGGAATGCTGATCAATTTGATCTATTGTCATATCTAATGTGAGCTCCTGTGATTGATCGGCAAAAATACTAACAACTAATCACATCGCTTGACAGGTCAAATCTCAGGAGGTTTGACAGTCGATTAGTTAATTTTTGTGATGATCAGCCTTTCGGAAACTGGGGGTTAGTATTGTAGTTTTAAAAAAACCGGCCAGGACGATAAGGACAAAATATTAATCTATCGTCTCCTTCTTTCATAGATATTACGTAATTTAACGTTCTCTATCTAACTAGCTGAAATGTCGGTGATTAACCATCTATAGGTTGTTCATCTGAGTATGTGAATATGACCTCAATCGGTCAAGTCGTTCAGAAGTTACACAATTACTAACAGACGCACTAGCAATTTTTGATATAAGTATATACAATTTTTTTCAATTTTAAATTCAAAATAATTTAATTATTTTCAGTTAACAAGGCATTATTATAAAATAAAACAATAAGATAAAGCACCAAGTAATAGTATGACAACCGGTGAACCACTTTTTAATTTCGTTCATTCAACTACTATTCACCATGTCCCCACACTACGTCTTGTACTATAATTTTTCTGTCGTAATAAAACGTGGTACGGAGGTATAATTTTTATTTAGTTATCTTCGATTTTATGCAAAATGTATGCATTTTAGACAGAAATAATATTTACATGTGAGAGGAAACTCCATGCTCCCGCAGGTTTGAGGTAGTAGATCACCTTTTGCACAGAAACACCGAACAAATAACCATTTTTGTATGAGTGGTATAAAGCGACACAAAGCGACACAGAATGTCCAGATATTGCGAGTGAACTAGTTTTTATAAACGTCAATGGGCATACGCCACTTTAACATGGCAGAGGGGTACGCCTGTTATTACTCCCTCCTATGGTATATACTCAAAGTCCGGGCGTTCACACCAAACCGTTCAGTATTGTGAGCGGGCGTCGTCGGGCGATCGCACCGGTCACCCCGTGAAATAGTAGGGTAAAAGACGCCCTGCTGTCATGTTGACAGATAATAGTATGAAATGACAGATAATTTGAGGTTTCGATTGTCATAATTGTCAGTGCTTCATTGTTCTAGTCAAGGAACATAGGGTTCTAGTGTCAGTTTCATGAGGTCGCCCGAAGTCGTTCAGTAACTCTGAGAAAATCGTCAATGATCGAGCCGTAGACAGAGAAAAACTATAGACAAATTGATAGCTTCCGTCGCATTCACACAAGAAAAAGAGCAACTTACGCCAATGTCGTGTAAATAAATGAGACAGAGTTATACGATTTTTTGTTTCGCGACGCGTGCCGGTTTTTTCAAGGTTGGCACATAGTTGTGCTAAACAATTTTGACAGCTGCTTACTGTATTTCACATATCGTCTTTTGATTTTAAGTTAAAAATATTGTTAAAGTGTAAAAATACACGCAATTTGTTTTTGAAACAGTTAGTGACTAACTATTTTAATAGCTTTTGAAGAAAAAATGGTGCGGTGTAGTGTTTTAGGGTGTAAAAGTGATAATGAAAAGAAACTGCCAGACATATCTTTTCATTCGTAAGTATACCACGTTTTAACCATTTTTAGCCTTTGAATCAGATGTAAGATTGTGTTTTAAATATGTAAATTCATGTGAAGTATATAACTCGATCGATACATAGTCCAAAATATTAAATAAAATTATTCTTAACCTAAAAATAAACTTTGTTCGGTGTTGCCAGGTATTCGATGTTTTTTCTCCTACAATTATGGGTATTCTATTTTCTGTATTGTGCCTCTAATAAATAATGATAATTAAATAAATATTTAAATAGCATAAACGGAATGTTGCAGTTGCCCGGAAAATAATAATAAATAAATATTTTTGGTACATTTTACACATCACCATCTAGTCCCAAACTAAGCAAAGCTACGGTCGACCGCAAGTCAGTGGTAACACTTTGACATTGACAGCATCTTTATTTCGTGAGTAGTAAGTGCAGTTTTTGAATTGAAGTGTTACCACTGTCATTCAGTCGACTGTACTATGAGTACTAGACAATGGATATAATACATAGATACTTTTTTTTTTGTAAATACATACTTATAATACATAATTTACGTCAGAAGTGGATTGAAGCCACGGGACGAACAAATTGGACAGCATACATCAAGAACTTGTAGCAGATATTTTGAGTAAAATGTGATAATTAAAACGAAAAAACTAATTGTTTTGTTTTCTAATGCTGTGCAAATGTACCATTACAGGTACGTATTTAGTTTACGTATCTAATTACAGGGTATTGAAAAAACCTATAGGAGAGCTGCATTTAGTGGTTATGAACAGTGTGACAGGTTACACTAAGAGTGAAGGCTCTAAACGCGCCTCAGTATCTACATCAAATCAAAATGCTTACTTGTGTTAATGTAAAATTATACATTTTTATGCGAAAGTGTGCCTGCCTGTTCGTCCGTTACCTCTTCACCGCTAAAATTAACATATTTTGAACGTTTTTTATTACGAGAATTGGTCTCCTGTACCCTAGTTTAGTACTTGTTATTTGTTATTAAAATATTATATCCCTTTGGTATTTTTTTTTTTTTTTGCTTTTGGGTCCTGAAACTAAAGAATTTAGATAGATCCCGAAACTAAGAGATTTAGAGCTGAAATTAATATTTGCTATTAATTTCCGCTCCTCTAAATCTATTACTTTCACACCACCCATGATCGTGACTTAGTGACCCCAGTCACCGGTCGTCCTGCAAAATAGTCAGATCTGTTACCGAAATGTTTTAACGAAAAAGTTACCTTATTTATCACCTATCCAGTGGCGTAGCTATGTAACCAAGGGCCCCGGGCCAAAAAGTTAAAAGTCGAACATTCTTTATTCAAAGAGGATAATATATAACTTCGAATGTCGTTCATGGGGCCGAGGGGCCCCTTGAGCTTGGGGGCCCCGGGGCCTAGCCCTACGGTAGCTACGCCACTGCGCCTATCGCATATCACAAAATAATGTATTTCACAATCACATGTGGGCGTATTTACCCCAAAAACCAGGGTAATTTTTTTTCGAAGACCGCCACATTTTTATACGACAGCGCTATATATAATGTAGCTATTTATAGGACATTCTGTATCTCATGTCGGCACGCCAAGCCGGGGTCTATAGTTTTCTCCGTCTCCGTCTACGGATCGAGCGATATTCGCACCGGGCGACTTTCACACTGAGTGCGTAGTAAGTGAACGTAGCCCATGGTCAAATTGTAGTTTTTTTTTTTAATTTATCCATGACCATGGATACATGTCCTTCAGTCGTAATCATTGAACATATTATACTTGTATCCTAGTAAAGTGATGGAAAATTTACTAGGTTTCTGAGGGGATGATGAGATAGTACGAAAGTCATGTTTTTCAACATTGTACCATTTATCCACACTTGTACACGTTAACGAGCACTTAACATTTAATAATCCACCATTATTACACATTAACACTCGAAGAAACACAAATTTTGGAAAATATTAAAAAATCCACAACATGATCTTTACGAATTTTCCCGCCAACCTCAAATTGTAATTTTTTTATTTATTTATTTATTCATGACCATGGATACATGTCCTTCAGTCGAAATCATTGAACATATTAACATTGTACTTATATCCTAGTAAAGTGATGGAAACTTTACTAGGTTTATGAGGGAATGATGAGATAATACGAAAGTCATGTTTTTCAACTTTGTACCATTTATCCACACTTGTACACGTTAACGAGCACTTAATATTTAATAATCCACCATTATTACACATTAACACTCGAAGAAACACAAATTTAGGAAAATAATACAAAATCCACAACACGATCTTTCCGAATTTTCCCGCCAACCTCAAATTGTAATTTTTTTTTTTTTTTTTTAATTTATTCATGACCATGGATCCTTGTCCTTCAGTCGTAATCATTGAACATATTATACTTGTATCCTAGTAAAGTGATGGAAACTTTACTAGGTTTCTGAGGGGATGATGAGATAATACGAAAGTCATGTTTTTCAACTTTGTACCATTTACCCACACTTGTACACGTTAACGAGCACTTAACATTTAATAATCCACCATTATTACACATTAACACTCGAAGAAACACAAATTTTGGAAAATAATAAAAAATCTACAACACGATCTTTACGAATTTTCCCGCCAACCCTCAAATTGTAATTGTCATTCAGTGTTGTCAAGATAGGCGATTTTTCGCATTTTAGGCTACCTCGAAGGGTGTTGGGGTGACCAAAAATTAGTCCAATAAAGGAGAACATTTAGCGTTCATACATTTTTGGGCCTTTTCTCAAAGGGCCAGAAAAAAAAAAATGTTATAAATTGTTAGAACTAGTCGTTTTGAGCAGTTGTTATTATGGCACCAAAGCTGTATGAGATTTTCATATGAGATTTCGTCATTTTGAGCAACAATTAGTCATTTTGAGCAATTTTTATTATGGTAACAAAGCTGTGGGTCATTCTGTAACATTTTCTACAAGAGCTTGTCATATAGAGCTATTGTTATTAAGACACAAACGACGCATAAACGCAAGCTCAAGTGCGCAATAAGCTACCTGTGGACTGTATATCGGTTTCTCTGATTGCTCTCTCTACCCCAGTGTGAGAGTGAGCGAAATAGTGACATTCAAAAATATCAGGAACAGGATGTGAGTTAAGATTTATTTTATTAGTTATCCATGCGAGTTTGTCGTTTGCTGCTGTCTGGAATCCACTGTGTGGTTGTTTTCGCCCATAGCTCCTCCGGCATGTGGCAGATGTGACAACGCGGCAGGCCCAGAAGGAGATGGCGGGACGAACTTGACCCCTATCTGAAGGATTGGCCCCAGGAGGCAAAAGACAGGGACAAGTGGAAAAAGGGAAGGGAGGCCTTTGCCCTGCAGTGGGACACTACAGGCTGATAATAATAATAATAATGCGAGTTTAGTTTCATCGGGCGGCTACCTGCTTGCGTTTCATTAACATCTATCTGGCGAAGTCCGATCAAAGAATGTGGCATATCATGATGTGCCTGGGTATTACATAAAATGGCTTTTTTTTCAAGAATTGACAAACTTATACCCTCGATAAATGCAAAACGTTTAAGATTTGCCCAGCCATGTTTGGGTATCAGCCATATTGATCTCGTAGGGTAACCAAAGTATTAGTAAAGAAAAACTGAGGGAATCTAGGATACTAGAGTAAGCGAAGAGAACTCGAAAATTGTGGCACCCTGACTCGGATAGGTTAGGTTTCAGTCGCTGCGCTCGCTCACTAGACCCCGTCATTCCCTTCGATTTTATGTACTTTGGATACATTATTACAATCACATTTCCATTTTCCATCTTCATGTCTTAGTTTGGCGAACGTGACTTACAATACAGTTTAGGCAACAGTCGAGGAGTATTGTAGTTATTATGGGCAAAGGTTGCTCATCAGGTGGGTCTATAGCTCGTTTCACCTACCATAAATAATACCCTACCCCTACAGGATTTTTTTTTACTGCCTCGTTGGTCTAATGGTTGCAAGCGCGCCTGCTGAGCGTGGGGTCCTGGGTTCAAATCCTGGGTCGGGCAAAGTGTTATTGGGTTTTTTCATTTGGAAATTCTCAGTAGCAGCCCGGAGTCTGGATTTGTGCCCGGTCAATGGCAATAGGCTCGCCCCCTATTACATGGGACTATAACATAACTGGCGAAATGTGGGTGTACTATACACCTCTGCCTAGCCCTTCGGGGACATACAGGCGTGATGTTATGTTAAATATATTTGGGACATTTTTATACAGCACCATCTAGTCCCAAACTAAGCAGAGCTTGTGCTATGGGTAGTATGGGTACTATAGACAATGGATATAATACTTATATACATTTTTTTATATGCCCAAACATGGCTGAGCAAATCGTCAAACGTTTTGCAGTTTACGTAATGGTGTGTATTATCCGGTTAATTCATCAAATAGCTTCGTTTCTTAAAGATACAAATATCTGATCATCATGATCTGCCCTATTCTACAAGGACTTGTATGGATGAATTTCAATAATACGAAATAGTAAACTTCCGTTTTTTAATGTATTTGTCTCGCTCACTCTCACAATGGGGTGGAACGATCAGAAGAACCGGTAGATAGCACTTGAGCTTGTGCTTATGCGTTTTTTGTGCCTTAATAACACTTGGTCAAAATGACAAGCTCTTGTATGAAAATGTCACAGAATGACCATGAATGATGCTTTTGTGCCATAGTAAAAATTGCTCCAAATGAGCGATTGTTGTTTAAAACGATGAGCTATCGTATGAAAATCTCTATTTTTCAAAACCTTAAAACAGAACAGAAAATCACCACACAGCTTTTTAAATGTATTTATTTCGCTCAGTCTCACTCGGGGTGGAGTTAGCAGAGAAACCTGTGTCGTTCATAAGTTTCCTAAGCCACCTGAGCTTGCGTATATGCGTTATTTGCGTCCTGCCCTAAATGAGGAGCTTTTGTAAAAAAATAAAAATTTTCAAATCATTATAACAGGTCACACAATGAGCTTTCGTGCTATAATAACAATCGCTCAAAATGACCTGTTGTTGCTCAAAATTACGAGCTCTCATATAAAATTATCCGTTTTTCGAACCCTTGTAGCAGGTTTCAGAATCATCCCACAGCTTTGGTGCCATCATAACTATTGCTTCAAATGACCAGTTCTAACGATTTATAGCATTATTTTCATCTGGAAACTTTCAGAAAAGGCCCAATTTGAATGATGTCCTTTGTCGCCACTTAGACTAGGTACTTTAGAAAAACGAATAGACGATCTTTTCTTCTCCGTTTTCAGTCAGACAAAAACGGCTATAAACGGAACGAATTTTAATTTTTTATCAGTATTTTGTCTGTCATGTTTTATCATGCAAAAAATATGCCTGTTAATACTTAAATTGAATTTAAAACAATAAGAACTTTGGCTAGCTGCCAGATAAGTGATTTTTAAAGTATAAATTTTGTAATGTATGACTAGTAGTTCCCCTATTGCGTATACTCTTTTAAGCCAAACTGTTTTCAATTTTATCCTTCTAAATTTAATAATAAATTCTTTAAAAAAATTGCTTTTATATACTACCCGACTTTTAATTAAGTGATTTTATTCAACTTTGAAGATATTTTTTTTGGCGAATCTAGGCTAATCCGCTACTCGAAGCCAAACCGGGTTTCGACCGGGTTAGACTTGGCAACACTGTTGTTACTGTTGTCATTTATCTGTCAATTTGTCAACTCGGCAACAACAAATCGCAATTTTGATTTTGTTTATTTTGAGAAGTTTCTTAGGTATTGTCATAATGATTTACCATAAAAATGTAAAGACATGAACATAAAGAGGTGTTGCATTAGTACCTGTCCAAACACATCCATAAACAGTGAACTCGAGTTCTTCCGATGCCCGCGGAACTTAATTGAAAAATACAAACATCAACCATGGATTAAATCTATTTCGACTAAATCGTACGTAAATTTGTTAATTCTGTGTTATATACGCATCAGCCCATACCCGTGTACTGTTTATCTTAGGCATCTTAATGCAGTGCTACTATGACCTAGTAATTGCCACGCGTGGCTGGAAATCGCTGCTAGAACGTTATTACAAAGCTTCTTGCAGCTTCTTTCATACTCTCGAGTCGACATAATCCATATTCCTCACAGGCTCACCGTCAAAGATTAATTTTTTGCCGATAATCACAATAACATGAAAGGTTGAAGCATTCACTGTTGTCTCTGGTTGCCTTTATTTTGTTTGGCACAGTATACATGATGATAAAGTTGGCAAACCCTTAATTACCTTACTAAGTCTGTACTACATTTAATTATTTTACTGGTGCAACTACCTTATTTTTTGTCTCTGCATCACTACATAAGGTCTGATACAAGGGCGGATCCAGCCTTTGTTTCAGGGGGGGGTCGCATACTTATATTCAGGCCCGAAACTACATTTTTAAAAGGAGGGTGCAGAGTCCAATTTGCCAACCCTCTAGAAAAAAACTTTCAACCAATAAAATTCTAGGATTTTCGTAATTAGTATTTTGCTAAAACATGAATTCTAGAGCTTTAGAATTCCTCTTTGTAGAATATTAATTTAACGGAATAGTCTCTTGCAATACCTTACTACCCACAGCTACACCAAAAAAGAAGAAATATTAATTTATACCGGCGCGAGCGAAGCGAGCATGAAATCTTTCTAAGTTACGGCTTTGTTTCTATTAACGTACTTAACAGAATAGTTGTTTACAACATACGTGTAGTACGCAGAAGAAAGAAAGAAAGAAAAGCGCGAGCAAAGCGAGTGGGAATTTTTTTGGACTGTTCATGAACAAACTGATTAGCTCTTCACCAAAGCATAGATATTCTATGACAAAAGAGTACGCATTTATTTGAGCGTTCTTGTGGCCTCGTAGTGTAAATAACGAAAAATAAATTTATGTTATGGCAGACCTACACTCGCATAGGCAAAGAAATTGACCATGAGCGCGAGCGTAGCGAGTGCGAAATTTTTTGGTATTTTTTGCAAACCGAGATTATATTTACTTGGTCGAGTTTTAAGAACTTTTTTAATTAGGATGTTATTTTTCCATTTCGATTTTCAAAAAACTAATTACTTATCATCTCATATCGACGTTTAAAGGTTCTTGAATAATTTTTATTTGGCCTAGGTTTTATAAGGCTAACATGGTAGTTAATTAGGTAGCTATTTCTGTTGTTGATGGTTAGCTAAGTATTCAATCGACGGTGTCGCAACGGGGAGATTGGAGAAGAACCTCGCGGCGGCGTAGGCGGTGCTGCAAAATCAAACTTTAAATCGCGCGAATATTATTTACAATGAAAGAATGGGTTCAGGTGCGAGTTCAATTTAGTAATTTCATGTGTGTATCTTGTTTCATTAGTATGTAACACTTACATACATTCGTTTATTCATTGTATATACATTTGGTAAATTATGTAAACAGGAAAAAAACTATGGTTGACCCAGGCCCAGGGGGGGGGGTCATAACCCCCATGACCCCCCCCCTGGATCCGCCCTTGGTCTGATAGAGAATGCCTATGGCATTAAGACCATATTCCTAAGGCGACACTCTGACCATATTTTTGAGCACTTGTGCATAAATCATTGTATTAAATAAATAATGTAGTAAGTTACGAGGGGCCTATAAAAATGGCTATGTCGTAGCTTACCAATGGTCTAGAAGTCTTCGATATAATACCACTCATTGTTATGGCAGTAAATTTGATAATACTGCTACTAATACTCCAGGGTCCTAATTCACATAATTTCATGATGCGCCAACTTCGATAAATAATATAATATATTGATCGAAGTGCGCCAATGAAGTTGCAGTGATATTACAGTTTGTTTCTGACAGTGATCACCGTAATAAGAGAATATGGAAAGCATTGTTTTGATTGAAAGTTAACTGCAGCTGCACTTATTTAGTTATGTGAATTGACCTACTGTACAATACAAGCCAGTGGCTCCACCTGCTTCATAGCTAAATGAATGAAAACAAAATACAAGTTCAATGTAGCAATCAATTTTTTTTTTATAGTAAAGGATGGCGTGACTAGCTAAAGGCCCACCTGATGTTAAGCAGTTACCTTTGCCCATAACAACTTCAATACCACCTAGTCTGTCGCCTAAATGGTACCACAAGTCGGTTCGCCAAACTGAGACATGAAGATGGAAAGACTCTTGTGATTGTAACTTGCTTACCTACTACCATATGTGTAATAAATACTAAAAGTGAGTCAAATCCTTTGTGGCAGCGCAAAATACTGACAGGTAAAAATATGCAAGGGTTGTTATAAAAGAAAATAGCTTTTGCTAAATAATATTAAATTACCTATATCAAAATTTGTATTCCTCTTAATATATTATATTCTATGTACCTATGAGCTGAATTCGCTAACAAAAAAATGTACCAAAGTTTTTCATCAAAGATTTTGCATTTAACATATTTGTATTGTAATGTACTACGTGGGACACTCAGAAAGTTTTGCGAAACTAAAAAAAATTGTTCTATACGTACATATATTTTTATCAAATCTTTTCAAAGTACTTTCCACCAGCCTCTATACAAAGATTCATGCGCCTAAACCAGTTTTCAAAACACTTTTTCCAGTCCGCCGCAGACACCTCGTTTACAGCCTGCTCGAACGCAGCCAGCGCATCTTCCGGCGACGAAAATTGTATCCCTTTGAGCTGATTTTTTATTTTTGGGAATAAAAAGAAGTCACACGGTGCTAGATCAGGGCTGTAAGGAGGGTGACCCAGGAGTTTGACTGGCGTGCTGTCCAGGAAGTCCCTCGTTTTGAGTGCGGTGTGCGCAGGTGCATTGTCGTGGTGGAGCAGTAGCCCGCGGAGCCCTGTGTTTGGTCGCTTGTTGCTTATAACAGAGAAAACTTCTGGCAAACATTTGGTAGTATACCATTCGGCATTAATGCTTCTTTGATCCCGTAAGGGAATTGATACCAAGTGGCCAGTCAAATTAAAAAAGCTAGCGATCAAAATCTTACCCCCGCTTCTAGATCGCTTCACTTTGGTAGGCGTTGGCTCATTTTGAAACACCCAAACAGTCGACTGGCGCTTGGTTTCTGGGTCGTATTGATAAATCCAGGACTCATCACCTGTAACGATGTCGTAAACACGCCGAGACGAGCCTGCTTCAAATTTGTTAAGCATATCACGGCACCATTCCACCCGGGCCTGCTTCTGAGCATCGGTGAGGTTGTGCGGCACCCAGCGTGATACTATCCTCCTCACGCGAAGATGGCTGTGTAGAATCTCGTGAACGCTTCCCGATCCAATCTTCAATATGTGTTGAATCTCCTGATATGTAATTCGCCTATTGTCTTGGATTAAATTTTTCACTGCTAGCACGTTTTCTTCGGTAACAGCCGTCAAAGGGCGACCGCTTCTTTCGTCATCCCCCAAAGTTGGTCGACCGCGCTTGAATTCGTTATACCAACGATACCCGGTTGCCTTGGAAGGGCCTTCATCCATGAATGCCATTTGAAGTCTATCGTACGATTCATCCGGTTTCAGGCGACACTTGAAATCGTATAAAATCATAGCTCTAAAATGTTCCCGGCGCAGATCCATATTTCAGTGAGACACAATACTTTGAATTAACTCGCAAAAAATGTGGAGGGAAATTTTGAAATTGGAACTTACTTATTTTTACTTATAAATAATCATATTTTCGAAAAACATTATAACTGGCCAGTCTCCCATATATAAAAACTTTTTTTCGCAATACTTTCTGAGGGGCCTGGTATTTCAGTTGTAAAAGTCTGAATTTGCGACACTGGTAAATTTGCGATACTAAGTCGTAAGTCATCGTATTAGTACTTATGCTTGTTTTGTGTGTTAACTCCATGGTCTATCTTAGTTCCAAATCCGTTCAGCTAATTCAGTGTGATGGAAGGACATCCATACCTAGGTTTTTGTAATATTATTAGCAGGATTGTACATCCTCATACTCAGTCTTCAAATATACACAAGCCATTAATGTAACTTTTCTTTTCAGTGGATTAAAACAGTTTTTCGCCTGTAGTAAACATTTTGCAAGCAGAGAGGCAAGCTTCAATCCTAAGGGTGAAGACTACTTAACGAAGGTTTTGGCAACAGCTGCTACTCTTGGAAAAGGAAATCCCCCTGAGTATGTAATGTTTATAATGTCTCGTCTTATGAAAACATTGATTTCTAGTGCGTTCCTGCAATTGGATGGATGCATTTCTGACTCTCTGTTATTTAGTCCCTTAACTTGTGCGGGATAACAAGGCAATAGCAAATGTTGACTCTTTAATTGGCCCCCCACAAGGTGGACCGACGACCTGGTAAAGATCGCGGGAATTCGCTGGATGCGGGAAGCGCAGGACTGGTCTTTGTGGCAATGCTTACATAACCAGCCCATTACTGTCCCACTGCTGGGCACGTGCCTCTTCTCAGTACGGGAAGGCTAAGGCCTTAGTCCACCACGCTCGCCTAGTGTGGGTTGGAGGACTACACACTCCACTCCACCTTCACCGTTAAAGCAAATGATAATCGAATATAAATGTGGCGATGCTTGGGGGGGCCTATTTCCAACTGTGACCCCCCCTTCCTACCCCTCTATATTAATGCGATTTGTCAATGACAACAACGCATGTAATTGCAATTATTATCACTGGCATATCACGGTAGTGGGGTAGTGACCATGTTGACAGCAAGGATTTTGCGTAGTAAACCATGTATTCTGCAATGCAAGAGGTGTCAGCCATTAGATAAGTGTAATATGATGTTCCGTGTGGTGCCTGCCGGATGGAAAGAATGCCACCACCCTATATCTTCTCATGGGTATCGTAAAATGCGACTAAGGGATCCACCAGAGGAAGGGCAGTAGCATTCTCTAAGTATTTAACCAACCAACTGCGATCGCCAACTCGCCTGCCTAGCGTGGCGATTATGGCATATCCCCTCAACATCTTTCGGCTGGAATGATGATGAACGTGAGGTCGCAGGTACTCGCGCCCCGTGCGGGCGGCGCTGGCAGTGACGTCACGCGGTGGCATGGCGGCGCGCGGCTCGGTGTCGGTGCAGCAGTTCGCGCGGCGCTACGTCTCGTACGACGCGCTGCTGGAGCCGCCCTCCGCCGCCAACTGCAACAATGTGAGTTACACTGTCATACCAGTCTGTTCAGCTGTCTCCATCATTCACTGTTCAATAGAGCACCCGTGAATGTCTACCACTTAACATGGTTCTGTCCAATCACTATGCAGGACCGATTGCTAATCGCAGTGTATGGGACAGTGTATGGAGACGTAAATGATAAACCGAAAGCCAATACAATACTAGTTTATTATTATACATCTTTAATATTCTGTTCCGTACTGGAATAGGGAACTGTTAAAAGGTGACAACAGTATTTATGGAATCAGCCAATATTATCAGGGTTGTGTTGGGCTCATGCAGCACTCGCGGGTACAATGGGCATCACCGAGTAAGAGCTGGTCACTGCTCTGAGGCGACATGACAGAAGACAATATCCATTTCCGCGCCACATTTTTATATATACACGGTTATTTGTAAAACACCGTTAACCTCTCAGGACTATGTTGCTAACATCATAATCAACAACTTTTGTTCTATGACTTTTAAAAATTCTTCATATTTTAGTTCATCAGATTTTCATACAAATATAAAAATGTTTAAATTGAACGGTCTAAATGTTACGAAGTCCATGCGAAGCAAAAGAAAGCGCGATAGTTAAATAGCGAGGGGAGCGGGGTAAGGGCGGCGGGGGCGCTTGAACTTGACCTATTTACGGGCGGCCCTCAGTCGTCGGTCGGTCGCTTTGATGCGCTTGCGTCGCGGCAGACGTGGGTAGCTACAGCAAAATACAGAGTTGAAATGTGTTAGATAGGACAACAAAATCTTGAAGGTTTGTTTTTGGTAAATGTATTATGTTTTGTAAAAAGTCATAGAACAAAAGTTGTTGTTTATGATGTTAGTAACATAGTCCTGAGAGGTTAACGGTGATTTACAAATAACCTTGTATACGGCGCCATATTGCGCATAGACAGTACGATATCAACCTGCGATGCAGCCTTACGGGCTTTCCGCAAACATACCAAAAATATAAAACAAAAGAACGGTATCAACGCGAGAGCGAAGCGGCCTTACGGGCCTTCCGCAAACAATTTAATTTACCTACTCATCTCCTTCTCCTACGAAAAGGGATAACGAATTCGGTTGGACAAAACCCCAAGTTATCTAGATAATTCCCGTGTGTGTTTGTACGAGAAAAGTTTAAGAACATGGAACATGGCCTCGGATGACGCCAGAAAAGACGGATGCAAGTCAGTGCGCACACAACATATTCCCCTACACCAGTATACTATTAGAAAAGAGCTGCACACAAAACTAAAAAAAAAAAACAGCCACTTACATGTCAATTACAGGCATTTACGAGTAGTCAATTCTGGTTGGTCATTATAGTAAAAGAATGTTGATGGTGGTTTCAGGAGCATCGCAAGCTAGCGTACGAGCTGCTGGCCGAGGAGCTGCACGTGTCGGTCGCCGCCGTGCGCGCCTGGGAGCGACGCTTCCGCGCCTACTTCCAGAAGAAGGTCAGGCCCACAAGCCAACCGCTGTTCATGACGCACCCACGACAAGCTCATCATTCCAAATTGCTAATTAATAACTTTAAAAAAAAATGTTTCAAGTATATTGACACAATAGATCTTTTACCCCAGACACAGACCAGTAAACTTCTAGACGCCGATTAGCCGGACACCCCCGGTCATAACGCATATTCAGTAGCACTGCATATTAAACATCCCGCCACCAATCAGGACGTCAGTCCGTCAACGAGCGGCACCAATCATACGGAATCATAGCACCGAACTTTTGAGCCGACCAATCATAACGCGCCGTCACATGCGCCGTACATTTTCTAAATTCTATCTATTTGACCCCCCACTCGTGACATAATTATACAAAAATTAAACCGCTTTTCAAGAAAGGTGACAAAAGTGATATGAACAACTATCGGCCTATAAATCTCATACCCGTACACCCAATTTAATTTTTTTAAGAGATGCATGGAAGTCTGTATTTTTTTATTACCGAATACGAAATCCTAAAACCAGAACAATTTGGCTTCAGAAAAAACCAATTAACTACACTAGCCTGTTATGCCCTTTTAAAAGTAATTACTAGGAGTCTAAATGATAATAAGCCGATTGCATCATTATGCTTAGACACGTCCAAAGCCTTTGATTTCGTTAATCACAAACTGTTGCTTTTCAAACTGAACTGATGGCATTAGAGGAAATGGATTGAAATGTCTTGAAAGTAACCTAACTAATCGTCAACAATGCATTGAGGTAGCGGGATACTCCAGAAGCGAAAAAAATATACATAGGTCTCCGTATCGTCAAAATAATAGCGGTGTTCCTCAAGGAAGTATATTGGGGCCACTGCTGTGTTTACTATACAGGAAAAAAAATCAAGGGGTGCGGATAAATTGCATAGTGGTAGTAGACAGCTATTGGATAGCCTTGAATTGTAAAGAAAAGATAACAGGCAGTTGGCGGTGTACTATTAAGAAACCTTAAAATAAATAAATACTTTTTAACAAATAATTTATACAAGCCTCGCTGATTCGCTATTTTCCGCATGAGCAATCTTATATAGAATGTATTGAAACGAGCAAAAAATGCCATAACATGTGTATACATAGATGGAGGCATTGGAGCTTCGCCAGAGGAACCGTGTGAAGAAGCTATCACGCGCGCCGGGATGGGTCCGGGATGTGGAGGCCAAGCTGCACGTGCTGCAGGCGATCAATGTAAGAAAGGTCAGTATACGTCATGATGTATCGTATCGTCACGTTATATCACCGTGTCATATATTATATCTGCACGTTATCACATTCTACGTCCCCAGGCTAAGCTAGCTCGCCAGCTCAGCCCGCGCCTGCTGTCCCCCGGCAACGTGGTGAAAGCGCTGTGTGCAGCGGCGCGGGAGCACGGAGCGCTGTGCTCCACGCCGCTCTACAACGACGTGAAGCGAGCGCTGCGGCTGAGCAGTCTGACCACGAGGCTCAATGACCTGCACGCTGTGTGGTGAGTGTTGTGGTACTGTCTGCTGAGCTGTACAACGTGGTGAACGCGCTGTGAACGGCGGTGGAGCCAAGACCCTCGGTCCCAAGAGGCGCGATAACACTACTCAGCGGGCACTCCTGAGGTTACGAGATCGACGGGGACAGGGACAGTCCCCCCGCTTCCTGCCCAGTGGCAGGGTGAGTGCACACCGGGCTACCCCTGCTCCTCCACTGTGCCCTCTGCTGGGTTCGGAGGGACACGTGGTACTCCCCACTGGCCCACATCGAGCCCCTACCGTGCCAGAATATTCTCCACAGGCAATAAGATCCCCCGAAGGTTAATCCCTCGAAAGGATTCCATTGCCCGCACCCAGGATGCACCGGCCTAACAACTGCCGTTTCATCCAGACGTGCCCAGAGGGACAAACAGCCGTCAGACACGTGGAGGTTTTCTGGCCAGCACCCCGACCGCGCCCCCTGCCCTCTCGCGTCGCTCCCCGCTGTGTCCTGGCAGCAGGCAGGAGCGGTGCAGTTCGCTCATATTTGCTATGACATGCTTCATATCGCTTCTTGTATGACAACTTGCGCGGGCCTGCTTTCAACCCGCGCTGCAACTGACATGCTTTTCATTACTTTGGACCTTTAAAATTCCATAGCAGCATCAGACTTCCAAAACGCGATCGAATCGCCGATCATCAATGCCCAAGTATCGTGTGTTCTTTGGCTCTGAACGTTAATCAACTGAATTGTATTTCCCCGGCAGGGTTTCCGCGCAACTCGTGTCCATAGAGCAGGTGCGGTGCGCGGGGCGCGCGGGGGACCGGCGCCCCGCCGCCGCGCCCCGCGACGCCGTCAGGGTGGCCGACCTGGTGCTGCTGTACACCGACGTGGACATGCACCGGCTCGTCACTGACGTGAGTATACACTGCGGTACAGTACAGCAGGGAGCGCCCCGCGACGCCGTCAGGGTGGCCGACCTGGTGCTGCTGTACACCGACGTGGACATGCACCGGCTCGTCACTGACGTGAGTATACACTGCGGTACAGTACAGCAGGGAGCGCCCCGCGACGCCGTCAGGGTGGCCGACCTGGTGCTGCTGTACACCGACGTGGACATGCACCGGCTCGTCACTGACGTGAGTATACACTGCGGTACAGTACAGCAGGGAGCGCCCCGCGACGCCGTCAGGGTGGCCGACCTGGTGCTGCTGTACACCGACGTGGACATGCACCGGCTCGTCACTGACGTGAGTATACACTGCGGTACAGTACAGCAGGGAGCGCCCCGCGACGCCGTCAGGGTGGCCGACCTGGTGCTGCTGTACACCGACGTGGACATGCACCGGCTCGTCACTGACGTGAGTATACACTGCGGTACAGTACAGCAGGGAGCGCCCCGCGACGCCGTCAGGGTGGCCGACCTGGTGCTGCTGTACACCGACGTGGACATGCACCGGCTCGTCACTGACGTGAGTATACACTGCGGTACAGTACAGCAGGGAGCGCCCCGCGACGCCGTCAGGGTGGCCGACCTGGTGCTGCTGTACACCGACGTGGACATGCACCGGCTCGTCACTGACGTGAGTATACACTGCGGTACAGTACAGCAGGGAGCGCCCCGCGACGCCGTCAGGGTGGCCGACCTGGTGCTGCTGTACACCGACGTGGACATGCACCGGCTCGTCACTGACGTGAGTATACACTGCGGTACAGTACAGCAGGGAGCGCCCCGCGACGCCGTCAGGGTGGCCGACCTGGTGCTGCTGTACACCGACGTGGACATGCACCGGCTCGTCACTGACGTGAGTATACACTGCGGTACAGTACAGCAGGGAGCGCCCCGCGACGCCGTCAGGGTGGCCGACCTGGTGCTGCTGTACACCGACGTGGACATGCACCGGCTCGTCACTGACGTGAGTATACACTGCGGTACAGTACAGCAGGGAGCGCCCCGCGACGCCGTCAGGGTGGCCGACCTGGTGCTGCTGTACACCGACGTGGACATGCACCGGCTCGTCACTGACGTGAGTATACACTGCGGTACAGTACAGCAGGGAGCGCCCCGCGACGCCGTCAGGGTGGCCGACCTGGTGCTGCTGTACACCGACGTGGACATGCACCGGCTCGTCACTGACGTGAGTATACACTGCGGTACAGTACAGCAGGGAGCGCCCCGCGACGCCGTCAGGGTGGCCGACCTGGTGCTGCTGTACACCGACGTGGACATGCACCGGCTCGTCACTGACGTGAGTATACACTGCGGTACAGTACAGCAGGGAGCGCCCCGCGACGCCGTCAGGGTGGCCGACCTGGTGCTGCTGTACACCGACGTGGACATGCACCGGCTCGTCACTGACGTGAGTATACACTGCGGTACAGTACAGCAGGGAGCGCCCCGCGACGCCCAGTGCTGTATCAGTCCGTGTGTTATCGTGCAATGTGTCTGAATACGCTTAAATTGACGTCCATAAAGCCTCCTCTCTTGCATGTACAGGAAAGTGTGAACCTGTACGAAGAGTCGCTAGCGTTGCACTTACTGTGGCAGCTCGTACAACGACACCGCCTGGAGGAAGCTGCGCCCAAGAACTCGCAGGCTAAGGCGCAGAGGTGGACGCGCGCCTACCAGGACTATCTCAACAGGTACGACATACACCACCCCAGTAACACACAAGTACTTTAAAAACCGTTTAAAGGTAAAAGTAAAAGCCAATATACATCTCTGTACGGTTAGAGACCGATTCACCTTTAAACTTGATATTTGATGTGATTATCTGATTATGGTATGTGAGTACCGCGAACCGGGAGAGATGATAAAAACGATGTTTTATGTTTGGCGAATTTATTAGTACTGAATGGTTGAACAAGTAAACGCGTCGCACCGCACTGCATTCGGTGCTAGCGTATGCATAAAATTAATACTATTCATATTGTACGGGTCTGCTCGTACATGCTCCCGGACAGAAAGAATAACAATGATAAAATTCAATAAATAGAATCGCAAATAAATTGAAATTTAAAGTTTATAAAATGAAGACAATGTTAATTGATATGGATGCTAATTTATGTTATAATTCATTTGTTTAAACTATAATTATTGAATGTTTATACATAATAATAACAATTAATCCAAATTATTATGAGAAACAGTAAATGATTAATGATAATGCGATTTTATTATACTTATGAGTCCTTAAATTTTATCAAAAATAGGTGATGTTGCTTTGTTTACACGCACACTATTTTTGTTTGAACCACTACACTGATTATTGTCATTTAATTCACTTTGACTACTATACACTACTCTATCACTGAGATTCACGCACTGTGTACTGTTACTGATGCAATGAAGAGGAGCAGGCCCACCCTGAGCCTGCACTGCTGCGGTAGGCGCTGGCGTCGCTGGTATGCGCCAGGCGCGCCCTCGACGCCACAGGAACACAAGTCCTGCTATTCCCGTCAATCCGATGACGGAGTATATCAATGTGTAGTGGTGTATATCATGGTACGAAATACTTTCTGATATCTGTGCGTTATCTTTCATAACTTTAATTTTCTCGGCTATCTCTGCTAATTCTTTTTGACGACTCTCCACTTCCGAATCATTCGATGGAAACATATGAGGAATCGTTATGTTGATGAGATGGTTTATTGGTGGTATTAGAGGTGCATACACATCTGGTCTTATGGTTAATTCACTAGACTGCTGTTTATGCGCAATCACCGTGAAAAGTTGTGTTCTAATAATACATCCATTGTTTATTACTATAATACCTGCACCCGACAATTGATGAGCGGTAACTTGATCGTCACACATTATACGTAAAGGGTCTCTGTCACTGATCGCAACAAAAATAAATATAATTATTCATGGTATTGCTTTCTAACCAGCTGTTTTTACAGGAAGTAGTCTGTGTCTGACACTCTGATTCTGCAATCTGACAGAAATCCTTATCCCCTTTTAAACGATAAATAGGTTTCTGAATGTGACACAAATATGCATCTGATGTTAAGCATGATCTCAAAGTCTCATATGTCATGGTTATGAAAGTGTCCTTTTTTAGGTTAATTGCTACGTATTCTGATATCGGTTTTATGCTAACCATGTCACTTCCTTTGACTTGAGGAACTGGTAATATTTTGAATATCTCGAACGAGTCTCTACTGATGAGAGGAAGTCTGATCTCAAATATCAAAAATTGTTCTAGCATTCTGGCTTTCACTTGAAGCAGATTAAATATTTTTCTTAGGTCTGTGTGAACATTTTCTATAGGTAACGAAACATCCGTTGGAAGCTGACTTGCGATGGTACTCAGCTGATCTTGCAATTGTTCTGGAGTCAAAAGATGTGGGTTAAAGCGGCCGTGATAGATGTCCGTGACAGTATCTAGCAAGGTGCTCTGTAATGATTTTAAGTTGTGTAGCATGTTGCTTCCTATTATGGATCCTACAAATATTTCATTAACAAGCGAAATATTTTGGGTTGTTGATTTTAACTCATTTAAAGTTTTTTCCATGGAAAATATGTGTTGAGTGATCATTTTATGTTGTTTGTTCATTGTTTGCTCAGTTTCGATTTAAAAGATTATATTCCACTTCTATGATAGATGTTTGATTTTTGCAGTATGAAGCGATGTGTCTTTGATTGTCCCGTAGTAATGTGATATCTTTCTGATACTGTTCGGCGAATCTTGCGTCTAATACTCCGAACAAGCTGTTAGCGAGGGATCCTACACCGTCGATAAGACCGCGTCGCATTCTGATCTGTCGCGTGCTTGAATGCTGACCGAGCAACATCTGATTGTAGTATTCAAGTTCAGCGAGCCCTTGACTCAACTGGAGTAATATGATCTCGCAATTATTATGCACTGTTTTGCACGTTTGTTCTAAAGACGTAGTGTATTTATTGAGAGCTCTTATTCCCTCCCAATAAGGTTGCATATCGTAATAAATAATAAGCTTCCACTCGTCTCTTATTCAAAAAAGTCTAATAAAAGATGTTTAATGGCATCCGCAAAGTATTAAAGTTGTATATTAATTAACTATAAATAAATAAATATAAACAACAAAATTCTGTACTATCAATTTTCTCAATACGTAAGTATTGAGAAAATTGATAGTACACAATTAATACTTTGCGAATGCCATTAAACATCTTTTTTAAGACTTCGAGACGTATATCGGCTTTTAAATTTACCTTTAAACGGTTTTATGCTAGTAGGGCAGTGTGTGGACAGACATTCACCAGTCAGTGGATAGATATACACTAATCCACACCAGGGTATTAATAGACATACACTGACATATATGTCAGAATTCTTGCACCCTATGTATACACAGGGTGCAAGAATTCGCTCCAGTCAATGTCCATTAGACATGCGCTAAATGTATCACTGAACTGAAAAGAGAGATACGTATCTATTCGATCACAAGATACGTATCACTCATTTGTATTAGTAGTCCATTTCGTTCAGTAGGTTAGAGGTAGTTCTCGCTTTACTGCTCATGTCTCTAGCTCAGTGTTCACTTATCTATCTTGAAGCCGTAGTTCACTAAGACTGTATAAAAAGATAGAAAAACAACGACAGTATAAATAATATATAATAAATATAAAAAGATTAAACTTATCATGTTACTTATCGTCCATGTTTCTCTAATTTATGTAGTTTATTATTACAAAAAAAGCTTAATTTATGTATTAGTGGAATTAGTAAAGTACCTTATTAAAAAACATACAATAATAAGAATGGTCACATTACGTGTAAGGCGTGACATTCAAATTAATATCAACAAAACGAAAATTTGACTAAATTCAAATTATGTTTACCTACTTGTCGCCGTTCGTCGTGAACTCGTGACTCGTGAGACGATGATACATTCGGATACACTGACACGTTTTGGGAGCGGGTGAACGAGAGATATTCATAGCAAGTGAACTAGTTAATTTTTGTCTTTCGTTCGCAAACTACCCATGTCTAATGTCCACCACTGACTGGACGTGGATTAACTCAACAGGTAACATACTCCTTGCCATTAAACACAGTCTATTATTGTTTCACTGCGAGGGGGAGATATTTCCTTCTCATAATGAGAAGGGTTCAGGCACTCTACAGTCTACTACGCTGATTGGCGGATTGGTGGACTATAAACATAATTTTGGGTTCCTTACGATGTTAAGACTCTCGATCCGATGAGGAAGAGACGGGAGATGTCATTCGTACAGGCGTCTTTATCAGACAGAACCTAGAGATTCCTTAAACCTACAGATTAGGAAGCTAATGCGACATGTCCTCCGCAGCTCCAATTCCATACCATCTCCATTGAGGTTGTGATTGAGGAAAATAGGGGGTCTAAAGTGTCCGCTCAGCAGCTAGGGAGGACCCACCTGATGGAACTAAAAGCCACGGATAGAAAACTTGTCACCTGTAACATCGACATGTTTGAAGTCGTCGAAGACTTGTATGGACATTTGTATTTCACGAGAACAGCGAGACACGGTTCCTAGCAACGATGACCAAAGAGCCCAACTCACACGCCAGTGCACCGACGCACCGAGGATCTCCCGGAAGTTGCCCAGGGTGAGATTCGGGAGGCTCTCGAGCAGCTTAAGAACATCAAAGCTCCTGGAAATGTCGGAATCATCATTGAAATCCTAAAAGCAAGCGGGGCTCTGGTGCTAAAGGAGCTAGTGTCTTGTTGATTCCGTTATCCAACAAAGTTCTAAACCGGATGTGTAAGGCGGGAGTCAAAAGCTGTGCCAATCCAACTAATGATGATGATGATAATGTAATATCTCCAAAATTGTTCATCAACGCTTGGAGGACGTCTTCAAAACGCTGGACTAGACTCGTAAACTGCAAGTTTATCTCACATCTCCGTTTTGCCGATGACATAGTTGACATTGTTGTAATGGCTGAATCGCTGGAAAAACTGGGGAAACTGCACAGCCTAAACGGAGTGTCTCCGAGTGTTTCGTCATATATTTGCATGCCATGCAGAGGCCAATATTCTTCGAAAGGACGGCATTCGAAGTGGCTGCGTAGGGCAGATCATTCAGATTGGTAGACATATCTTCGAGAAAGAAGCTGACACAATAATCCAGTTTGCCTGGCAGCATTTGGCAAACTTCGTCGAGTTTTCTGGTCGTCTTTACTACAAAGTTTGAAGACGAAGGTCTTTAACCAGTGCGTCCGGCCTGTCATGGTGTTGTCCTTACGGTGCCGAGATGTGGACACTGACAGTTGGAGTAGTCCACAAAAAGTCGTTTAGCTAGCTATGGAGCGAGTTATATTTGGAGTTTATTTGAAAGAAAAAAATCGTAACGAGATTATGCGTAAAAGAACCGGAGTGACTGACATACTCGTAGCTTGTAGGATCAGTAAGCTGAAGTGACCAGTGGGCTGGCCATGTCTGTCGAAAGACTTATAGCCGTTGGAGCAGACGAGTCCTTGAGTGGAGACCGCGAATTGGCAAACGAAGCGTAGGGCGCCCCCCCGCCAGGTGGATCGTCCTGAAGAAGGTATCTGGGGGGACTGGATGCGGAATGGAGATGACCGAGTGTTGTGGTGCATCTTGGAGAGGCTTATGTCCAGCAGTGGACTGTGATAGGCTGAGTTTATTCGATATTGAATTGATTCGTTGTTGGGATTTTGCTTTAGAAGTAATGCTAAGAGCGCTTTATTCTCTAATCACATTGTTGACGTTGTCCTTAGTGACCGCGTGGTGTCGCTGATAGTGCTGCAGCGACGCTGGCATGAACTGAAGCTGCAGGCGCGCACCCGCCTGGCCGCGCACTGGCGCCGCAGCGCCGCGCCCGGCGCCCCCGTGCCGCACCCGGCGCCCATACACCTCGCCATCATCAAGACGTGAGTATACCAGCCATCGCATAGTGCTGCACGAACAAGCTGCAGGCGCCACCCGCCCGGCGCCCCCGTGCCGCACCCGGCGCCCATACACCTCGCCATCATCAAGACGTGAGTATACCAGCCATCGCATAGTGCTGCACGAACAAGCTGCAGGCGCCACCCGCCCGGCGCCCCCGTGCCGCACCCGGCGCCCATACACCTCGCCATCATCAAGGCGTGAGTATACCAGCCATCGCATAGTGCTGCACGAACAAGCTGCAGGCGCCACCCGCCCGGCGCCCCCGTGCCGCACCCGGCGCCCATACACCTCGCCATCATCAAGACGTGAGTATACCAGCCATCGCATAGTGCTGCACGAACAAGCTGCAGGTGCCACCCGCCCGGCGCCCCCGTGCCGCACCCGGCGCCCATACACCTCGCCATCATCAAGACGTGAGTATACCAGCCATCGCATAGTGCTGCACGAACAAGCTGCAGGCGCCACCCGCCCGGCGCCCCCGTGCCGCAACCGGCGCCCATACACCTCGCCATCATCAAGACGTGAGTATACCAGCCATCGCATAGTGCTGCACGAACAAGCTGCAGGCGCCACCCGCCCGGCGCCCCCGTGCCGCACCCGGCGCCCATACACATCGCCATCATCAAGGCGTGAGTATACCAGCCATCGCATAGTGCTGCACGAACAAGCTGCAGGCGCCACCCGCCCGGCGCCCCCGTGCCGCACCCGGCGCCCATACACCTCGCCATCATCAAGACGTGAGTATACCAGCCATCGCATAGTGCTGCACGAACAAGCTGCAGGCGCCACCCGCCCGGCGCCCCCGTGCCGCACCCGGCGCCCATACACCTCGCCATCATCAAGACGTGAGTATACCAGCCATCGCATAGTGCTGCACGAACAAGCTGCAGGCGCCACCCGCCCGGCGCCCCCGTGCCGCACCCGGCGCCTATACACCTCGCCATCATCAAGGCGTGAGTATACCAGCCATCGCATAGTGCTGCACGAACAAGCTGCAGGCGCCACCCGCCCGGCGCCCCCGTGCCGCACCCGGCGCCCATACACCTCGCCATCATCAAGACGTGAGTATACCAGCCATCGCATAGTGCTGCACGAACAAGCTGCAGGCGCCACCCGCCCGGCGCCCCCGTGCCGCACCCGGCGCCCATTCACCTCGCCATCATCAAGACGTGAGTATACCAGCCATCGCATAGTGCTGCACGAACAAGCTGCAGGCGCCACCCGCCCGGCGCCCCCGTGCCGCACCCGGCGCCCATACACCTCGCCATCATCAAGACGTGAGTATACCAGCCATCGCATAGTGCTGCACGAACAAGCTGCAGGCGCCACCCGCCCGGCGCCCCCGTGCCGCACCCGGCGCCCATACACCTCGCCATCATCAAGGCGTGAGTATACCAGCCATCGCATAGTGCTGCACGAACAAGCTGCAGGCGCCACCCGCCCGGCGCCCCCGTGCCGCACCCGGCGCCCATACACCTCGCCATCATCAAGACGTGAGTATACCAGCCATCGCATAGTGCTGCACGAACAAGCTGCAGGCGCCACCCGCCCGGCGCCCCCGTGCCGCACCCGGCGCCCATTCACCTCGCCATCATCAAGACGTGAGTATACCAGCCATCGCATAGTGCTGCACGAACAAGCTGCAGGCGCCACCCGCCCGGCGCCCCCGTGCCGCACCCGGCGCCCATACACCTCGCCATCATCAAGGCGTGAGTATACCAGCCATCGCATAGTGCTGCACGAACAAGCTGCAGGTGCCACCCGCCCGGCGCCCCCGTGCCGCACCCGGCGCCCATACACCTCGCCATCATCAAGACGTGAGTATACCAGCCATCGCATAGTGCTGCACGAACAAGCTGCAGGCGCCACCCGCCCGGCGCCCCCGTGCCGCACCCGGCGCCCATTCACCTCGCCATCATCAAGACGTGAGTATACCAGCCATCGCATAGTGCTGCACGAACAAGCTGCAGGCGCCACCCGCCCGGCGCCCCCGTGCCGCACCTGGCGCCCATACACCTCGCCATCATCAAGACGTGAGTATACCAGCCATCGCATAGTGCTGCACGAACAAGCTGCAGGCGCCACCCGCCCGGCGCCCCCGTGCCGCACCTGGCGCCCATACACCTCGCCATCATCAAGACGTGAGTATACCAGGCATCGTATAGTGCTCCATGAACGAGCTGCAGGCGCCACCCGCCCGGCGCCCCCGTGCCGCACCCGGCGCCCATACACCTCGCCATCATCATAAACTACCTGAAATACACAAAATAAAAGTTATACTTGTTTCTTCAGCACTTACCCAATATGGGGATTTAAAACAAGTAGATAGGCATTAAGTGCCTTTCAAACAGGCGACAACCGATGACAATGTGGAAAAGGCACACGATTGAAGTCACGGCACCTAATAACGAGGTGCCGTAAACGTGCACCCCCCACGGTGACAACAGTCGGTGTGTCGATGCAGGAACGTAGAATTGACTCGAGCCCGAGCCCGAGCGAGGCGATGACAAGTATCGCTGTGTGCGTGTGCTCATGACTCGAGGCTGCGCGCGAATCTAATGGCCGCTAAGCATTTGGTTTTAAAATGAATGAAATAAGATAGTAAAAAGGACAATAATTTTTTTTTTTTTTTTTTTTTTTTGTGGTTCGAGTGTCGGACTGCTGATAATGAGGTCGTGGGTTCGATTCCCACAGGACACAAATATTTGTGTGATGAACATAAGTGTTTGTGTTGGTTTGGGTGTTTCTTTGTATGTATTATAAGTATGTACTTACAAAAAAAAAAGTATATACGTATTATATCCATTGTCTAGTACCCATACCACAAGCTCTGCTTAGTTTGGGACTAGATGGTGCTGTGTAAAAATGTCCCAAAGATATTTATTTATTTAATTTTAAATTGAAAATACTAATAATAACGTTACAAGTTAAAAAAAAAAACTCAGAGCACTCTCCATCGCGTACATGCGATAGAGGATACATAGAGATGCAACGTCTCTTCCAAGGCTCAAGGTTCAAGCCGATTGGGAATAGCACAGTCGCCGACTATTGGGCCGCTCTGCGTTGAATACGGTCAAATAGAAACAGTAGACTCGCTGTTCTCCAGCCCAGAGATGGAAGCAATATTCCATGGGCGCTGCCGGATTTATTTTATTTTATTATTTTTAGGAAAACTTACAGCTAATACAGAGTCGTAATTAAGCTAAATACAGTAGAAAAAGGCCAATTACAAGTTTCCACATATAGAATTTTTGTATAAAATTTTGAATAACACATAGACAGCAGAGAAAAGATAGAAAAGAAAATGGATACGAATAACAGATGAACATTAAAAAGGATGGATCTAACAAATAAATATAAAATAAGTTAATACATTGATCGTACAAGGGATTGACCGAAAAAGTTATAACTTAATAATTTTTTCAATTTAGGGATAGTAGTAAAGCTTGGGACTGATCTGCTCGCTAGATACAGGCAATATTTAGGGATAGTAGTAAAGCTTGGGACTGATCTGCTCGCTAGATACAGGCAATATTTAGGGATAGTAGTAAAGCTTGGGACTGATCTGCTCGCTAGATACAGGCAATATTTAGGGATAGTAGTAAAGCTTGGGACTGATCTGCTCGCTAGATACAGGCAATATTTAGGGATAGTAGTAAAGCTTGGGACTGATCTGCTCGCTAGATACAGGCAATATTTAGGGATAGTAGTAAAGCTTGGGACTGATCTGCTCGCTAGATACAGGCAATATTTAGGGATAGTAGTAAAGCTTGGGACTGATCTGCTCGCTAGATACAGGCAATATTTAGGGATAGTAGTAAAGCTTGGGACTGATCTGCTCGCTAGATACAGGCAATATTGTCTTTTTTATATCTAGGTTTACGTTTATGTCATCTTTTATTTTGTACAGTTTTTATTGACATTGGATTATACCGTTTTTTTGACATGATTTATACACCGTTGTGACATTTTATTTATATACTTTAATTTGACAATTTGGTTTATATACATTTAACAATGCATATTTATTATATAACACAACAAACTTGTCTTGTCTTGTTGTCTGGACTTTAAAAGAGACTATGATCCCTGAGTTTGTTTCGGTATTTCTTCTCAGAGGTAGTCATATAGGAAATGCCGATGTCATCTAGTTTTTATAATTAACCGACTTGTAAAAGTGATTTTTAACATCCAATTTGCAGAATAAATGATTTGTATTTTGTATTTGTATTTAGTAACAAATAAGTCAAGCTCAACTTCCCAACACTCTGCGTTAAAAGTACGACATGCCCTGATCAGGAACGAGTTCTGTCTATAGGTACTCCTAACGGCAGGTACATCAAGGAGATTTGGTCTCCGTAGAAATGCCGATGGCACACGGAGTCCAATCTTGCTTACCAGCTCAGGGACGTCAAGTGATCCATTTACAACACTAAATAGAAATGATAAATCAGCAATTTTTCTCCGTTCATATAGCGGCAGAATATGAAACTTTTTACATCGACTTATGCCTTAAATAGAGGCGATGATTCGGCCTGAAATATTTTCTCGCTCTATCGAGTACCCCTACTTTTTATTAGCCAGTTTAGCTTTACCTTCCAAGTGACAGTCAGTTAGTCTCGATATGTCGACGCCAGAAGAACTTTGTGCTTAACCCGATCAAAGGTCTTCGCTGTGTCCAAACTAACGACTTAATTATTATAATCTCGCTTGTATCTACTTCCAGGTACCCCATAATAGCGACAAACCTGTTCAAAAGTTGGCGGCAGCAAGTCTTAGACGGACTTATCATCACCGAGCCACTGGTATGTTATATAATTAGTACTATCACCTCAGCCTATCGCAGCTGATAGCTGGACAACGTTGGACACGAGCTAGCGATGTGTTTGTTTTTTAGGGTTCCGAAGTCCTACAAGGAACCCTTATAGTTTCGTCATGTCCGTCCGTCTGTCCGTCTGTCCGTCTGTCCTAATCCTTTACAGCTTAATAACTTCTACAGTTATAAACATAAGTAAATGAAATTTTGTTAAAAAATAGTCTACATATAGATCTCAATTTTAAAAGAATAAAAGAATCGTTTTTCCGTATTTTAGGGGTGGCGTCCATACATGTGAAATGGATAAAAAAAATTTTTTTTCGCTGCACCCCCTCGTGTGGGATATCATTGAATAGGTCTACTAAAATGAAGGTAATGTTTGATACACCACTTTTTTATCAGGTGTACCATCTGCGAAATATAGCCCGCCAAAGTGGCTTGCAATGTGTCCCCCCCCCCTGCCATTTCTAAACTATGCAATGTAGAAACTTATAATCTTCCACATTGATAGACCTTTGTGAAAACTCTCTTTTAAAATTATTTCGAGTATAATGTGATTATAATTTTTTGAGTTATAGAGAGAAAACTGAAAAATACTTAAAACGTCCTAGTTCAAAGGTCATTGACCTTAGAGAAAAATTATCATAGCAAATAATGCTCCTTTAGCTACTTTCTATTTGAAAAAATCACAAAAAGTAACTTTGAAATGACAAACGTCTTAAATTTGGCTTCTTGAATTTATCGCTAGATGGCGCTACTAACAACACGCTCTGAGTCGCGAATGCTGCCGATTATTGCAAAAACTAAAATAGCCATGATTAATATTCGATTTGATTCGTTTGTAATTACACCTACTTAAGGAACCCTATAATACTGAGCATGGCCCGACATGCTCTTGGCCGGTTTTTATAGTATAGGGTGGCGAAACGAACTAAAAGCCCACTTGATGTGAAACGGTTACCTTTGCCCATAACAACTGACAACTGCAATACCACCTAGGCGGTTGCCTAAATGGTACCGCAAGTCGGTTCACCAAACTGAGACATGAAGATGGAAAGTCTCATGTGATTGTAATTTCACAGGCACCCGTACCCTTCAGACCGAAACACAGCAATGCAAGCATCAGTATTTGGCGGAGCAGTAGGTACGGTGGTAGTACTTCCCCGGACGAGCTCTTTCACAAAGGAGCTCTACTACTATTGAATTTTCATAATATGGTTGAGCTGCACGATGGCTGATGCATGGTGCCATCAGTTGGGACAGCTCCACTTAAATCGACCTGGCACTTTCTTCAAAGGTCAGTCCAGACGTTTCCCTGCATTTTCCTCACTTAAACACTTAAAACAACATAAATGTCTGGACTTTAAAAGATAGTTTGATCCCTGAGTTGGTTCCGGTATTTATTGTCAGTGGTAATCAATAGGAAATAACGTTTACGGAAAATTAATTGAAAAACAATTGCCTGATTGTCAATTTCTCGAATAGAATTCCTCGAAAACAATTTCCCGAATGAAAAATGCCTTTTTTTTTCCGTGGGGAAATCCTTATGGACGCACTCCGCCCGGGGTGGGCGGAGCCAGTGTCGGACTCTTACCGACTAAAACCACCACGGTGTTCCTTCAACTACCTTAGCTGGGGGCGTGGGAACCCGTGAGTATACACACAACCACCCCCGACAGGTCCTGGCCCGCCACAAGCAGGCGAGCTCCTTCCCCCCATGCGGCCTAACATCGGCCGCACCCTCCTCTGGGGCGGAACGGAACACTGCACGCCACCTCACCTCATGGGCCTTTACCAGCTGCACCAACTACGCCGGCTGTGCCAGCTACGCCAGCTGCTGGTCGGGCAGCAGACTACCCCGAGTCTACTGCTCGCAGGCCCTACCTCCCGTAATTTTTTATAGCAGTTTTCTTCCTCGCGATCCGGCCCGTGAAGCCAAGACCCTCGGTCCCAAGAGGCGCGAGAACACTACTCAGCGGGCACTCCTGGGGTTACGAAATCGACGGGGGCAGGGAAGGACAGTCCCCCCGCTGCCTGCCCAGTGGCAGGGTGAGTGTACACCGGGCCCACCCCTGCTCCTCCACGTGTCCCTCTGTTGGCAACAGAGGGACACGTGGAGCAACTCCCCACTGGCCCAGAACGGGCCCCTCCCGCGCCAGAATATTCGCCACAGGCATTAAAATCCCCCGCAGGTTAATCCCTCGCAAGGATTTTATTGCCCGTACCCGGGATGCACCGGCCAAACAACTGCCGTTCCCTCCAGACGTGTCCAGCAGGACAAGCAGCCGTCAGGCACACGTGGAGGTTTTCTGGCCAGCAACCCGAATGATAAATGCTTATGCCATCTAGTTTTTAATACAACCGATTTGTAAGCGATTTTATAGCAGATTTTTTTTTTTTGCTTTCAATTTAGACAATCGATTCATCATCTGACTTTATAAATAGTATAGCGGACAGCCATAATGGGCCGTAATCTGGGTGCGATACTCCTCGCCCCGCACCAACCCCGCCACCGTGTCGACGCTCGGAGCCAGTCAGGAAGCGCTCGGGCGCACATCGTCTCCCCGCCGCCGCCGGCCGATCCCCTGGGGAGTCCAAACCCCTGGGGAGTCCAAACTCCCGGGGAGTCCAAACCCCTGGGGAGTCCAAACCCCCGGGGAGTCCAAACCCCCGGGGAGTCCAAACCCCCGGGGAGTCCAAACCCCCGGGGAGTCCAAACCCCCGGGGAGTCCAATTAGAGTTGTCGAAGCGCGCGCGAAGGCCGCGCGCCGACACAGTCGCGTCGTCCGTCACGTTTTCGCGTTTATTTTAAGTTTTTCTAAATCTCTGATCTCTGGTAAAATAATTAAATTGTGTTTGGTGAACCATTTCGTGTTTATTTTATGCAACACACCTATAATAGGGTATTAATATGTATACTGAGGAAGTTGATATGAGACATTACATCTCAATCTGCATGAGACTTATTGGCCCGCTTCAAACAAAAAAAAACAAGTGTGCTTTAGAGCACACGACTGAAGTAAAACTTCACTAACTTATACCTCCCTCTCAATACTATTTCACGGTAACGTAACGTATTCACCAGCTTACTCCCCAAGTGTCAAGCGTGCGTTAAGAAGTTTTACTTCAAAAGGACGAGATTTTTAAGCTTAAATCAAAAGCTTATGCATTACAACATAACAACACAAACACACACATGCTTATGCATTACAACATAACAACACAAACTCACACATGCTTATGCATTACAACATAACAACACAAACACACACATGCTTATGCATTAGATTGATTTAATTTCGGCCTATAAGTGAATAAGAGCCAGGAATGCAAGCGTGATGTTTTATTTCAGAAAAGCGAAATGGATGGAAGTGAAGATCAACATACCGAGGAGCCAACGACCAAAGACACAGGCAAAAAGAAAATAGACCTCACGGGCAAAGAGAGCATGTACCAAGCCTTCGATGACGAGATGCTCTGTCTAAAGGGCGAGGCGAGTGACAAGCGCGACCAGGCCGATGACATGACACCCATACGAGACTATTGTGAGTATTATCATAGCACGATGTTTGTATGAGTGTGACGTCATGGTCACAGAGCCTAGCGAGTGACCAGTCTGACCAGGCCGATGACTATGACACGCATACATGACTGTTGTGAGTTAATTCATAGCAAGTTGTCTTTACGAGTGTGACGTCATGGTCACAGAGCCTAGCGTGTGACCAGTGTGACCAGGCCAATGTCTATAACTCGCATACATGATTATTGTGAGTTAATTCATAGCAAGTTGTCTTTACGAGTGTGACGTCATGGTCACAGAGCCTAGCGAGTGACCAGTGTGACCAGGCCGATGACTATGACACCCATACGTGACTGTTGTGAGTTAATTCATAGCAAGTTGTCTTTACGAGTGTGACGTCATGGTCACAGAGCCTAGCGAGTGACCAGTGTGACCAGGCCGATGTCTATGACACACATACATGACTGTTGTGAGTTAATTCATAGCAAGTTGTCTTTACGAGTGTGACGTCATGGTCACAGAGCCTTTTTTTTTTTTTTTTTTTTTTTTTTTTTTCGTGTGGAAAATCCTCATGGACGCACTCCGCCCGGGGAAGGCGGAGCCAGTGTCGGACTCTTACCGACTAAAAACCACCACGGTGTTCCTCTACCGACCCTTGGCCAGGGGCGTGGGAAACTTAACTCGCCCAACCATCCCCGGCAGGTCCCGGCTCGCCACTAACAGGCGAGCCCCTTCACCCCGTGCGGCACCCACATCGGCCGCACCCTCCTCTTGACTGGCGCGCGCGGAACACGACGCGCCACCGTCACGGGCCTTGTCTGGTCGGGCGGCGGGCCACCCCGAGTCCGCCGCCCGCAGGCCCACACTTAGGGTGGCTGGAGGTCGGCATACGCCCTCCTGCGACGCCCAGGTCGCCTTCTGCGGGAGGGAAGGGAGGTAATCGCCTCTCTAATTCTCTCCGCCGCCTCCTTAGCGAGCATCACCTCCTCGCAAAAGGAGACGACGCCTTCCCAAGCGCTCCCACTCCCGACCATCGATTGAACCACGGCCGGAAGCGAGAGATCGCTGCCGCCTACTGCAGTGATGAGATCACGGCGCTGCGTGGCCCAAGCTGGGCACTCCTCCAGTGTGTGCCGCGCCGTGTCCTCTGGGCAGCTCCCGCAGTGATGACACTCGGGTGTCGGCTCCCGGCCTATGCGACACAGATACTTCCCGAAGCAACCGTGCCCCGAGAGTATCTGTGTCAGCCGGTAGGTGAGGGCGCCATGGCTCCTCTCCAGCCACTCCTCCATGACGGGCCTTACCGCCGCGATTACGGCGTGCCCTGCGCTGGGTTGCGCAAGTCGTTCCTCCCATTCAGCCGCTAGGATCTGGCGGACCTCGCTCCGATCAGGCGGGTCCTCGCGCTGATGATACCTCAGCGCAAGGTCTCTCGCCTCCAGATCCCAGGGCATTGATCCGGCAAGAAGGCTCGCCTCCTCGAAGGAGATCGTACGATACCCCCGTATCACCCTGACGGCCATTGCACGCTGCGGCCTACGCAGCAGCGCGACATTGCCTGGCGTCAGGGCGTCTGCCCACACTGGGGCCCCATAAAGGGCCATGGACCGTACGATCCCCACGTAGAGCCTCCGGCAGGAGGCATTTGGCCCTCCCAAGTTTGGCAGCAGCCGCGATAGCGCGGCCGTGGCCCCTAACAGCTTGGGCGCCAACCGCTTAAAGTGCGGACCAAAGTCCCACTGGCTGTCGAGGACGAGTCCCAGGTACTTCATCGTCGACTCGATACCGATGCGGACGCCTCCTACCACTATATGGGATCCCAGAGGTGGCCTCTTCCGAGGCCCATGAAATGGTCACAGAGCCTAGCGTGTGACCAGGCCAATGTCTATAACTCGCATACATGATTATTGTGAGTTAATTCATAGCAAGTTGTCTTTACGAGTGTGACGTCATGGTCACAGAGCCTAGCGAGTGACCAGTGTGACCAGGCCGATGACTATGACACCCATACGTGACTTTTGTGAGTTAATTCATAGCAAGTTGTCTTTATGAGTGTGACGTCATGGTCACAGAGCCTAGCGTGTGACCAGTGTGACCAGGCCAATGTCTATAACTCGCATACATGATTATTGTGAGTTAATTCATAGCAAGTTGTCTTTACGAGTGTGACGTCATGGTCACAGAGCCTAGCGAGTGACCAGTGTGACCAGGCCGAAGACTATGACACTCATACGTGACTATTGTGAGCATTATCATAGCACTTGTCTATACGAGTGTGACGTCATGGTCACAGAGCCTAGCGAGTGACCAGTGTGACCAGGCCGATGTCTATGACACGCATACATGACTGTTGTGAGTTAATTCATACCATGTTGTTTATCCGAGTGTGACGTCATGGTCACAGAGCCTAGCAAGTGACCAGTGTGACCAGGCCGATGTCTATGACACGCATACATGACTGTTGTGAGTTAATTCATACCATGTTGTTTTTATCCGAGTGTGACGTCATGGTCACAGAGCCTAGCAAGTGACCAGTGTGACCAGGCCGATGTCTATGACACGCATACATGACTTTTGTGAGTTAATTCATACCATGTTGTTTATCCGAGTGTGACGTCATAGTCACAGAGCCTAGCAAGTGACCAGTGTGACCAGGCCGATGTCTATGACACGCATACATGACTGTTGTGAGTTAATTCATACCATGTTGTTTATCCGAGTGTGGCGTCATGGTCACAGAGCCTAGCAAGTGACCAGTGTGACCAGGCCGATGTCTATGGCACGCATACATGACTGTTGTGAGTTAATTCATACCATGTTGTTTATCCGAGTGTGACGTCATGGTCACAGAGCCTAGCAAGTGACCAGTGTGACCAGGCCGATGTCTATGACACGCATACATGACTGTTGTCAGTTAATTCATACCATGTTGTTTATCCGAGTGTGACGTCATGGTCACAGAGCCTAGCAAGTGACCAGTGTGACCAGGCCGATGTCTATGACACGCATACATGACTGTTGTGAGTTAATTCATACCATGTTGTTTTTATCCGAGTGTGACGTCATGGTCACAGAGCCTAGCAAGTGACCAGTGTGACCAGGCCGATGTCTATGACACGCATACATGACTGTTGTGAGTTAATTCATACCATGTTGTTTTTATCCGAGTGTGACGTCAATATTTACGAGATGGTCTCACGAGATTTATTAATATTGTAAATCTTTTTGTTCAGCTATTTCCAATAATATGCACTTATAATATTTTAAGAATTTCTTAAGTTTTCGCGATCACTACACATTATAATAAAACAAAGTTTAACCGGATTAAATCGCGTATATTATTTAAATTGGTTGTAAAAGATAATGATATTGTGAGTGATCAAAACGATTTTAATTAATAATGTAGTACGGTAGACTAAAATATTTTTTTTGAAATATCTGTAAAGACGCTTGTCATCTTACGGACAAAATTAATATCCAATCTATCCACGATTTGCCCTACTAGAGATAGGAATTTGACATAATCAACAATCAACTCAGTCTATCGCAGTCCACTGCTGGACATAGGCCTCTCCCAAGTTGCGCCACAACGCTCGGTCCTCTGCCTTCCGCATCCAGTCTCCCCCAGCCACGTTCTTTAGGTCGTCGGTCCACCTGGCAGGGGGGCGCCCTACGCTGCGTTTGCCGATTCGTGGTCTCCACTCAAGGACTCGTCTGCTCCAATTTGACATAAGCTCCATACAAAATATGTCAAATTTTTATCTCTAGTAGGCCAAATCGTGGATAGATTGGATATTAGTTTTGGCCGTTAGTCTACCTGCGACCACGAAATGCTGCAAAGCTTTCGAAACGTCAGGAAAACCAATTTAAATAATATACGCGATTTAATCCGAAACTTTGTTTTATTATAATATTTTGTTAATAATTCATACATTTTGTGTTCAGATCGCGCGGCGGGGCTCTATGTTGGTGCTGGCTCCCGTAAGTACATCTCCATCGAGTGATCGCTCTATTGACGGGCTCGTGGCGAATAGGAGCGCACCGATTGTACCATCTTTGAGGTTAAGCTGCGCTTGCCGCGGCCACTCCGTGGATGGGTGACCATTTCGTTACACATCGAGACCCCTCCGTGCCTTGGAGTGCACGTTAAGCTGTCTGTCCCGGTTGCCATACGAATATCTATGGCAGTCGTTACGGTTAGTCAGAAGCGCGAAAGTCTGACGGGAAGCCAACCCGAGGGGGATGATGAGTGATCTTTGTATTGTGACTCAGTGGAGTAACCGGGTTCGATTCTCGCACCGAAACAAATATTTGCTATTCCTACAAATCTAGGACAATATTATTAAATGATGATGATGATGTCCTCCACGACGTGTCCGTCGACGGCGACATCCAGTTAGCGCCTGGCATGCGCTCGTGTATGACTTGCAAAGCCAAACTTGATCTTAAATGTTCGGTCACAAAGAAAGCAGCATAATTGCCCGCTGTCATTAAATGTGTAAGTGTAAGAAGGCTTAGGGCGAGTTTTACGATGTTGGCGTTTGGTGTCAAGGGCTTCGAGGCGTGAGTGCTCAAAACACTTTGCGCCCTCCTTAACAGCAGTGCGCCATTCCGGCCTTCGCATTGCCGTATCCTGCCAGTCATTTGCGGATATTCCGCAGGCCGTGAGGTGGCGCTTCAAGACGTCCTTGTAGCGCAAATGTTGACCTCCAGTTTTGCGCTTCCCAGTCGAAAGTTGGGAGAAGAATACGGTCTTTGGCAATCTAGAGTCATCCATTCTGACCACGTGCCCATTCCATCTCAACTGGCGTCTTAATAGCATGCATTCCAGGCCATCCATCCTTGCACGACGTAGAACTTCAGAGTTTGGTACGTAATCCTGCCATCTGACTCAAAAATATTAAATAGCTATATAGCTATTATTTTTATTATTAAATAGCTTCTATTAGAGAGCTTACTCGTAAGTATCGTTTGAATATAACTTGAAAAGCTGAATTGATCAATAAAAAAACAATGTAAAAAATCCTGGAATGGAGGATATGCGAGGCTAGCTATATATCAGGATGTCTAACAGTCGCCTTTAAAATTAAGTTAAGGAAATATTTCCGTGAAAACAATTTAGCAGATTCAGCTCGACTTTGAATTATCTTGATGTTATATATTTATAGTTATATATGTAGGTATGTATAATATGTATATTTCATTATATGTATAATGTACATAGGTATTTATCTATCTTTATTATATGTAATTATAGTCTGTAGTACGAAACATATTTTACTACTTTACTGGTGCATCTACCTTATTCTTTGTCTCTTAGTTTTTTTGTCTCAAAAGTATATAAGTATTATATCCCTTGTCTAGTACCCATAGCACAAGCTCTGCTTAGTTTGGGACTAGATGGTGCTGTGTAAAAAAAATGTCGCGAAGATATTTATTTATTTTATTATGAACAACTTTTACTATGGGAATATCCCTGAAATCGCGAAAAAAAAATCAGTTGATCCCTACATTTGTGTTCACTTAAATCGATAAAATGTAGAATAGAATAGTATTTGTTTGCATCAAACACGGTACAATAAGGTGTTAGAAAACATTGTTTTGAACTAATACATGTTCCACCAGGTACTGGCATGCAAATTTTTTCATAATGCTTGTAATATTTAACAATACTTTTAAATTACAATGGAGTTAATTATAGTTTTTTTTTAATTACATTATTAGCATTCATTAGGGGCTCGTAGCGAAGCAACGACTGCGCGGATGATACGATCTGCAAGGTTAAGCTGCACTTGCCGCGGTCAGTCTGTGGATGGGTGACCATTTCGTTACACAGCGAGACCCCTCCATGCCTCGGAGAGCACGTTAAGCTGTCGGTCTCGGTTGTCATATGAATATCTATGGCAGTCGTTACGGGTAGTCAGAAGCTTGAAAGTCTGACAACTGGTCTAACCTCCGAATGTCGGTATTACTCAGTAACTGGGTTGCGGGGGTCTGATGGCAGTCGCTCCGTGTAAAATACTGATGTTCAGCCGCATCTGGCTAGATTGGAAGCCGACCCCAATATAATTGGGAAAAGGCTCGGAGGATGATGATGATATTATTAGCATTCATTCACAGACAGGGACCACCTGATTTTTTTTTCGCGATTTCAGCGTTGGTCCCTTAGTAAAAGTTGTTCATAAAGATGAGTACAATGACCCCTTTTCGGGAAAAAAGCCATTAAAATGTCACATGTATATTGTCGATGTGGTTGCAGCGCCGGAGAGCGCGGGCGATGACGTCAGCGATGACGTCACGCCGCGAGTGACGCGCAGCCGCGCGCGCGCACAGTGGGCCGCGCACACTGCAGGTGAACATCCGATACGGAATATTTTTAGTACTAATTCACCTGAAGCTAGTGACGGAAAAATAGAGTGGTTAAATAATGTACACTACATATAAGCATTATACTGGGTGTAAGGGGAACGCTTCCGAAAACGAAGATAGGTGCTGGGGGTCTACTCCCGTTTGACGATATACGAAAAAAAAAACAAAAAAAAAAAAAAAACCTTCGATTCATCGCACAATTTGCTACTCCGGTCAACCATCGTTCCCTTATCGCTTGCGATGATCGTGTTTTGACGTTTGTTTTTCTCATCTCCTGTAAATTGTATACGATTATGAACCGTAGTTTATCTTAATTGTGCCTTTTTTATGTGCCTATCTTTATTATGTAAGTATCAGTCGGAACGAAAGTTCGTTCTTCTTTTGTCGTTCGTAAAACGCGAGTAGACCCCCTGGTTATTACTGATACGAAACCACGAAAAAAAATGTGATTCTTTTTTTAGATTTTTTCATATATTTTTTTTGCATTTTCCATACATAACCAGCTTTGGGCAGTTAAATAAAACTCATAAATAATGAAAAATGCAAAAAAAAATGAAAAAATCTAAAAAAAGTATCGCATTTTTTTTCGTGGTTTCGTATCAATAATAACCAGCACTATCACCTATCTGCGTTTTCGGAAGCGTTTCCCTGTCACCCTGTATAATACTACCTACTAACATAGTTTTAAAGAAAAGTGTTACTAACATAAATGGAGATTCTCCGAATGAATGAATGAAAATGAATTAAATTGAAAACCAAAAAAAATAAAATAAATATCGATTCCCGGGATCCTGAAAATAGTTTCACTATTTCGTTGACATGAATAACTCCCATTTTTCAATTCCAGTGCCGTAAATTTTCGTTGTTTTAACTACTCTATGTTTACCTTTTCGCCAACTTTGGTAAATTAGCTCTATCCATCATCATCATTACTGATGATCACTGGTGATGGACAACTGGCATCCATTTTAATTTGTTTAGAGATCTTTGACAACCTAAGACAAATCTTATTTTGTCTATCTTTGATTGTATTTTTGTTTTCAACTTTACACCATACTTTTTAGTGGCTGTGTTTAGTACAAAAGTTTGTTTTAATTTACCATTTGGGAAGAAAAAGATTTGTTTTGCATCTTCTCAATTTTAACCGACGAAAAAAAGGAGGAGGTTCTCAATTCGACGCGTATCTTTTCGCGAGTGAGCGTCATCTAAAATTACCAAGCAGAAAATCAGGCGCCATAACTGTTTTAATTGTTTAAAAAAATCATTGAAGTAAATTCTAGATTAATAGAAAACGATGAATTGAGGAGGACGGAAAAGTCAGCACGACATGATATAAACTGCATGTGATCGTATTTAGTGATAATTGTGTGTGAAATGTCCACATTGCTTACGATTTCCAAAAATCCAGTGTATAGTCAGTGTGTACGATAATATTGAACCTTTCTGACCCTCGATTTATCAATCCGATCACTTCTTTTCATAATCTTCAAAGTATTATAACCTTAATTTCATATGCAATAAGTTACATTTTACCAATATTCTTTACAGACGACAAGACACCAGACCAACAGATTGTAAAACAAGACGGAGATACAGACACAGAAGATAACTTAGTCATCGACGAGTGTTCCAACAACGCACAGTGTGTCACTAAACACGAACCAACAGAACACACTGAAATGGCACAGATTGACATAGATTCGAGACACATAGACACAGAGTCGATACACATGGAAACAGAATCGACACACATAGACACAAAAATAACACACAAGGACACAAATTCGACACGTATCGACACAGTGTTGACACAAGTGTTCGAAACATTAGACCCATCTAAAATGAAAACTGAGATCGTATTCGAAAGCGATGAAGAAAATGAGCCTTATTTGAAAGACAATGAAGTTGAAAATCAATTGGAGATAAAACAAGAGCCTACGCTTATAAGTAATAGATTAATGTTTGAAGACGAGCTGCCGATTGTGAGTGGCGACGTCATGGGTGACGTCAACCGCGACGCGTGGAACAGCGAGCAGGGGATGGATGAGTTGGCTGACGAAGGGAAAGGAGATGACGTGGTTTTTGGTAAGTTATTTTAAAGTTGTAATTTGAGGAAAGAAAAATTGTACCTTAAACAGGAATGGAATTGTTTATTCCAGAAATCCCTGTTGATTATCCCTATCAAGTGCTCATACATCTCACGATGGGGTGGAAGTTGGGGGTTATTCCAGGAATCCCCATTGGTGTTCGCTGTCAAGCTACCACCTGTTTGGAACCCAGTTCTAAAAATAATCAAGTCCCAAAACAGCACGCTATACTGTGAAACATTATGATACCACAGTCTAGCTATTCCAAACAGTCGAAACCACCACACATTGTTTTTAACCTGTCAAATAATATCCCGAGTTGCCTTTAAAAACTGTCAATGTAAATTTTCGTTGAATCACTGTTGGAAGAGATAATTACACTGTGATGATACTGTGAGTGATTATGCGTGCATGGAAACGACTAATAAAAAAAAGGTACCGTAGATTCAAATAATTTTTTGAAATATCTGTAAAGACGGATGTCATCTTAGTCTTCCTGCAACCACGAATGCCGCAAAGCTTTCGAAACGTCAGGAAAACCAATTTAAATAATTGTTTCCTCGCAAATGAGAGAAAAGTACTATACTACAAGCCTCGGCCAAAATAACAATTAACGGCCTCGTTTAGTTAAAAAGAATTCGGTCGCTTCTTCGATCAATATTACTCGGCCGTCAATTCCTTTATTTCAGGCCTCGACAGAAATGAACTATTAATATTATGGACACTACCGAGCGTTGCATAAAATACTGGGAAATAATTTTCAATCCATGAATGCATTTTACGGTTTCAAGTGACTTTAAAATCTTATGTCTCCTTTAAGCAAACAAGGCCAACAAGACTTTTTTCACCAACGAAAAAAAGGAGGAGGTTCTCAATTCGACGCGTATATTTTTAACAAAACCAAGGTCATCAAGGCTTTTAGTATTTACGATACTTTCCCTCCGAGTGGTTTGTTTTTCCACTCTATGTATCAACAATACTTCACATTTTAAATCACTTTGTTACAGATGCCAAGCTCCTTATGACCAACTCCATCAATCTCGTGAGAATCGACCAAACTCACTTCTGGACGAAATATTCATCTCAAAACATATCTATTGACACGTCTAGAGTTGATAGCGAGCAGTTAATACCACACAGTATTCAAAATAGCGCCGCAAAGAACAAACTATACCAGTGTAAAATAGATAACAATATCTGGGACAAACTGGCTAATACCGCTAATATACAAAAATTACGTAGACTCATAAAAAAAGAATTCATTGACGACGAAGCTGTGAAAAATCAAAAGATACCTTCTAAGGTGACGAGAACAGAATCAGAAACAGAAACGGCTTCAGAACAAGACGAAACGCTATTAAATGTTGTACCTAAAACAGAGTCTGATACTACTGCATCAGAGGATGAATCACTTGCACAAATTAAAGAAAAGAAAACAAATGTAATATCACCTAAAAAAGAGAACATATCTCCTCTAAAGCGAAGACACAATGACAACTCCGACGAAGCGTCAACACAATCTCTAAATACCAGAAACCACAGTGTTAAAAAAAGAATAGAACCACAAAGTGAGGCGGAAGAAGAGTCAGATTCTACAGCAAATGAAACAGAGTCTTCAGATGATGAGTGGACTATGGAAACAGAAAAGGAAATGGAGAGGAGAAAACAGAATAAGAACGGTAGTCACACTGCAGCTTCCACACTGGAGTGGAGCAAGTCCTTTATGGGTGCGCTGGGGAGGCGCCGCGCCCCGCGAGTGTTGCTGCTGGACAGGGACTCCGTGCGGCGCGCCAACAGCGCCATCCTCACCGCACAGGTCGCGCCCAGTGTGGCACCGGTGAGTGACACAGAGCAACAACAGTAGTCACACTGCAGTGGAGCGAGTCGTTCGCGAGTGTTGCTGCTGGACAGGGACTCCGTGCGGCGCGCCAACAGCGCCATCCTCACCGTTTTCTGTAGTTATAGATAGAAAACCGGCCAGAAGCATGTCGGGCCATGCTCTTTATTACAGGGTTCCTTAAGTAGGTGTAATTACAAACGAATCAAATCGAATATTGATCATGGCTATTTTAGTTTTTGCAATAGACGGCAGCAATTTCATTGGTGACTCAGAGCTTGTTGTTAATAGCGCTAGATGGCGCTGCGCCTATACGCTATAGCGCCATCTAGCGCTAAATTTAAGAAGCCAGATTTAAGAAGTGTGTCATGTCAACATAAGACAAAGTTACTTTTTGTGATTTTTTTCAAATAGAAAGTAACTAAAGGAGCATTCTTTGCTAAGATATTTTTTCTCTAAGGTCAATGACCTTTGAACTAGGACGTATTAAGTATTTTTCAGTTTTCTCTCTATAACTCGAAAATTTATTATCACATTATACTCGAAATAATTTTCAAAGAGAGTTTTTACAAAGATCTATCAATGTGGAAGATTATAAGTTTCTAAGTTGCATAGTTTGGAAATGGCAGGTGGGGGACATTGAAAGCCACTTTGGCGGGCTATATTTCGCGTATCGACACGCCCTCCCCCACACGAGGGGGAGCAGCGAAATAAAATTTTCATCCCCATTTCACATGTATCGGCGTCACCCCTAAAATACGTAATCACGATTATTATTTTTTAATTGTGATCTATATCTAGACAAATTTCGTTTACTTATGTTTATAACAAGGATTAGGACAAACGGACGGACGGACATGACAAAACTATAAGGGTTCCTTGTAGGAATTACGGAACCCTAAAAAGTGCTAGAAGTGGCCGTTTTTCGCTCAACTTAGCTGCTAGTAGCGCCTTAAGAACAAACCTAGCTGTATTGCTGGTTGGTTTAATGTCGACGGCGATGTGTGTAACTACTGGTCGTTGTGATTTGAAAGAAAGAAAGAAAAATAGTTTATTGTCACAGTTAACGACGCGCAACATTTAAAACACAGTGATAAACAGGTGAATAATAATAATAATAGTAATTTGCAGGTGAACCTGTCCCCCAACTCGGCGTGGAGCGCAGACTTCAACGCAGAGCCAGCGGCAGAACCAGCGACAGAAGAAGGTGTGTGCAAACACAGATATATTATCATTTCGTGTGTTTAAGGTGAATGCTACAGGGTAGCCCGCTAAATTCAAAATTTGTTTTTTGCAAATTGTAGTTGTATTTCGCGTTGTGTATACATCGAAATATGATTTGCGGTAGTAATAACAATATATCTATTGAATGATACTCATAAAAAGTATAAACCTAGCTCTATAAGCTGTACAAGCTCGAAAATCGATAATTTGATGATCGTAAATTAATATTATCGAGCTGGTACAGCTTATAGAGCTTAGTTAATATTTTTTATGAGTATTATTCAGTAGATATATTGTTATTATTTCCGCCAATCATATTTTGACCGATATACAACAAGAAATAAAGCTACAATTCGCAAAAAACACAAGAAATTTTGAATTTCGCGGGCTACCCTGTGCTACAGCATTCACCTTAAAGACCCATCACCAAGCCTAAAGGAGTTCACATATTACCCAGAATCGACGCCGACTTCACTCCGACTCGCCTCACAGTAAAGCATTGAAATGTATGCTTTATATCGTGTTTCTTACGGTGGAATTTTCAACATTTATTTGAAAGGTAAAGTTGAAAGTGAACGACGCATGGACCACGCGTCGTAAACTTCTTTCAAGTAGATATTGAAAATTGCACCGTAAGGAACACGATAAAAAGCTCACATTTCAATGCTTTACTCTGAGTCGAGGTGGCTTTGATGCGTCGAGTCTGTGTAATGTGCGAACTTCTCTAAGGGGTGCCACTCATTTGGTAACACAACAGATAATTAATCTGTTATAATATTATATACTTATCTTAATTTTTTTATATCAAAGGGCAATGGAGAGGGCTATGCTCGGAGTGTCCCTGCGTGATCGAATCAGAAATGAGGAGATTCGCAGGAGAACGAAAGTAACCGACATAGCCCGAAGAATTGCCAAACTTAAGTGGCAGTGGGCGGGGCACATTGCTCGCAGAACGGATGGCCGATGGGGCAGTACAGTTCTGGAGTGGCGACCGCGTACTGGAAGACACAGCGTGGGTAGGCCTCCCACAAGGTAGACCGAAGACCTGGTGAAGGTCGCGGGAATCCGCTGGATGCGGAAGGCGCAGGACCGGTCGTTGTGGCGATGCTTGGGGGAGGCCTATGTCCAGCAGTGGACGTCTTTCGGCTGAAATGATGATGATGATGATGTTAATTTTTTTATATAAAGTGTTTTTAGGATAAAGCGTTATAGAAACGCAGAGATCGCATGTTTTAAATCGATGGTTTATTTTCATCCGACTAATAAGTCCAAGGCCTTTGCCCTGCGGTGGGACAATGGTGTCGATTCTCTTGGTCACGAACTAATCTTATTTTAAATTATCGCTCTCTTTTACTAATAATAGATACAAGAAAGGGATGGCAACAATTTTAGAACTGTCAAATTGGGATGGTAACAATTGCAGAGATGTGTGCATTCAAAATCATTTTCAAGTAGTAATAAATAATGCAATTATATCAAATACCAAGTTCGGCTGTCCCTAGGACATGAAAAATCAAGCTTCTAATTCAAGGCAATCATACGGCTATGTCACATTTTGATACTCGCAAACTCACATAAAAAACCTATAGGGTACTTCGCATTGACCTAGAATCATGAAATTTTTCCAATATATCGAAATATCTTTTTTTTCTCAATATATCGAACTCCGATTGTATATTTAAAAAAATCGATATATCGAAAATCTGATATTTAAAAATATCAACAGCCCAAAACCAACAAGAGACAAAGAATAGTTTCATAATACAATAACGATTTAATAGATATTTGTATAAACTAGGTAGATATAGAAGAATATGCCGCTTCCATAGGTTTCTTAATTCAATGATATTTACAATTATTATTAATAAATAATAATAATATTTATATATATATATATATATTTTTTTATGTTTTTTTTTCTTCTTGAGCAGGCAAACGTCAAAAACGCCTTCATAGCGTGCCGCGATTATAGTATGCTGGCGACGTTGTTTCAGAGTCGCGCGTGGAGGAGAACTTGCCGTCGGGAGTGGAGCTGCAGACCGCGCTCGACGAACTGACGGTCAGTGACACTACTGGAATTTATATAATTTCTCTCGCTGACTCACTGCCTGCCTCGTTGGTCTAGTGGTTGCAAGCGCGACTGCTGAGCGTGGGGTCCTGGGTTCGATTCCCGGGTCGGGCAAAGTGTTATTGGGTTTTTTCATTAGCAAATGCTCAGTAGCAGCCCGGAGTCTGAATTTGTGCGGTCAATGGCAATAGGCTCGCCCCCCTATTACATGGGACTATAACATAACTGGTGAAATGTGGGTGTACTATTACACCTCTGCCTACCCCTTCGGGGAAATACAGGCGTGATGTTATGTTATGTTATGTTACTCACTGTATATCATCTGGGTTCATTCAGACGGGCCACGCCACAACCACGCCACAGCGACATAAATGTCGCCAGCACAGAAATATAATAACCAATTGGGCAGGGCGCGCGTGCCAACTCTCTGCACCATAGTGCAGGACATTTCAAAGCCTTTCTCAGTAAACGCTTGACTTGTTTCTGTAAATACTGTAACAAAACCCGCAAAAATGCCTTATTGTGCTGTTTCGAACTGCAGAAACCAAAGCTGTAAAGTAAGTATGACGAAAGTTAATTTAAAAAAATTAATGACGTCAATAACAGAACAGCATAAAACTGCAGCTTTCAGGGGGAGTTTTCGATACGCGGCATCGAAATGTTGGAACAACACCGCCGCCACTAAGAAACCTTCAAACCTTGAGAGTGTTCAGAATCAAACTACGGCAATATCTCATTGACGCACAAAAAAAACTAGGTAATGCAATTACTAACGCGTCCATCATTTAAGAAACACCTGATATCGCGTTGATGACTAGCCGCTATGCCCTGCTGCGGAACCAGAGATCAATTATTTATTTATGTCTTTAATCTATTATTGGTTTGTTATTTGGCAGTATTTTATCGACTATCACATAACGTTGTTTACAAATTATCTAATTATATTTTAGTCACTCACATATATTTATCGTATACTTAATATATATATTTCTATTCATAATCACACTCTTAATACACACACACAGTCACTAAGGATTACTAATGTGTAGTTTGCTCGACATCCTACGTCACAACAGGGATCCAGCAGAATACCAGCGTCAGGTTTAATAACCTGGCAATATGTTGAGCTGGACACCCATTTGTCACAATTTGGAGACACACATGGCGCATGACTGTCAATGACTTTTTCCTCGCTTTGTTACTTCTTCACTATATCCATTTCTTGTTCATGTAGGTATATCCTTTCTTTTGTATGTGTCTCAGTTGTGTCAAATAAATATTTTTCTTTCTTTCTTTCATTCTTTCTAATATGGGAAGCTTAGTTTGTTCGAAAGTTGCCACGCACGAGTCGTAAGTAAAATGGTGATTACAACTATTCTATTCATTATTCCATTTATTTCTGGTGTGTTTTCTGGTTTTATTTCCGCCAGGCAGTGGTTGTATGTAAATAGTCTCGCTGCCGCCTGAATATTTTTTTTTATTCCTAATGGGCTTGCGTTTGATCTCCACCTCACCTGGTGTCAAGCGATGGTTCTTTCGACTATGGTACACGCTTGCCCACCAGAAACCTATTCTCGAGTGAATGAAGCCTTGAAGACCCCCACTTATCGAAAACAGAAGTCGGCAATTCCGAAGTTTGGTGGTATTAACTACATGTTCGCGACAGCCGCTGAACGGGACTTCAAAGTGTTGTTCGTGTGAATGGAAATACGCGTTTTCATACAATTTTGTGGTCGTTTTTTTTGCTACTGTGGTGTGGTTGTAGATGTGGCTCGTCTAAATGGGCCCTTAGCTGCTCTTGACAACATGGTCGCGTGACGTCACAAATGTAAATGCACCACATGCATGATGCATGTTTGAGATAGATTCGCAGGGCCTTATTGGACGTCTGACAACTGGGGGTCTACTCCCGTTCGACGATATTCGATAAATCGTACGATTCATCGCACAATTTTCTACTCCGGTCAACCATCGTTCCCTTATCGCATGCGATGATCGTATTTTGACGTTTGTTTTTCTCATCTCCGATAAATTGTATACGACTATGAACCGTAGTCTATCTTAATTGTGCCTTTTTTATGTGCCTATCTTTATTATGTAAGTATCAGTCGGAACGAAAGTTCGTACTTCGTTTGTCGTTCGTAAAACGCGAGTAGACCTACTGGTCTAACCTTCGAATGTCGGTATTGCTCAGTAACTGTGTGGCGGGGGCTTTATACTGATGTTCAGCCGCATTTGGTTAGATTGGAAAATGATGAATGTTGCCGTGTTGGTGTGTGCATGGAGAGGTAGAGGGAGTCGGAAGAAAAACATGGATTTATTGCGTGAAGAATGAATGGATGAAAATGGAGTAAATGATGAGATGACGGCTGATAGAGTTAAATGGAAGAAGAACACGTATTGCGCTGACCCACAGAAATAGATAGAATGGTTGTAATCACAATTTCACTTGCGATTCATGCGTGGCAACTTTTGAACAAATTACGCCTCCCATATTAAGTTCAATCAAATGTACTTTACAGCTTTTATTTCTGCAGTTAGAAACAGAACAATAAGGCATTTTTGCGGGTTTTTGTTATTTACGGAAACAAGTCATAAGGCGTACTGAGAAAGGCTTTGAAATGCCCTGCACTACGGTGCAGTGTTGGCACGCGCGCCCCGCCCACTTTTTCATTCTATTGCATATATTTCTGTGCGCTGACCGCATGTAATTTGGGAGCAGGGCGGGAAGACAATGATGATGATACGTAGCTGAGTAGTGGCACAGCGGGGACACTCCGTGTACGTGTGAGCTCGCTCGCCGGTGACCTTGAGCGAGCGCGAGAATGCAATAGGGTGTTTGAAAATTTTTAAAAATTTACCCTTAACCAAACGGAATCATGACCCACCATAAGCTTAATTTTCTACAAACATACAATACAATTAGGTCGAGTTTCGCTCAAAGATATTTCCCTGGCAACAAACTTGTTATCAATTATATTGTACAGTGACAGTTAGTTTCTTTTAATTTGATTGATATTCTTCTGGAATTGAAATAGATCGTAAAGGTTTTTGAAAAAAAAATGTTTACTTCTTTTTTTTGGTAAACTATGCGGAACGACAGTTGATTCGAAATTCAAAACATAATTCTAGCTTTATCAAAAACGTAACTTTTTATCCAATTATTAATCTATTGCATTTAATAACAAAGCTCAAAATTGCATAGACCTCTGACCCGTATTGACGCAGTTTCCTTAATATTCAAAATGTCCTAAGTGCAGCACGATGCTAATAAGAAGAAAATTTAACTGTTTTGACAATTTCATACGAATTATCGGCTGAGTGGGTCATGATTCCGATTTGTTGACTGTACGTAAAACGATGAAACATCCAATGAAAGTATTCATTAACAAATAATTACTAAAATATGCTTGTAAAATTAAATAATCAAGATTTTAAATTCTCATTTTAAATTTCGCACCAAAACGCTAAGTCACGTGACATTATCGTCAACCTACGTCACTGTTCTAGTTCCGGTCAGTGTTGCCGGTGTGAATTCCTATAAAAGTACGACACGCTTACCAAAAAGGTACGATTTTGACGAAAGGAAAAAAAATCGGAACACGGTTTTTTTGTCATGAGACATGACTAAAACGTTTTGTAGTTTGTTTTTGAATCACGCACATATAAAACAAAAGCTTTTAAATTATGTTTAAATTACCTACAAATGCTGATTAGTTTAATTGTTAGTAAGTTGTAAAGTACATAACCTGGCTCAATAAAATAATAATGAACCTAAATTAACAATTAACATGAATATAATTATTGATAATATACCTATTCGTTCAAAAACTGGTACATTTTATTATTACGATCATGGCAACATAAATGTTGCCAAAGCTCGCCCTACGTCGTACAGGATTATGACGTCACCCAAAATGGAGGCCAAGTCTCAAGACGTTTTGTATCACGTGATCAACAGATTAAAAAATTAAAATTTCAAACAGAAAAATAAAATATTTAGAATATATTTAAATTAACAAAACTTCGTAAAAGTTAATCTTCAACCTAAAATCTACGTTGTGTACAATTTTCATAATTTTTGGCAATACCTGTGAAACACCCTATTGTCACCGCTGTGCCTTGGCTGGGCAGCCGAGAGACTGCCCGTTCCACTCGCCGCGCCCGCACACACAGCCGCGAGCAAGTTTACGAGCACACACGCTTGTGTCGCTTTGTAGTGTGTGTCGCACCTCCTTCCTATAAAAGTAGGTTATAGCATGTAAGAAGATGCATTCGATTATACTTATTGCAACAAGATACTCGTCTTTAAGAGGCTGACAACAACTAAAAAATCAGACCTCTGCGGTCACTGTCATTTCGTATAGAACTGAAAGAGAGGCAACGAGCCGAGGGACGTCGGATACGCCGCTCAACTTGAATGAAAATTAACAATATTTTTTTTAATAAAAAACTAAAAGCTTATTTGAAAAACAGAAACAACAAATGTTTAGATTATTGTCTTTCTCAAATGTTTTCTTAATTTTATTTATAATATTTAGTAAATACGTGGGACACTCAGAAAGTTTTGCGAAACTAAAAAAAATTGTTCTATACGTACATATATTTTTATCAAATCTTTTCAAAGTACTTTCCACCAGCCTCTATACAAAGATTCATGCGCCTAAACCAGTTTTCAAAACACTTTTTCCAGTCCGCCGCAGACACCTCGTTTACAGCCTGCTCGAACGCAGCCAGCGCATCTTCCGGCGACGAAAATTGTATCCCTTTGAGCTGATTTTTTATTTTTGGGAATAAAAAGAAGTCACACGGTGCTAGATCAGGGCTGTAAGGAGGGTGACCCAGGAGTTTGACTGGCGTGCTGTCCAGGAAGTCCCTCGTTTTGAGTGCGGTGTGCGCAGGTGCATTGTCGTGGTGGAGCAGTAGCCCGCGGAGCCCTGTGTTTGGTCGCTTGTTGCTTATAACAGAGAAAACTTCTGGCAAACATTTGGTAGTATACCATTCGGCATTAATGCTTCTTTGATCCCGTAAGGGAATTGATACCAAGTGGCCAGTCAAATTAAAAAAGCTAGCGATCAAAATCTTACCCCCGCTTCTAGATCGCTTCACTTTGGTAGGCGTTGGCTCATTTTGAAACACCCAAACAGTCGACTGGCGCTTGGTTTCTGGGTCGTATTGATAAATCCAGGACTCATCACCTGTAACGATGTCGTAAACACGCCGAGACGAGCCTGCTTCAAATTTGTTAAGCATATCACGGCACCATTCCACCCGGGCCTGCTTCTGAGCATCGGTGAGGTTGTGCGGCACCCAGCGTGATACTATCCTCCTCACGCGAAGATGGCTGTGTAGAATCTCGTGAACGCTTCCCGATCCAATCTTCAATATGTGTTGAATCTCCTGATATGTAATTCGCCTATTGTCTTGGATTAAATTTTTCACTGCTAGCACGTTTTCTTCGGTAACAGCCGTCAAAGGGCGACCGCTTCTTTCGTCATCCCCCAAAGTTGGTCGACCGCGCTTGAATTCGTTATACCAACGATACACGGTTGCCTTGGAAGGGCCTTCATCCATGAATGCCATTTGAAGTCTATCGTACGATTCATCCGGTTTCAGGCGACACTTGAAATCGTATAAAATCATAGCTCTAAAATGTTCCCGGCGCAGATCCATATTTCAGTGAGACACAATACTTTGAATTAACTCGCAAAAAATGTGGAGGGAAATTTTGAAATTGGAACTTACTTATTTTTACTTATAAATAATCATATTTTCGAAAAACATTATAACTGGCCAGTCTCCCATATATAAAAACTTTTTTTCGCAATACTTTCTGAGGGGCCTGGTAATAGAGATTGTTTGCTTTAAAGCATATTTTAAGAGGTTAGTTTACAATTCTTTTCCATCGAGAAAACTTCAAGAAAACGTGTTTTGGGCACAATACAGTTTCAGAAAATACGATCAAGATTAACATATATTTTTTTCACTGCCCCTAACTGAATAGATACAGCTAAAAATGTTTTTAAAAGAAGCCTATTTCGGGTATTTGGCTGTTGTCAGCGTCTTAATTGTTTATCGTACGCCCCACACTTTGCTTGTTGTCGTTAGTATATATTCCCCAGACGGCGTCGTCGGTGGAGCACGTGCTGGAGGCGGCGCAGTGCTGCGCGGCGCGGCGCCACCGCGTGGTGAACGACGCGCGGCGCCGCATCGGCTTCCCCGCCATTCCGCTGCACAAGTACGTTGCCGCAGCGGCCACTGCACATCACTCATCCTCCGAGCCCTTTCCCAATTGTATTGGGGTCGGCTTCCAGTCTAGCCAGATGCGGCTGAACATCAGTATTGTACACGGAGCGACTGCCATCAGACCCCGCAACCCAGTTACAGGGTAATACCGACATTCGGAAGTTAGACCAGTTGTCAGACTTTCAGGCTTCTGACTACCCGTAGCGACTGCCATAGGTATTCGTATGACAACCGGGACCGACAGCTTAACGTGCTCTCCGAGGCACGGAGGGGTCTCGTTGTTTAACGAAACGGTCACCCATCCACAGATTGACCGCGGCAAGTGCAGCTTAACCTTGCAGATCGTACAATCCGCGCAGTCGTAGTGTTGGGCAAAATTTAATTGCAAGGTACAATTAAAAATAACAATTGTTTAATTGATTATTTATTTATTTATTTAAATAAATAAATAAATTGTTAACTGTGACGTTTCAATTATAAATTAATTAATTGTTAACTGTTAGTTTTGCAATTAACAATTAATTAATTGTTAACTGTTAGTTTTTCAATTAACAATTAATCAATTGTTAATTGTTCCTGCAATTAAAATTTAATTAAATTTAAATAAAAATAATAGAAGATAACAACTGCAATACCACCTAGGCTGTTGCCTAAATGGTACCACAATTCGGTTTACCAAACTGAGACATGAAGATGGAAAGTCTCATGTGATTGTAATTTCACCGGCATCCGTACCCTTTAGACCGAAACAGCAATGCAAGCATCACTATTTGGCGGAGAAGAAGGTACGGTGGTAGTACTTCCCCGGACGAAGTCTTTCACGAAGGAGCTCTACTACTACTAAAAACTAGAGTGCAGTGCAGAGAAATATGATTATTAATTGTTAGTTTTAATTGTTTCTTACAACAATTAAAAATATTAGTTGCATTTTTTAAATTGTATCTTGCAATTAACACAACTAAATTTAAATAAATTAATTGCAATGTGCAACTAACAGATTAATTGCAATTAAATTAATTGCAATTAATTTTTCAATCAATTACTACGATGATTAAAATATTAATTGATTAATGCCCAACACTGCTGCACATACACATTACATTATCATGCCAAACGTGTACGCTCCTCCGCACGGCAGTGGTCACCGTTTGACATTGAAAGCGCCTTTATTTCGTAAGCTGCCATGCAGTCGACTGTACGAGTATACAACATGTAACAAAACCCTGTTGTTCCTGTAAGGTACGTTATCAGAATCGATATTCATACGTAAGGACACAAGTCATTTAACACATAAAATTAAATATTAAATCATTATTACAAGTGATTATATCACTTTCAATTTACAATTAATAAGGAAAATGTTTCATTTATTTAAAAAATGAAAAAAAAAACAGTAGGTTGATAATAGTACTCCTTTATTGATTATCAACAGAAGTTTATTTTTCCATGTCTTCATATATCAAGATGGATACAATTTAATAGCAAATTTAATGTTGTTTATGTATTTATAACTTAATTTAGTGCTTTTCATACGAAAATTCAGAGAAATCGGGATTTAAAGGCGCAGAGGTAGCGTACCGGTCCCTGTCTGCAGAGTAACCGATATTCGGTTCCACAGATTTGCATATCCAAGATGGCCGCCGTCCACAGTAGAGAGGTTAATAATGATTTAACATTAAATTAGAACAGGAACAACAGGGTTTTTGTTACATACTGTATAATATCAGATAATTGTGTCGTCATCGTCATTGTGTGGGCCCTTTCTGAAAGTGCCGGCCAGAAAAAAATAATGCTATAAATCGTTAGAACTGGTCATTTGGAGCAATAGTTATTATGGCACCAAAGCTTTGGGGTGATTCTGTAACCTGCTACAAGGGTACGAAAACCAGATAATTTCATATGAGAGCTTGTCATTTTGAGCAACAATAGGTCATTTTGAGCAATTGTTAATTTAGCACAAAAACTGTGGGGTCATTCTATGACAACAGGTCAAGGCTTTGAAAAATGTAATTTCTTACAAAAGCTCATTTGGAGCAGGACGCAAACAACGCATATGTATGCAAGCTCAGGTTCACATCCTGTGGACAACACTGGTTTCTCTGCTAACTCCACCTCGAGTGAGAGTGATCGAGACAAAGACATTCAAAAAGATGTGTGGTGATTCTCTGTTCTGTTTTAAGGTTTTGAAAAATAGAGATTTTCATACGAGAGCTCATCGTTTTGAGCAAAAATTGGTCATTTGGAGAAATTTTTATTATGGCACAATAGCTGTGGGTCATTCTGTGACATTTTCATACAAGAGCTCATTTTGACCACTTGTTATTAAGGCAAAAACAACGCATAAACACAAGCTCAAGTGCACAATAAGCTACCTGTGGACTATATCTACCGCTTTCTCTGCTCGTTCCACTCCATTGTGAGAGTGAGCAAGACAGAGACATTAAAAAAAGGAAGTTTACCTATTTTGTATTATTGACATCTATCTATCGAAGTCCGATCATAGAATTGGGCAGATCATTATGTGCCTATTTGTGTTTTAGAAACGAAGCTATTTGATGAATTAGCGAGCTAATACACACCATTACGTAAAATGCAAAACGTTTGACGATTGGGCATATCGATCCTGTAGGGGTAGGGTATTATTTATGGTAGCTGAAACGACCTATAGGCCCATCTGATGAGCAACCTTTGCCTATGATAACTACAATTCTACCTCGACTGTTGTCTAAACGGTATTGCAAGTCACATTTGCCAAACTAAGACATGAAGATGGAAAGTGGAAATGTGATTGTAATAAGTAGCTGTCGTAGGATAATCGAAAAAATTGGATCTTTGCGAAAATCCTAGAACGATTGCAAAGGACCGGATAGTTGGAATCTATGAAAGATTTTCGTTATTATCCGAGCTGTTTGGCTGATATGAACGTTAAGCAAATAAATATTTGAATTTGAATTTGAATTGCACTGACAGTTGCGCTGATTGGCTTACGGCTACATTCCTTCGTCTTTCGAGCCATGTTCTGACCAACTAGAATTAAATAAATAAATAAATATTTTTGGGACATTAAGATGTTATAAATCGACTCTTAGATTAGCCAATCAGCGTTCAGGTTTCCAATCGTCTTAAACAAACTGGGATTTTTGCAATGATCCTGATAAAAGCTCTTATTATAACTAAAATCTTTCTGAGATTCCAATTATCCAGTCTTTTGCAATCATCCTAGGATTTTCGCAAAGATTCGATTTATCCTATCCTCTTCTATCGTGTCGACATGAGCTACATAATGATAATAGCTCATGCCGTGGGGAAAAGATTAGCCAGTCAGCAGGTCGGTAGCAGGGCTGACTGCCCAGGGTGTGCCGGAAGATCAATTAAATATCGTCACTCGTGGAGGCTCTGCTAATGCACCCCAATCATTGATTTATCCGATTATCCTACGACATATCTAAATTACATAAAATCGAAGGGAATGACGGAATCTAGGTAGCGAACGCAGCGACCGAAACCTAACCTTTCCGAGTCAGGGTGCCTCAATTTTCAAGTTCTCTTCGCTCACTCTGGCATCCTAGATTCCCTCAGTTTTTCTTCACTAATACTTTACCCTACGAGATCGATATGGCTGATACCCAAACATGGCTGGGCAAATCTTCAAACGTTTTGCATTTTAAGTTATCGTAGGTATTAGTTAGTCAATTCATAAAATAGCCCCGTTTTATGAAATGCTCAGGCACGTCATGATCTGCTACATTCTTTGATCGGACTTCGCCAGATAGATATACGGCCAATAAAACGCAAGCAGGTAGCTGTACGATGTAACTAAACTCGCATGGATAACTAATAAAAGAAATCTAAACTCACATCCAGTGATATTTTTGAATGTCTCTGTTCCGCTCACTCTCACACTTGGGTGGAGCAAGCAGATAAACCAATATATAGACCACAGGTAGCTTATTGTGCACTTGAGCTGGCGTTTATATGTTGTTTGTCTTAATAACAATTGCTCAATATGACAAGCTCTTGTAGAAAATGTTACAGAATGACCCACAGCTATTGTTACATAATAATAATTGCTCAAAATGACCAATTGTTGCTCAAAACGACGAAATCTCGTATGAAAATCTCATTTCATCATTTTCATACAATTTTTTTTTTTTAAAGATTTAAATTGTGGAAAGAAAGAAAAAATTAGGCTTCGCATTTATAAGTTTTTGTTCGACGCATTCTACCTAAAAAGTAGTTTATGGGCGCAGTCCCATCGAGAGTTATTACCTAGTAGCTAGGAGCTATTTTGTAGTTCAAAAAGATCTAAACTGCAATTCAATCTACAAGGTTAGACAGAAATGGCAATATCATAGTTTACTAGTTTTAGGGTCATATTATTAACTACAAAAAATCCAGCTTAGCAATAGCCTAGCTTACTAGTCGCAATAGCGACTAGTGTGAAATACGTTACGATAACCTTTTAAGCGGTCATTGTACTGATCAGTCTGAACAACTTTTACTATGGGACCTACGCTGAAATCTATTCTAACAGCGAATGACTAGAAGTAGTATTTTTTTTTTTAAATAATTTATTTTCTATCTCTATGCGAGAATTTTAGTTGTCACTAACCTTTACCACCTCTAAAATAACATAACATAACATCACGCCTGTATTTCCTCGAAGGGGTAGGCAGAGGCTCTAAAATAAAGTAGTTGACAATCTAGCTCGACTAGTAAGAGCTGCTGTCACAACTAATATCGCTATATCTCCTTATTTTTTACTTAGTACATAGGCTGACTAACACTATAGTCACCAACTTAGATAAAGGAAGAAAATGTGTATCCATTTTCCTAGACCTTGCCAAGGCTTTCGACACGATTTCTGTCTCCAACCTTCTTGTAAAGCTAGAGAAACTTGGCATTAGAGGTACACAGTTAAAGCTTTTTGAAAGCTACCTCTCAGGAAGACTTCAAAATGTGCGAGTGGGTGGATACACAAGTAGCGATCTCCCAGTAACCTACGGAGTGCCACAGGGCAGTATATTGGGACCCACTCTCTTCCTAGCCTATATTAATGATCTCACTGACCTTCAGTTACCCCAAGGCGAGATAATCTCTTACGCAGATGATACGGCTCTCCTTTTTTCGGCCGATACATGGGAGGAAGCTTTTAATGCTGCCCAGACCAGTCTGGACCAAGTGAAAGACTGGCTCCGTGACAACTTCCTTACCCTAAACAAACAAACTTTTAACAAGCAAAGTGCGTGCAAGTTGCAATTGGCCGAGCGGAGAACGCATTTTTGGAAAGTTATTGTTTATCGTTGAAAATTTCACGTTGTATTTGATGTGACGTAGTTTTTATTATTTATTTAAAGTAATTTAATGATCTTCGTTGATTGGTTGTTTGGCGCCGACTCATAATTCGTTATTTTTCGCTTTTCAGTTTCTGTTTTCGTCGGTTCAATTTTTTGTTAAAAAGTTTTATTTTTAATTTTTTTGTGGTTAAAATCTAACTCCAGGTCTCCATTATGTCGTAGTGTCTAGAACTATATTTATGTGTGTCAAGTTTTAACAGAATCGGTTAACAGGTAAGAATTCAGTGGGTGAACAAACACTCATCCCCTGTTTTACTACCCTTAGGGGTCGATTTTGATTTTGAAATTTAAATGGGACCAACTTCGAGATATACCCTATCCATTAAAAAAAGAATCATCAAAATCGGACCACTCTGTAAAAAGTTATGCGTGGTCATACATAAAAAATAAAAATAAATAAAAACAATTATATATATACGCGTCGAATTGAGAACCTCCTCCTTTTTTTCGTCGGTTAAAAAACAAATTAAGTTCTTGTAGATTATTAACTCGCTATAAATCTACATTGCTAACAAAAAATGTGACTGATCCCCATTGCACAAGAAAAGCTTAGCGAAGAGATGACGTAATAAAAAAAAACTTTGTTAATATAACCCCGCTGCGCCCATCTCCGCGTCAGTAGAAGAGGCATCCTAAATCAAATCAAATCAAATCATTTATTCATTCATTGCATTTTGGGTATAACGTGATGACAGGGTTATAATAATTTGTACCACCAAAATCTGCCTGAACAGGCGTTTAAAAATTAATAAAAAAAAACCACAACATTACATAACTTAATAATACATCATAATAAATATCAAAAATATTTTAAAAAGAAATAGAAAGACAGTCAGGGTAAATGGATAAGTCCTATAATATAAAAATGTAATTAATGTCCTAAATAAAGATTAAATGTCGTTATTCAATAATAATAAAAAAACGAGTGTGCTTTAGACCACACGACTGAAGTAAAACTTCACAAAAAAAAAGTGCTCGCACCTCTCTTTCTTGCCCCTACAGTAATATACGAAACGTAACTCTATCTTTCTATCTTCACTAACTTATATCTCCCTCTCAACTTCCGTTCGCCTTGCCCGATCAAACTTTTCGTAACGCATTCACACTTTTCGTTACGCGTTCACCAAATTACTCCACAAGTCAAGCATGCCTAAAGAAGTTTTACTTCAAAAATCGCGTCCGCCATCTTCGATGTCAAAATAGCAGTTATATTCGTAATCAGCACCCCGGGAAACCTCGAAAACGATACCCATATTGATTTTATTTAAAAAGTCGTGTCCGCCATCTTGGATCTCAAAATAAATGTTATATTAGTAATCAGCACCCCGAGAAACCTCGAAAACTATATTCATATTGATTTAATTTAAAAAGTCGCGTCCGCCATCTTGTATCTCGAAAAAGATGTTATATTCGTAATCAGCACTCCCGAAAACCTCGAAAACGATGCCCATATAGATTTTATTTAAAAAATCGCGTCCGCCATCTTGGTTCTCAAAATTAATGTTATATTAGTAATCAGCATCCCGAGAAACCTCGAAAATGATATCCACATTGATTTTATTTAAAAAATCGCGTCCGCCATCTTGGATCTCAAAATTGATGTTATATTCGTAATCAGCACCCCGGGAACCTCGAAATCGATACCCATATTTATTTTATTTCAAAAATCGCGTCCGCCACCTTGGATCTCAAAATAAAAGTCTCCTCGCCCGATCACACTTTTCGTAACACATTTCGTAACGCATTCACCAGCTTACTCCCCAAGCCAAGCGTGCGTAAAGTTTTACTTCAAAAATGTCAGTTCAAATAAAGGTTATAAACAAACAAAACAATACTTAGCACGTGCTTTGGTCAACGCATGTTCCCGTCTCTGGCGTGCACTAGTAGTGTGACAGTTACGCGACAGAGACAGATACTACTGTGGCGAGCTTGTCTAACACATGGTATAATAAGATGTTTCACCAGGTATTCTCTTCCCGCAATGACAGCGCGATGCCTTGAAGCTACGTCACGATCAGTGCTGCCATTGATTGATATCTTCAATATACTTAAGGAGATTTTTGTTCATAATGAATATAAAATAAATTCCTAACTAGCCTATTTGTTATCTCGTGTTATTCATCTAATTAGTTAATAAAGGAAACTATATTAACTAATTCCTGGTTAAAAAGTGATTCTTTATAGAAGAAAGTAAATGAAAAAATGCATTTTGCTCGGGTAATTTATTTTCACAGAAAGAGGAAAATTCGTAAAGATCATGTTGTGGATTTTTTATTATTTTCCAAAATTTGTGTTTCTTCGAGTGTTAATGTGTAATAATGGTGGATTATTAAATCTTAAGTGCTCCTTAACGTATTCAAGTGTGGATAAATGGTACAAAGTTGAAAATCATGACTTTCGTATTATCTCATCATCCCCTCAGAAACCTAGTAAAGTTTCCATCACTTTACTAGGATACAAGTATAATATGTTCAATGATTACGACTGAAGGACATGTATCCATGCTCATGAATAAATAAAAATAAAAAAAGACGTGTGGCACTCGGAGACTGCCGCGGTAAAGCTATTGCATATAATTTTTTATGTAAATACAAAGAGGAGGTGCCCTAACGCCGAAACTCTAAGCAGGCATGAGCCACCAGATTGCGGGGCGAAGAGGGGGATTACGCATGCGCAGTAACGCCGATACAACCAATGCCACCTAGAGGCGATTTGCAGAACTAAAGAGACAAGCGTGATATTTCAGAAAGTCATTAAAAGTTCTGCTATTCAGCGATAGATGGCAAAACTAAAAAGTATCACCGCTGTGCCGGTCGGAGTGGGGGGTGTTAGGTTATTTTCGTTACGGAATGTCTGGATTCGGTCTCCACGTTCAAGGCCCGCGATAGAAGCTATGCAATAGCTTAAAAAAACAAGTGTCACGCTAACAGCCCGCTATTGGCTCCACGGCCGATGACGTAGTACGGAGGCAATCACGTGACCTAGCTGTCACGGGAAGAGAGTACCTGGTGTTATTATACCATGTCTAACAGTGTAGTGGTCCGCAGCCACGACGCGGACGCCTGCACGTGCTGCTGCGCGCACCTGTGCGACACGGGCGCGCGCCGCCGCGTGCAGCAGCAGCTGCGGGCGCTGCACCAGGATATCACCAACATGCTCAAGGTGCGTACACTGTACATGTAGTGTAGTGTTGTGGTGTACAGTCACGGCGCTGTGCGACACGGGCGCGCGCCGCCGCGTGCAGCAGCAGCTGCGGGCGCTGCACCAGGATATCACCAACATGCTCAAGGTGCGTACACTGTACATGTAGTGTAGTGTTGTGGTGTACAGTCACGGCGCTGTGCGACACGGGCGCGCGCCGCCGCGTGCAGCAGCAGCTGCGGGCGCTGCACCAGGATATCACCAACATGCTCAAGGTGCGTACACTGTACATGTAGTGTTGTGTAGTGTTGTGGTGTACAGTCACGGCGCTGTGCGACACGGGCGCGCGCCGCCGCGTGCAGCAGCAGCTGCGGGCGCTGCACCAGGATATCACCAACATGCTCAAGGTGCGTACACTGTACATGTAGTGTTGTGTAGTGTTGTGGTGTACAGTCACGGCGCTGTGCGACACGGGCGCGCGCCGCCGCGTGCAGCAGCAGCTGCGGGCGCTGCACCAGGATATCACCAACATGCTCAAGGTGCGTACACTGTACATGTAGTGTAGTGTTGTGGTGTACAGTCACGGCGCTGTGCGACACGGGCGCGCGCCGCCGCGTGCAGCAGCAGCTGCGGGCGCTGCACCAGGATATCACCAACATGCTCAAGGTGCGTACACTGTACATGTAGTGTAGTGTTGTGGTGTACAGTCACGGCGCTGTGCGACACGGGCGCGCGCCGCCGCGTGCAGCAGCAGCTGCGGGCGCTGCACCAGGATATCACCAACATGCTCAAGGTGCGTACACTGTACATGTAGTGTTGTGTAGTGTTGTGGTGTACAGTCACGGCGCTGTGCGACACGGGCGCGCGCCGCCGCGTGCAGCAGCAGCTGCGGGCGCTGCACCAGGATATCACCAACATGCTCAAGGTGCGTACACTGTACATGTAGTGTAGTGTTGTGGTGTACAGTCACGGCGCTGTGCGACACGGGCGCGCGCCGCCGCGTGCAGCAGCAGCTGCGGGCGCTGCACCAGGATATCACCAACATGCTGAAGGTGCGTACACTGTACATGTAGTGTTGTGGTGTACAGTCACGGCGCTGTGCGACACGGGCGCGCGCCGCCGCGTGCAGCAGCAGCTGCGGGCGCTGCACCAGGATATCACCAACATGCTCAAGGTGCGTACACTGTACATGTAGTGTAGTGTTGTGGTGTACAGTCACGGCGCTGTGCGACACGGGCGCGCGCCGCCGCGTGCAGCAGCAGCTGCGGGCGCTGCACCAGGATATCACCAACATGCTCAAGGTGCGTACACTGTACATGTAGTGTAGTGTTGTGGTGTACAGTCACGGCGCTGTGCGACACGGGCGCGCGCCGCCGCGTGCAGCAGCAGCTGCGGGCGCTGCACCAGGATATCACCAACATGCTCAAGGTGCGTACACTGTACATGTAGTGTTGTGTAGTGTTGTGGTGTACAGTCACGGCGCTGTGCGACACGGGCGCGCGCCGCCGCGTGCAGCAGCAGCTGCGGGCGCTGCACCAGGATATCACCAACATGCTCAAGGTGCGTACACTGTACATGTAGTGTTGTGTAGTGTTGTGGTGTACAGTCACGGCGCTGTGCGACACGGGCGCGCGCCGCCGCGTGCAGCAGCAGCTGCGGGCGCTGCACCAGGATATCACCAACATGCTCAAGGTGCGTACACTGTACATGTAGTGTTGTGTAGTGTTGTGGTGTACAGTCACGGCGCTGTGCGACACGGGCGCGCGCCGCCGCGTGCAGCAGCAGCTGCGGGCGCTGCACCAGGATATCACCAACATGCTCAAGGTGCGTACACTGTACATGTAGTGTAGTGTTGTGGTGTACAGTCACGGCGCTGTGCGACACGGGCGCGCGCCGCCGCGTGCAGCAGCAGCTGCGGGCGCTGCACCAGGATATCACCAACATGCTCAAGGTGCGTACACTGTACATGTAGTGTTGTGTAGTGTTGTGGTGTACAGTCACGGCGCTGTGCGACACGGGCGCGCGCCGCCGCGTGCAGCAGCAGCTGCGGGCGCTGCACCAGGATATCACCAACATGCTCAAGGTGCGTACACTGTACATGTAGTGTAGTGTTGTGGTGTACAGTCACGGCGCTGTGCGACACGGGCGCGCGCCGCCGCGTGCAGCAGCAGCTGCGGGCGCTGCACCAGGATATCACCAACATGCTGAAGGTGCGTACACTGTACATGTAGTGTTGTGGTGTACAGTCACGGCGCTGTGCGACACGGGCGCGCGCCGCCGCGTGCAGCAGCAGCTGCGGGCGCTGCACCAGGATATCACCAACATGCTCAAGGTGCGTACACTGTACATGTAGTGTTGTGTAGTGTTGTGGTGTACAGTCACGGCGCTGTGCGACACGGGCGCGCGCCGCCGCGTGCAGCAGCAGCTGCGGGCGCTGCACCAGGATATCACCAACATGCTCAAGGTGCGTACACTGTACATGTAGTGTTGTGTAGTGTTGTGGTGTACAGTCACGGCGCTGTGCGACACGGGCGCGCGCCGCCGCGTGCAGCAGCAGCTGCGGGCGCTGCACCAGGATATCACCAACATGCTCAAGGTGCGTACACTGTACATGTAGTGTAGTGTTGTGGTGTACAGTCACGGCGCTGTGCGACACGGGCGCGCGCCGCCGCGTGCAGCAGCAGCTGCGGGCGCTGCACCAGGATATCACCAACATGCTCAAGGTGCGTACACTGTACATGTAGTGTAGTGTTGTGGTGTACAGTCACGGCGCTGTGCGACACGGGCGCGCGCCGCCGCGTGCAGCAGCAGCTGCGGGCGCTGCACCAGGATATCACCAACATGCTCAAGGTGCGTACACTGTACATGTAGTGTTGTGGTGTACAGTCACGGCGCTGTGCGACACGGGCGCGCGCCGCCGCGTGCAGCAGCAGCTGCGGGCGCTGCACCAGGATATCACCAACATGCTCAAGGTGCGTACACTGTACATGTAGTGTTGTGTAGTGTTGTGGTGTACAGTCACGGCGCTGTGCGACACGGGCGCGCGCCGCCGCGTGCAGCAGCAGCTGCGGGCGCTGCACCAGGATATCACCAACATGCTCAAGGTGCGTACACTGTACATGTAGTGTAGTGTTGTGGTGTACAGTCACGGCGCTGTGCGACACGGGCGCGCGCCGCCGCGTGCAGCAGCAGCTGCGGGCGCTGCACCAGGATATCACCAACATGCTCAAGGTGCGTACACTGTACATGTAGTGTTGTGTAGTGTTGTGGTGTACAGTCACGGCGCTGTGCGACACGGGCGCGCGCCGCCGCGTGCAGCAGCAGCTGCGGGCGCTGCACCAGGATATCACCAACATGCTCAAGGTGCGTACACTGTACATGTAGTGTTGTGTAGTGTTGTGGTGTACAGTCACGGCGCTGTGCGACACGGGCGCGCGCCGCCGCGTGCAGCAGCAGCTGCGGGCGCTGCACCAGGATATCACCAACATGCTCAAGGTGCGTACACTGTACATGTAGTGTAGTGTTGTGGTGTACAGTCACGGCGCTGTGCGACACGGGCGCGCGCCGCCGCGTGCAGCAGCAGCTGCGGGCGCTGCACCAGGATATCACCAACATGCTCAAGGTGCGTACACTGTACATGTAGTGTAGTGTTGTGGTGTACAGTCACGGCGCTGTGCGACACGGGCGCGCGCCGCCGCGTGCAGCAGCAGCTGCGGGCGCTGCACCAGGATATCACCAACATGCTCAAGGTGCGTACACTGTACATGTAGTGTTGTGTAGTGTTGTGGTGTACAGTCACGGCGCTGTGCGACACGGGCGCGCGCCGCCGCGTGCAGCAGCAGCTGCGGGCGCTGCACCAGGATATCACCAACATGCTCAAGGTGCGTACACTGTACATGTAGTGTAGTGTTGTGGTGTACAGTCACGGCGCTGTGCGACACGGGCGCGCGCCGCCGCGTGCAGCAGCAGCTGCGGGCGCTGCACCAGGATATCACCAACATGCTCAAGGTGCGTACACTGTACATGTAGTGTAGTGTTGTGGTGTACAGTCACGGCGCTGTGCGACACGGGCGCGCGCCGCCGCGTGCAGCAGCAGCTGCGGGCGCTGCACCAGGATATCACCAACATGCTCAAGGTGCGTACACTGTACATGTAGTGTAGTGTTGTGGTGTACAGTCACGGCGCTGTGCGACACGGGCGCGCGCCGCCGCGTGCAGCAGCAGCTGCGGGCGCTGCACCAGGATATCACCAACATGCTCAAGGTGCGTACACTGTACATGTAGTGTAGTGTTGTGGTGTACAGTCACGGCGCTGTGCGACACGGGCGCGCGCCGCCGCGTGCAGCAGCAGCTGCGGGCGCTGCACCAGGATATCACCAACATGCTCAAGGTGCGTACACTGTACATGTAGTGTTGTGTAGTGTTGTGGTGTACAGTCACGGCGCTGTGCGACACGGGCGCGCGCCGCCGCGTGCAGCAGCAGCTGCGGGCGCTGCACCAGGATATCACCAACATGCTCAAGGTGCGTACACTGTACATGTAGTGTTGTGTAGTGTTGTGGTGTACAGTCACGGCGCTGTGCGACACGGGCGCGCGCCGCCGCGTGCAGCAGCAGCTGCGGGCGCTGCACCAGGATATCACCAACATGCTCAAGGTGCGTACACTGTACATGTAGTGTAGTGTTGTGGTGTACAGTCACGGCGCTGTGCGACACGGGCGCGCGCCGCCGCGTGCAGCAGCAGCTGCGGGCGCTGCACCAGGATATCACCAACATGCTCAAGGTGCGTACACTGTACATGTAGTGTTGTGTAGTGTTGTGGTGTACAGTCACGGCGCTGTGCGACACGGGCGCGCGCCGCCGCGTGCAGCAGCAGCTGCGGGCGCTGCACCAGGATATCACCAACATGCTCAAGGTGCGTACACTGTACATGTAGTGTAGTGTTGTGGTGTACAGTCACGGCGCTGTGCGACACGGGCGCGCGCCGCCGCGTGCAGCAGCAGCTGCGGGCGCTGCACCAGGATATCACCAACATGCTCAAGGTGCGTACACTGTACATGTAGTGTAGTGTTGTGGTGTACAGTCACGGCGCTGTGCGACACGGGCGCGCGCCGCCGCGTGCAGCAGCAGCTGCGGGCGCTGCACCAGGATATCACCAACATGCTCAAGGTGCGTACACTGTACATGTAGTGTAGTGTTGTGGTGTACAGTCACGGCGCTGTGCGACACGGGCGCGCGCCGCCGCGTGCAGCAGCAGCTGCGGGCGCTGCACCAGGATATCACCAACATGCTCAAGGTGCGTACACTGTACATGTAGTGTTGTGTAGTGTTGTGGTGTACAGTCACGGCGCTGTGCGACACGGGCGCGCGCCGCCGCGTGCAGCAGCAGCTGCGGGCGCTGCACCAGGATATCACCAACATGCTCAAGGTGCGTACACTGTACATGTAGTGTTGTGTAGTGTTGTGGTGTACAGTCACGGCGCTGTGCGACACGGGCGCGCGCCGCCGCGTGCAGCAGCAGCTGCGGGCGCTGCACCAGGATATCACCAACATGCTCAAGGTGCGTACACTGTACATGTAGTGTAGTGTTGTGGTGTACAGTCACGGCGCTGTGCGACACGGGCGCGCGCCGCCGCGTGCAGCAGCAGCTGCGGGCGCTGCACCAGGATATCACCAACATGCTCAAGGTGCGTACACTGTACATGTAGTGTTGTGTAGTGTTGTGGTGTACAGTCACGGCGCTGTGCGACACGGGCGCGCGCCGCCGCGTGCAGCAGCAGCTGCGGGCGCTGCACCAGGATATCACCAACATGCTCAAGGTGCGTACACTGTACATGTAGTGTAGTGTTGTGGTGTACAGTCACGGCGCTGTGCGACACGGGCGCGCGCCGCCGCGTGCAGCAGCAGCTGCGGGCGCTGCACCAGGATATCACCAACATGCTCAAGGTGCGTACACTGTACATGTAGTGTAGTGTTGTGGTGTACAGTCACGGCGCTGTGCGACACGGGCGCGCGCCGCCGCGTGCAGCAGCAGCTGCGGGCGCTGCACCAGGATATCACCAACATGCTCAAGGTGCGTACACTGTACATGTAGTGTTGTGTAGTGTTGTGGTGTACAGTCACGGCGCTGTGCGACACGGGCGCGCGCCGCCGCGTGCAGCAGCAGCTGCGGGCGCTGCACCAGGATATCACCAACATGCTCAAGGTGCGTACACTGTACATGTAGTGTAGTGTTGTGGTGTACAGTCACGGCGCTGTGCGACACGGGCGCGCGCCGCCGCGTGCAGCAGCAGCTGCGGGCGCTGCACCAGGATATCACCAACATGCTCAAGGTGCGTACACTGTACATGTAGTGTAGTGTAGTGTTGTGGTGTACAGTCACGGCGCTGTGCGACACGGGCGCGCGCCGCCGCGTGCAGCAGCAGCTGCGGGCGCTGCACCAGGATATCACCAACATGCTCAAGGTGCGTACACTGTACATGTAGTGTAGTGTTGTGGTGTACAGTCACGGCGCTGTGCGACACGGGCGCGCGCCGCCGCGTGCAGCAGCAGCTGCGGGCGCTGCACCAGGATATCACCAACATGCTCAAGGTGCGTACACTGTACATGTAGTGTAGTGTTGTGGTGTACAGTCACGGCGCTGTGCGACACGGGCGCGCGCCGCCGCGTGCAGCAGCAGCTGCGGGCGCTGCACCAGGATATCACCAACATGCTCAAGGTGCGTACACTGTACATGTAGTGTTGTGGTGTACAGTCACGGCGCTGTGCGACACGGGCGCGCGCCGCCGCGTGCAGCAGCAGCTGCGGGCGCTGCACCAGGATATCACCAACATGCTCAAGGTGCGTACACTGTACATGTAGTGTTGTGGTGTACAGTCACGGCGCTGTGCGACACGGGCGCGCGCCGCCGCGTGCAGCAGCAGCTGCGGGCGCTGCACCAGGATATCACCAACATGCTCAAGGTGCGTACACTGTACATGTAGTGTAGTGTTGTGGTGTACAGTCACGGCGCTGTGCGACACGGGCGCGCGCCGCCGCGTGCAGCAGCAGCTGCGGGCGCTGCACCAGGATATCACCAACATGCTCAAGGTGCGTACACTGTACATGTAGTGTTGTGTAGTGTTGTGGTGTACAGTCACGGCGCTGTGCGACACGGGCGCGCGCCGCCGCGTGCAGCAGCAGCTGCGGGCGCTGCACCAGGATATCACCAACATGCTCAAGGTGCGTACACTGTACATGTAGTGTTGTGTAGTGTTGTGGTGTACAGTCACGGCGCTGTGCGACACGGGCGCGCGCCGCCGCGTGCAGCAGCAGCTGCGGGCGCTGCACCAGGATATCACCAACATGCTCAAGGTGCGTACACTGTACATGTAGTGTTGTGTAGTGTTGTGGTGTACAGTCACGGCGCTGTGCGACACGGGCGCGCGCCGCCGCGTGCAGCAGCAGCTGCGGGCGCTGCACCAGGATATCACCAACATGCTCAAGGTGCGTACACTGTACATGTAGTGTAGTGTTGTGGTGTACAGTCACGGCGCTGTGCGACACGGGCGCGCGCCGCCGCGTGCAGCAGCAGCTGCGGGCGCTGCACCAGGATATCACCAACATGCTCAAGGTGCGTACACTGTACATGTAGTGTAGTGTTGTGGTGTACAGTCACGGCGCTGTGCGACACGGGCGCGCGCCGCCGCGTGCAGCAGCAGCTGCGGGCGCTGCACCAGGATATCACCAACATGCTCAAGGTGCGTACACTGTACATGTAGTGTAGTGTTGTGGTGTACAGTCACGGCGCTGTGCGACACGGGCGCGCGCCGCCGCGTGCAGCAGCAGCTGCGGGCGCTGCACCAGGATATCACCAACATGCTCAAGGTGCGTACACTGTACATGTAGTGTAGTGTTGTGGTGTACAGTCACGGCGCTGTGCGACACGGGCGCGCGCCGCCGCGTGCAGCAGCAGCTGCGGGCGCTGCACCAGGATATCACCAACATGCTCAAGGTGCGTACACTGTACATGTAGTGTTGTGTAGTGTTGTGGTGTACAGTCACGGCGCTGTGCGACACGGGCGCGCGCCGCCGCGTGCAGCAGCAGCTGCGGGCGCTGCACCAGGATATCACCAACATGCTCAAGGTGCGTACACTGTACATGTAGTGTTGTGTAGTGTTGTGGTGTACAGTCACGGCGCTGTGCGACACGGGCGCGCGCCGCCGCGTGCAGCAGCAGCTGCGGGCGCTGCACCAGGATATCACCAACATGCTCAAGGTGCGTACACTGTACATGTAGTGTAGTGTTGTGGTGTACAGTCACGGCGCTGTGCGACACGGGCGCGCGCCGCCGCGTGCAGCAGCAGCTGCGGGCGCTGCACCAGGATATCACCAACATGCTCAAGGTGCGTACACTGTACATGTAGTGTAGTGTTGTGGTGTACAGTCACGGCGCTGTGCGACACGGGCGCGCGCCGCCGCGTGCAGCAGCAGCTGCGGGCGCTGCACCAGGATATCACCAACATGCTCAAGGTGCGTACACTGTACATGTAGTGTTGTGTAGTGTTGTGGTGTACAGTCACGGCGCTGTGCGACACGGGCGCGCGCCGCCGCGTGCAGCAGCAACTGCGGGCGCTGCACCAGGATATCACCAACATGCTCAAGGTGCGTACACTGTACATGTAGTGTTGTGGTGTACAGTCACGGCGCTGTGCGACACGGGCGCGCGCCGCCGCGTGCAGAAGCAGCTGCGGGCGCTGCACCAGGATATCACCAACATGCTCAAGGTGCGTACACTGTACATGTAGTGTTGTGGTGTACAGTCACGGCGCTGTGCGACACGGGCGCGCGCCGCCGCGTGCAGCAGCAGCTGCCGGCGCTGCACCAGGATATCACCAACATGCTCAAGGTGCGTACACTGTACATGTAGTGTTGTGGTGTACAGTCACGGCGCTGTGCGACACGGGCGCGCGCCGCCGCGTGCAGCAGCAGCTGCGGGCGCTGCACCAGGATATCACCAACATGCTCAAGGTGCGTACACTGTACATGTAGTGTAGTGTTGTGGTGTACAGTCACGGCGCTGTGCGACACGGGCGCGCGCCGCCGCGTGCAGCAGCAGCTGCGGGCGCTGCACCAGGATATCACCAACATGCTCAAGGTGCGTACACTGTACATGTAGTGTTGTGTAGTGTTGTGGTGTACAGTCACGGCGCTGTGCGACACGGGCGCGCGCCGCCGCGTGCAGCAGCAGCTGCGGGCGCTGCACCAGGATATCACCAACATGCTCAAGGTGCGTACACTGTACATGTAGTGTTGTGGTGTACAGTCACGGCGCTGTGCGACACGGGCGCGCGCCGCCGCGTGCAGCAGCAGCTGCGGGCGCTGCACCAGGATATCACCAACATGCTCAAGGTGCGTACACTGTACATGTAGTGTTGTGTAGTGTTGTGGTGTCAGTCACGGCACTGTGCGACACGGGCGCGCGCCGCCGCGTGCAGCAGCAGCTGCGGGCGCTGCACCAGGATATCACCAACATGCTCAAGGTGCGTACACTGTACATGTAGTGTTGTGGTGTACAGTCACGGCGCTGTGCGACACGGGCGCGCGCCGCCGCGTGCAGCAGCAGCTGCGGGCGCTGCACCAGGATATCACCAACATGCTCAAGGTGCGTACACTGTACATGTAGTGTAGTGTTGTGGTGTACAGTCACGGCGCTGTGCGACACGGGCGCGCGCCGCCGCGTGCAGCAGCAGCTGCGGGCGCTGCACCAGGATATCACCAACATGCTCAAGGTGCGTACACTGTACATGTAGTGTAGTGTTGTGGTGTACAGTCACGGCGCTGTGCGACACGGGCGCGCGCCGCCGCGTGCAGCAGCAGCTGCGGGCGCTGCACCAGGATATCACCAACATGCTCAAGGTGCGTACACTGTACATGTAGTGTAGTGTTGTGGTGTACAGTCACGGCGCTGTGCGACACGGGCGCGCGCCGCCGCGTGCAGCAGCAGCTGCGGGCGCTGCACCAGGATATCACCAACATGCTCAAGGTGCGTACACTGTACATGTAGTGTTGTGGTGTACAGTCACGGCGCTGTGCGACACGGGCGCGCGCCGCCGCGTGCAGCAGCAGCTGCGGGCGCTGCACCAGGATATCACCAACATGCTCAAGGTGCGTACACTGTACATGTAGTGTTGTGTAGTGTTGTGGTGTACAGTCACGGCGCTGTGCGACACGGGCGCGCGCCGCCGCGTGCAGCAGCAGCTGCGGGCGCTGCACCAGGATATCACCAACATGCTCAAGGTGCGTACACTGTACATGTAGTGTTGTGTAGTGTTGTGGTGTACAGTCACGGCGCTGTGCGACACGGGCGCGCGCCGCCGCGTGCAGCAGCAGCTGCGGGCGCTGCACCAGGATATCACCAACATGCTCAAGGTGCGTACACTGTACATGTAGTGTTGTGGTGTACAGTCACGGCGCTGTGCGACACGGGCGCGCGCCGCCGCGTGCAGCAGCAGCTGCGGGCGCTGCACCAGGATATCACCAACATGCTCAAGGTGCGTACACTGTACATGTAGTGTTGTGTAGTGTTGTGGTGTACAGTCACGGCGCTGTGCGACACGGGCGCGCGCCGCCGCGTGCAGCAGCAGCTGCGGGCGCTGCACCAGGATATCACCAACATGCTCAAGGTGCGTACACTGTACATGTAGTGTTGTGGTGTACAGTCACGGCGCTGTGCGACACGGGCGCGCGCCGCCGCGTGCAGCAGCAGCTGCGGGCGCTGCACCAGGATATCACCAACATGCTCAAGGTGCGTACACTGTACATGTAGTGTTGTGTAGTGTTGTGGTGTACAGTCACGGCGCTGTGCGACACGGGCGCGCGCCGCCGCGTGCAGCAGCAGCTGCGGGCGCTGCACCAGGATATCACCAACATGCTCAAGGTGCGTACACTGTACATGTAGTGTAGTGTTGTGGTGTACAGTCACGGCGCTGTGCGACACGGGCGCGCGCCGCCGCGTGCAGCAGCAGCTGCGGGCGCTGCACCAGGATATCACCAACATGCTCAAGGTGCGTACACTGTACATGTAGTGTTGTGGTGTACAGTCACGGCGCTGTGCGACACGGGCGCGCGCCGCCGCGTGCAGCAGCAGCTGCGGGCGCTGCACCAGGATATCACCAACATGCTCAAGGTGCGTACACTGTACATGTAGTGTTGTGTAGTGTTGTGGTGTACAGTCACGGCGCTGTGCGACACGGGCGCGCGCCGCCGCGTGCAGCAGCAGCTGCGGGCGCTGCACCAGGATATCACCAACATGCTCAAGGTGCGTACACTGTACATGTAGTGTAGTGTTGTGGTGTACAGTCACGGCGCTGTGCGACACGGGCGCGCGCCGCCGCGTGCAGCAGCAGCTGCGGGCGCTGCACCAGGATATCACCAACATGCTCAAGGTGCGTACACTGTACATGTAGTGTTGTGGTGTGGTGTACAGTCGTACAATACTACTTGTACCCTTCCGCATCGACCTACCTCTGCCACTAATCGATGAAATTAAGTGCAGTTTATCCGCAAACACGTAAAAAGCAAACTCCTGTTTTGACTTCTCTCGCATTTTATAACACTTTGGCGATCAAACTTCATCTTTTTTTAAAGCGAAGAAAATACCTGTAGTATGCCACACCGCCCGGGGAAGAAGTGTGATTATGTGGGGCTCGCCTCCACTATAAACTCTCTCTCTACTACTGTTGCCTCGGGTGGATGAGCCGCGAGAACTGCTACGGATGACGTTAGCGCATCCAGCGTGGCCCACTTCAGTGTCTTCCTCTTCCTATTTACATTTCTCACACGTGCACACCCAAAACATAACTGCAACTCGAGGGCCGTGCAATGCGGGCGACAGACTCCCCAATCCATCGCCATATCCTTATGTAATACCAGTTTGCAATATTAAATATAAAAAAGTATGTTAGTATTATATTCATTGTCTAGTACCCATAGTACAAGCTTTGCTTACTTTGAAACTAGATGATGCTGCGTAAAATATACCAAATAGTTATTAATTTATTTAAAAATTTACAGGCAGCCGGAAAAGCGCTCAAGTCCCAAAAAAGTTAGTAAAAATTCGTTTAATAAATATATTCATATAAAACTTTATTCTGGTTCTTATAAAATTATATATTGATTACAGAGAAGCATCCAGGCACAGAGACAAGAGAAGTGAGAGACTCTTCACAATCAAGTCCTCGCTCTTTGAGTCCTTCCCATCGAGCCGTGACGTCTAAGTCTGCCACAATGGCCACAGCAGCTAAACCAGCTGCAAAAGCTATTCCGACATTGAGAAAAATAGACATAGGAGCTAAAACTGCACCGGCTAAACCAGCTATGGCAAAAAATGCATCGGGTAAACCAGCTATGGCTAAAAATGCATCGGCTAAGCCGTCTACATCAGCTAAACATTCTACATCAGTTAAACCATCATCCAGATTGTCTAAGTCATCTAGATCGAAAAGAATTTTGAAGTCTAATGAACTGACTTCGGCTAAACCGTCGCCTTCGTCTACAACAACAATTTGTTCGGCAAAACCATCGACTTCGTCTAAACTATCCACATCAGCCTTAGCCGACGGCTACGACGAATGGCAGCGGCAGAAGAGTCTAAATGCTCAGTACTTTCATTTCAGTATTATGAAGACGAACAAAGAAAAATCTACCCCACCAAAAACTAGTACAACACCACCGAAATGTACCACACAAAGTGCAATACCACAAACTAGCGCTGCTACGTCACCAACTAATACGACACCACCTCCTAACTACATTAACCCCATAACCAATACTCCCATCACTAATTACCCTTCGCAACCTAATGAGGCAACGCCACCCGCCACAGTGCCCCCAACATTTACCACGACGACAAGTTTTGTACTACCAGCCGTTGAAGCGACGCCGTTACAACTCAACCACCTGAAGCCAGCCATACTCCAGGCGGTGCAACATCTCTTGAAACCAACCACCAATAAAAAACCTCTGATCAAACGTACAGATAACGTAAATGGAGGAAACATACAAGTTACATACGCCAAACATAAAGGAATACCTAGATGCGTACCGATAGCGCCTAAACTTATCTCTGGGTCCTACCAACGTAGTTCCGCAAACAAGTCTGCACAGAAACCAGAAAAAATACAAACTGGGAACACTAAGCAATTTCCGAATATTACTCTAGTTCCATTGGGGAAACTTACAGACAAGAATCCTTCTTCTAGCTTAGCTAAACCTGTAGCACAGCCAGAAAATTCATCGAGCTTACCTTCAGTGCCTTTGCAACAACAAATTCAAGTGACAGGGAATCAGAGCAGTCAAGGAAAAGTATTACAAAGTCCACCAGCCGAGAAGAACGTGTCTATATTAGAACAATACTCGCGCACATTGGCGCAGGAGGGGTCGGCCAATGCGAGGCCGCTCAACGCATTGACTCTTCGACCACTCGGGCCTCAGGGACCGCAGACTACTATCATAATGGCCGTCTCATTGCCAACTAAGCATTTGCTTCGAAAGGCATCCGTTTTAACAACGCACGAAACTATCGACTTGACAGAGCCCGATTCAATAGAACCTAATAGTAACTTAACTACAGAAACCGATCCTACAGAAGAGCCAAATAGTAAAAAAGAGGTGGAAAATAGAAGAAATACTATCAGAGTTTACCCCGGCCCTATGAAGAAGAGACGCGCTGGCCCAAAAGGGCCTCAAATTATGTCTCTGTCAAGTAAAATTCATGACGGGGATGTCATAGAAATTGACGATTCGTCCGCAGACTCTAATCAGTCCAGTAATTCAGTCGAACATGATAAGAAGCCTAGTAAATCGGACGAAGGTTCTGCCTCTAAATGTAACTGTATGGCGAATATTCACACTATGACGGATGACGTCCCGAAGAACCTGGCCAAACCTGAAAGACGTCGATTTCGTAAGTTACATTGTTTTTATTGATTATTTTCACAGTCCTTATAATAATGATTTATAATTATCTTATAATAGTAAAACATTCATAACATAACATCACGCCTGTATTTCTCCGAAGGGGTAGGCAGGGGTATAATAATACACCCACATTTCGCCAGTTATGTTATAGTCCCATGTAGTAGGGGGGCGAGCCTATTGCCATTGACCGGGCACAAATTCAGACTCCGGGTAGTCAGTAGCAACTGAGAATTTCCTAATGAAAAAACCCAATAACACTTTGCCCAACCCGGGAATCGAACCCAGGACCCCACGCTCAGCAGTTGTGCTTGCAACCACTAGATCAACGAGGCAGTCACAAAAAGGCAGTCTAGTAAAACATGCAGTCTACTTATTTACAAAAATTTTATCAAAAATTAAGCCTTACTTATAGACTCAGATTTACTACAAACTGCACCTTTCCATTTCGTTGCAGGCATGTTAGGTTTTGAACTCTTAACCTGGTAATTTGAAAATGTATGAAACGTATGTATACCTAGTGCTGTGTTAGACTACCCAACAATGTTTGCATGCCCTATTTTAGGCGGAATATTATGTACCAATATTTTTTTTTTATCATCTATGTATGTATTCACGCAAATACAGAATTGAAATTTAGATTTAGATTTAAAATTAAGTGGGTAAATTTTACGAATCAAATAAACCACAAAAATTACAAAAATGGCAAAATAAAATCTCTTGCTGCAATTTTATTGGAAATGAAATGAAAATTATTTTTCCTAGTAATTTTCGGGACTGTATCTGTTCGCAGAGATATGCTTGTACAATCAGAACTATGTGAAGCTGAGTCCGGCGCAGCTGCCGTGCGGCTCCTCGCTGCTGTGTGTGGACGCGGCGCGCTTCCCCGTCATCCTCTCGCACCGCAACGTGGGCCACATGCTCATCACGCACGGGAGCCTGCCCTGCCGCCTGCCCACCTACTGGACGCTCACCGCCTCCAGGCACAGCGCGCGGATAGTGCTGCCCCACAGCCAGCTGCACCCGACCCCTGCAGGGGACGAGCCGGCGCCCGGCGGCGGGGAGACTGCCCCCGGCGGCAGGGAGACAGCTCCCGGCGGCGTGGAGACTGCCCCCGGCGGCGGGGAGACTGCCCCCGGCGGCGGGGAGACAGCTCCCGGCGGCGGGGAGACAGCTTCCGGCGGCGAAGAGACAGCTCCCGGCGGCGGGGAGACAGCTTCCGGCGGCGAAGAGACAGCTCCCGGCGGCGGGGAGACAGCTCCCGGTGGCTCAGTGGAGCACAAGAAACGCCCACTGTGCACACAGAATCATAACTTCAAGGTGAGTTCATATGTCCTTATTTATTAGTAGGTTAGTAGGGTTTAAGGATACTCCTCTGCCCTCTGAGTTTAGTCGTGTTGAGCTAATAACATAATTCAACATTCACGACTACTGGAGCGTGGTACCGAGAGTTGAAGTTTCTCAAGTATATCTGGACTGTCGATGACCCCTTTCAACACTTTTGATCATCATCCTCCTGCCCTTATCCCAATTTATTAGTGGTCGGCGCAGGATGTTTTTTTCTTCCATACATCTCTATCAGCCGTCATTTCCGTGTTCACTTTCTTTCTATTCATATCATCTTTCACACAATCCATCCATATTTTCTTCGGTCTGCCTCTTTTCTTATAGCCATCAACATTCATACTTAAAACTTTCCTCATAACATGCTCCTCATTCCTCCTCATCACATGTCCTTACCATGACAAAACCCCTTCAAAACTTTTGATAGAAGCACCATATCGGCTACATTGCGTCTGCAATCCAATGTTCTCATTTTGTAATGTGTCAGCCTGGAGGCATAGGAAGTGAGACTTTTACAGAGATAATTTGCGTAAGTAAGAATCAGGCCCTGGAATCTTATTAAAAAACTTCACATGGTCAGTTAAAATTATGTTGTATAAGTGTCCATGCTGCGTGGTTCTTGTTGTGAGTCGTTCTGAATGTGGCCGCAGATAATGAGCACGCTGTCGAGTGTGCAGGACATCCGCTCGCTGCTGTCGCGCGGCGCGCAGCTGTTCCTGCTGGACCTGCACTCCGGGCGCTGGGGGCCGCTGCGCGTCGAGTGCCGCGCGCTGCGGTACCACGTCGACGCCGACGATCAACCCGCCCCCGTACTGGAGGTGAGTGTTCCGACGACCAACCCGCCCCCGTACTGGAGGTGAGTGTTCCTGCTGGACCTGCACTCCGGGCGCTGGGGGCCGCTGCGCGTCGAGTGCCGCGCGCTGCGGTACCACGTCGACGCCGACGATCAACCCGCCCCCGTACTGGAGGTGAGTGTTCCGACGATCAACCCGCCCCCGTACTGGAGGTGAGTGTTCCTGCTGGACCTGCACTCCGGGCGCTGGGGGCCGCTGCGCGTCGAGTGCCGCGCGCTGCGGTACCACGTCGACGCCGACGATCAACCCGCCCCCGTACTGGAGGTGAGTGTTCCGACGATCAACCCGCCCCCGTACTGGAGGTGAGTGTTCCGACGATCAACCCGCCCCCGTACTGGAGGTGAGTGTTCCGACGATCAACCCGCCCCCGTACTGGAGGTGAGTGTTCCTGCTGAACCTGCACTCCGGGCGCTGGGGGCCGCTGCGCGTCGAGTGCCGCGCGCTGCGGTACCACGTCGACGCCGACGATCAACCCGCCCCCGTACTGGAGGTGAGTGTTCCGACGATCAACCCGCCCCCGTACTGGAGGTGAGTGTTCCTGCTGGACCTGCACTCCGGGCGCTGGGGGCCGCTGCGCGTCGAGTGCCGCGCGCTGCGGTACCACGTCGACGCCGACGATCAACCCGCCCCCGTACTGGAGGTGAGTGTTCCGACGATCAACCCGCCCCCGTACTGGAGGTGAGTGTTCCTGCTGGACCTGCACTCCGGGCGCTGGGGGCCGCTGCGCGTCGAGTGCCGCGCGCTGCGGTACCACGTCGACGCCGACGATCAACCCGCCCCCGTACTGGAGGTGAGTGTTCCGACGATCAACCCGCCCCCGTACTGGAGGTGAGTGTTCCTGCTGGACCTGCACTCCGGGCGCTGGGGGCCGCTGCGCGTCGAGTGCCGCGCGCTGCGGTACCACGTCGACGCCGACGATCAACCCGCCCCCGTACTGGAGGTGAGTGTTCCGACGATCAACCCGCCCCCGTACTGGAGGTGAGTGTTCCTGCTGGACCTGCACTCCGGGCGCTGGGGGCCGCTGCGCGTCGAGTGCCGCGCGCTGCGGTACCACGTCGACGCCGACGATCAACCCGCCCCCGTACTGGAGGTGAGTGTTCCGACGATCAACCCGCCCCCGTACTGGAGGTGAGTGTTCCTGCTGGACCTGCACTCCGGGCGCTGGGGGCCGCTGCGCGTCGAGTGCCGCGCGCTGCGGTACCACGTCGACGCCGACGATCAACCCGCCCCCGTACTGGAGGTGAGTGTTCCGACGATCAACCCGCCCCCGTACTGGAGGTGAGTGTTCCGACGATCAACCCGCCCCCGTACTGGAGGTGAGTGTTCCGACGATCAACCCGCCCCCGTACTGGAGGTGAGTGTTCCTGCTGAACCTGCACTCCGGGCGCTGGGGGCCGCTGCGCGTCGAGTGCCGCGCGCTGCGGTACCACGTCGACGCCGACGATCAACCCGCCCCCGTACTGGAGGTGAGTGTTCCGACGATCAACCCGCCCCCGTACTGGAGGTGAGTGTTCCTGCTGGACCTGCACTCCGGGCGCTGGGGGCCGCTGCGCGTCGAGTGCCGCGCGCTGCGGTACCACGTCGACGCCGACGATCAACCCGCCCCCGTACTGGAGGTGAGTGTTCCGACGATCAACCCGCCCCCGTACTGGAGGTGAGTGTTCCTGCTGGACCTGCACTCCGGGCGCTGGGGGCCGCTGCGCGTCGAGTGCCGCGCGCTGCGGTACCACGTCGACGCCGACGATCAACCCGCCCCCGTACTGGAGGTGAGTGTTCCTGCTGGACCTGCACTCCGGGCGCTGGGGGCCGCTGTGCGTCGAGTGCCGCGCGCTGCGGTACCACGTCGACGCCGACGATCAACCCGCCCCCGTACTGGAGGTGAGTGTTCCGACGATCAACCCGCCCCCGTACTGGAGGTGAGTGTTCCTGCTGGACCTGCACTCCGGGCGCTGGGGGCCGCTGCGCGTCGAGTGCCGCGCGCTGCGGTACCACGTCGACGCCGACGATCAACCCGCCCCCGTACTGGAGGTGAGTGTTCCTGCTGGACCTGCACTCCGGGCGCTGGGGGCCGCTGTGCGTCGAGTGCCGCGCGCTGCGGTACCACGTCGACGCCGACGATCAACCCGCCCCCGTACTGGAGGTGAGTGTTCCGACGATCAACCCGCCCCCGTACTGGAGGTGAGTGTTCCTGCTGGACCTGCACTCCGGGCGCTGGGGGCCGCTGCGCGTCGAGTGCCGCGCGCTGCGGTACCACGTCGACGCCGACGATCAACCCGCCCCCGTACTGGAGGTGAGTGTTCCGACGATCAACCCGCCCCCGTACTGGAGGTGAGTGTTCCGACGATCAACCCGCCCCCGTACTGGAGGTGAGTGTTCCTGCTGGACCTGCACTCCGGGCGCTGGGGGCCGCTGCGCGTCGAGTGCCGCGCGCTGCAGTACCACGTCGACGCCGACGATCAACCCGCCCCCGTACTGGAGGTGAGTGTTCCGACGATCAACCCGCCCCCGTACTGGAGGTGAGTGTTCCGACGATCAACCCGCCCCCGTACTGGAGGTGAGTGTTCCTGCTGGACCTGCACTCCGGGCGCTGGGGGCCGCTGCGCGTCGAGTGCCGCGCGCTGCGGTACCACGTCGACGCCGACGATCAACCCGCCCCCGTACTGGAGGTGAGTGTTCCGACGATCAACCCGCCCCCGTACTGGAGGTGAGTGTTCCTGCTGGACCTGCACTCCGGGCGCTGGGGGCCGCTGCGCGTCGAGTGCCGCGCGCTGCGGTACCACGTCGACGCCGACGATCAACCCGCCCCCGTACTGGAGGTGAGTGTTCCGACGATCAACCCGCCCCCGTACTGGAGGTGAGTGTTCCGACGATCAACCCGCCCCCGTACTGGAGGTGAGTGTTCCTGCTGGACCTGCACTCCAGGCGCTGGGGGCCGCTGCGCGTCGAGTGCCGCGCGCTGCGGTACCACGTCGACGCCGACGATCAACCCGCCCCCGTACTGGAGGTGAGTGTTCCGACGATCAACCCGCCCCCGTACTGGAGGTGAGTGTTCCGACGATCAACCCGCCCCCGTACTGGAGGTGAGTGTTCCGACGATCAACCCGCCCCCGTACTGGAGGTGAGTGTTCCGACGATCAACCCGCCCCCGTACTGGAGGTGAGTGTTCCGACGATCAACCCGCCCCCGTACTGGAGGTGAGTGTTCCTGCTGGACCTGCACTCCGGGCGCTGGGGGCCGCTGCGCGTCGAGTGCCGCGCGCTGCGGTACCACGTCGACGCCGACGATCAACCCGCCCCCGTACTGGAGGTGAGTGTTCCGACGATCAACCCGCCCCCGTACTGGAGGTGAGTGTTCCGACGATCAACCCGCCCCCGTACTGGAGGTGAGTGTTCCTGCTGGACCTGCACTCCGGGCGCTGGGGGCCGCTGCGCGTCGAGTGCCGCGCGCTGCGGTACCACGTCGACGCCGACGATCAACCCGCCCCCGTACTGGAGGTGAGTGTTCCGACGATCAACCCGCCCCCGTACTGGAGGTGAGTGTTCCTGCTGGACCTGCACTCCGGGCGCTGGGGGCCGCTGCGCGTCGAGTACCGCGCGCTGCGGTACCACGTCGACGCCGACGATCAACCCACCCCCGTACTGGAGGTGAGTGTTCCGACGATCAACCCGCCCCCGTACTGGAGGTGAGTGTTCCTGCTGGACCTGCACTCCGGGCGCTGGGGGCCGCTGCGCGTCGAGTGCCGCGCGCTGCGGTACCACGTCGACGCCGACGATCAACCCGCCCCCGTACTGGAGGTGAGTGTTCCGACGATCAACCCGCCCCCGTACTGGAGGTGGGTGTTCCTGCTGGACCTGCACTCCGGGCGCTGGGGGCCGCTGCGCGTCGAGTGCCGCGCGCTGCGGTACCACGTCGACGCCGACGATCAACCCGCCCCCGTACTGGAGGTGAGTGTTCCGACGATCAACCCGCCCCCGTACTGGAGGTGAGTGTTCCGACGATCAACCCGCCCCCGTACTGGAGGTGAGTGTTCCGACGATCAACCCGCCCCCGTACTAGAGGTGAGTGTTCCGACGACCAACCCGCCCCCGTACTAGAGGTGAGTGTAATTTAATTAATGTAACGTAATTTAAGCGCCCTCTAGCGTCGAGTAGTTGAACTCTGGTTATTGCTAGAAATAGTTATATTCTATGCTTCCCAGCATGCATGTGAATATAGCATCTATTTCTAATTCCATTGAGTGTAAATAGCGTCATTTCAATGTAGCGCCCCCTGGCGTCGAGTAGTTGAACTCACTTGTTATTGCTTAAGATTTGATTATAATGAAAGAACGTCTTAGGTGATTTATCATTATCTTTAAAATTTAATTTTAAAAACTCGCATTTAAAGATTGAATTAAATAAACACTGTATGGGTTTGAGGCCCAATTTGTATTTTAAATTGGGACCCAACCACGTCGCGGTTTTTTACCCGACTGCGCCAGAAGGAGGGTAATGTTTTTCGAGCGTATGTATGTATGTATATTTCTTTGGCACGCCCTGCAGCCTAAACGGCTTGATGGATTTTAACTTGTGAGGTGTCGTTAGATTCGTCTTAATTGTGAGAGTGACACTGGGTATATCAAAATTATAAAAATTAAAATGGCCGCTTTTTGGCGCCAAATTACGGTTTAAAAAAAAAAATATTTCCCTCGAAACCTATCGAGTGGGGTATTAAAATAAAGGGTTTTATAAATGCTTTTCAAAAATATATGCAACTTATATGTTTAAATGTAATTTAGAATGAGAAATGCTAAAAAACAACAAAATATTCAACGTTAAAAATGAATTTGACTTTTCAAAAAAAACATTAATAGTATGATAAATAAAACATGATGACAAAACTAAAAAATTTCAAATAAAAAAATTAATTAACAAAAACAAAAAACCCGACTGCGTGTAAAAATAACAGAAAAGATATAAACAAGACTTATCAACACGCAGGCGGAGGCTACATAGGAACTATTATGTAATTCATGACCAAAAACATACGTAGCCTCCGACTGCGTGTTGATAAGTCTTGTTTATATCTTTTCTGTTTTTTTTACACGCAGTCGGGTTTTTTGTTTTTGTTAATTAATTGTTTATCAACTGACGAAAAAAAGGAGGAGGTTCTCAATTCGACGCGTATATTTGTTTTTATGTATGACCACGCATATCTTTTTACAGAGTAGTCCGATTTTGATGATTCTTTTTTTAATGGATAGGGTATATCTCGAAGTTGGTCCCATTTAAATTTCAAAATCAAAATCCACCCCTAACGGCCAAAATTAATATCCAATCTATCCACGATTTGCCTTACTAGAGATAGGAATTTGACATAAGCTTCATACAAAATATGTCAAATTTCTATTATCTCAAAAAATAATTAATCAATCAATTAATTAATTTATCTTAATTTTTATTATCTCTATTAGGGTAAATCGTGGATAGATTGGATATTAATTTTGGCCGTAAGGGTAGGAAAACAGGGGTATAGGGAATAAGTGTTTGTTCACCCACTGAATTCTTACATATTAACCGATATTCTGTTGAAACTTGGCACCCATAAATGTAGTTCTAGGCACTACAACATAATGGAGACCTGGAGTTAGATTTTAGCCAAAAAAAAAAAAAAACTTTTTATCAATAAAACTTTTTAACAAAAAATTGAACCGACGAAAACAGAAACTGAAAAGCAAAAAACAACTAATTATGTGTCGGCGCCAAACGAACTTTTAACAAGCAAAGTGCGTGCAAGTTGCAAGTGGCCGAGTGGAGAACGCATTTTTGGAAAGTTATTGTTTATCGTTGAAAATTTCACGTTGTATTTGATGTTATCTTGTTTTTATTATTTATTTAAAGTAATTTAATGATCGTCGTTGGTTGTTTGTTTGGCGCCGACTCATAATTAGTTATTTTTCGCTTTTCAGTTTCTGTTTTCGTGGGTTCAATTTTTTGTTAAAAAGTTTTTTTTTCGGTTTACAGGTAAGAATTCAGTGGGTGAACAAGTACTCACTTCCCCCTGTTTTCCTACCCTTAGGGGTGGATTTTGATTTTGAAATTTAAATGGGACCAACTTCGAGATATACCTTATCCATTAAAAAAAGAATCATCAAAATCGGAAAAAAAAGATACGCGTCGAATTGAGAACCTCCTCCTTTTTTTCGTCGGTTAAAAAATTGAACCGACGAAAAGAGAAACTGAAAAGCGAAAAATAAATGTAAATAACTAATTATGAGTCGGCGCCAAACAAACAAAGATCATTAAATTACTTACTACTAATAAAAACAAAATAACATCAAATACAACATGAAATTTTCTACTATAAACAATAACTTTCCAAAAATGCGTTCTCCGCTCGACCACTTGCAACTCGCACGCACTTTGCTTGTTTGTTTGGCGCCGACTCATAATTAGTTATTTACACTTATTTTTCGCTTTTCAGTTTCTCTTTTCGTCGGTTAAATTTTTTGTTAAAAAGTTTTATTGTATTGTACTATTTCAGTTGTAAATGTGTGAGTTTGGCGACACTGGCTTTCGTACGAAGTAATCGTAATAGCCGTTCCCCTTGTTTGTTATTCCGTGGTCTGTAATCTGAATGATGGTTCTCTCGCTCTATGCAGGAGCTGGCCGCCATGTTGAACAGGCCCATTCGACGCAGCTCCGTGCACTGACCAGCAGCGACCACCCAGCAGTAGCGACACCGAGCAACAACTATCATGGACTCACTTGTACATTGTTATTGTTAATTTACATACATACATACTATCACGCCTGTTTCCCATTGGGGTAGGCAGAGACTATGGATTTCCACCTGCTACGATCCTGACACACCTCTTTCGCTTCATCTACGTCCATTAACCTCGTCATGCATGCTCGTCGGTTTAGAGAACTCTTAACCTGGCATTTTTTGAGAACATCCGCGATTTGATCGCGATACGTTCGCCGAGGTCGTCCCCTTCCAACTCTTCCATCCACACTCGCTTCGTATACTTGTTTCGTCAATCTCCTCTCGTCCATCCTCTCTATATGTCCAAACCATCTTAACATACCTTTCTCAATCTTTGTCACTACATCTTCTTTCACTCCACAACGCTCCCTTATCATGTTATTCCTTACTTTATCTCTCAAAGTTACACCACACATACTTCTCAAAGCTCTCATTTCTACTGCATTTATTCTGCTTTCATGTTTCTTCTGCCATACCCAACTTTCACTACCATACATAAGTGTAGGCACTAACACTCCCCCATGAACAGCCAGCCGTGCCTTTTCCGACACTTTGCGGCTGTTCATGAAGGTGTGTAGTGCCCCATTCACCTGATTACCAGCACTCACTCTCCTTTCAATGTCCTTCACATGCTTGCCATCTCTCGTAAACATGGAACCCAGGTATACAAAATCTTTCACTTGTTCCACCTTTTCGTCACCCATCAAAATATTGCACTCTGTCATAACTTCTTCCATTTCAAAAACCAAAACTTTTGTCTTACTAACATTAACTTTCATTCCTTTACTCTTCAAAGCACCATCCATAATTGTTACCATCTTCTGTAACTCCCCCTCCGACGATGCAAGGATAACTTGATCATCGGCATAGAGGAGACATTTGACAAGTAACCCATTCATTTCTAAACCATTTTCACTCTCTTTCAAATCTTTCAAACAACTGTCCATGAATAGATTGAATAGCCACGGCGACGCTATACATCCCTGTCTCACACCCTTATCGATGCTGAACCAGTCAGAGTAGGCGCCGTTAATCCTGACACAAGCGCTAGAATCCGCATAGAGAGATTTCAACGCTTGAATCAGGTTGCTATTCACCCCATAGATAGACAAAGCAGACCATAGTTCATTCCTCATCACTCTGTCGTAGGCCTTTTCCAAATCCACGAAAGCGCAATAGACTTTTTGACCTTTGGCCAAACATTTTTCAGCTATGCATCGCAAGGAAAAGACCTGATCCGTACACCCCATGCCCTTCCTAAATCCCGCTTGCACATCCCATATTTTTTCATCAGTTACTTTCATCACTCTATCAATCAAAACTTTTGCATACAATTTGCCGACAACACATAAAAGGCTAATGCCACGGTAATTCTTGCAGTCTTGCTGTGACCCTTTTCCTTTGTAGAGCGGCACAATAACGGCCTTACACCAGTCTTTTGGTACCAGGCCATTACTCCAGCACAAGTTGAAAAGACGGTACAGCAGACTAGCCACCACGCCCTGTCCAGCCTTCAGCATTTCGACTGATATCCTATCATACCCTGGAGCCTTTCCTGATTTCATTCTGTTCAACGCTTTTACTATTTCATCCATACAAAACCTATCCTCAATGTCTGCCCTTTCGTCCATCACCGTCGATACTTGCATCACCTCTTTTTCAAACAGTCCTTCAAAATACTCTTTCCATCTCTTTAACACGCATCCTTCCTCATTCATTATATTTCCATCCTTGTCTTTGATGTTATTGAGCTCCGAGGTTGCAGATTTTCCTCTGGCTCTTTTTATGGATTTCCAGAAAAACTTAATGTTTTTCCGGAAATCTTCAGATAACCGTTCATCAAAATCATCCTTTTGCTCATCCTTCTTCTTTTTCACAATTTCCTTCACAATTTCTTTTATTCTCTTATATTCCTTTTTGGCCTTAGCCACATCTTCATCCGTCGCCTTTTGCATTCTCTGGTCAGCTCTTATTGCCAGCCAGTCTACCCATGCTTTCTTCTTCTCACACACTACCTTCTGTACTTCCGTACTCCACCATACATTCTTTTCTTGTTTGCCATTTCTCCTTTTAGTCACTCCACATACTTCGATAGCACTATTCACGACGCCTTTCTTAAAAACATCCCATAACTCTTCTATATCACACACATCATCTGATCCGTCAAACTTTTCACGCAATTTCCTTTTAAACTCTTCTTTTACCTCATCATCTTGTAAATTCTCAACTTTTATTCTTTCTAGTACCGTCGAAGGTTCCGGAATACAATGTCGCCATTTCTTAAAAAGACCCCTCATTCGGCAAACTACCAGGAAGTGGTCTGTATCGACTGCTATTCCTCGGTACGATCTGGTGTCTAATACTTTTTTCCTCAATCTCTCATCCACTATCACAAAATCAATCATACTTTTCACATTAGCGTTTTCCCATGTATACATGTGAATCTTTTTGTGGGCAAACATAGTGTTTGTCACACAAAGATTCCATTCCAAACATATCTCAAGCACACTACTTCCATTCTCATTTACTCTATCGTCTCCATACGAACCAAGCACCTTCTCATAGCCATCACGTTTAACTCCCACCCAACTATTGAAATCCCCTAACATAACTAACCTTTCATTGTCTTTGCAAATGCGCAAGACATCCCTCACACTGTCCCAAAACTGTTCCCTCTCTTTTTGGACTCTCTGGGAAGCACTCGTACCCTTATCTGTAGAAGCATATACCCCCAACACAAACATAAGTAAACAGTATATTTGGGTAAAGATCGAAGCACACGTTGTTATGTATCAGGCGCATTCCGCCGATTCTCACGTTCAATATAATCACACTATATAAACATGTCTGCGTCGTTGGTCTAGTGGTCGCAAGCGCGACTCCTGATCGTGGGGTCCTGGGTTCGATTCTCGGGTCGGGCAAAGTGTTATTGGGTTTTTTCTTTAGGAAATTCTCAGTAGCAGCCCGGAGTCTGGATTTGTGCCCGGTTAATGGCAATAGGCTCGCCTCCTTATTACATGGGACTATAACATAACTGGCGAAATGTGGGTGTACTAATACACCTCTGCCTACCCCTTCGGGGGAATACAGGCGTGATGTTATGTTATATAAACACGAAACTAACACTTGTGTTTGTTACCACTTCACGACTAAACATCAGACCCAATCCTGATGAAGTTTGGCAAACAGGTAGCCCGGGCCCCGGAGAAGGACCTAAACTTTTTATTCCGGGAAGGTAAACACTTTCTGAGGGATGGCCGATAAATGATATCGACTTGAATACAAGTTTAACTTAGTAATAACACTCTTAAAAAACCGTACATCGACACGGAACTCTTCACAGAGTGAGCGTGTGATTCCACTGACGCAGAGTCCAGCGAAACGAGAACATATTAAGAGGCTGACAGCACCTAAATAATCAGACCTCTGCGGTCACTGTCGTTTCGTACAGAACTGAAAGAGAGGCAACGAGCCGAGGGACGTCGGATACGCCGCTCAACTTGAATGAAAATTAACAATATATTTTTTTAATAAAAAACTAAAAGCTTATTTGAAAAACAGAAACAACAAATGTTGTTTCTGACAACAAACAAAACAGAAACAACAACAAGATTATTGTCTTTCTCAAATGTTTTCTTAATTTTATTTATAATATTTAGTAAATAATAGAGATTGTTTGCTTTAAAGCATGTTTTAAGAGGTTAGTTTACAATTCTTTTCTATCGAGAAAACTTCAAGAAAACGTGTTTTGGACACAATACAGTTTCAGAAAATACGATCAAGATTAACATATATTTTTTTCACTGCCACAAACTGAATAGATACAGCTAAAAATGTTTTTAAAAGAAGCCTATTTGGGGTATTTGGCTGTTGTCAGCGTCTTAACCAATGGGATTGCAAACAAATCACATCACCGCATATTTTGACTGTAATGAGAAGAGAGAGTAATTAGTAGATATATTATTGTATAAAAATATCATAACTTTTACTAATAGGCTAGAATGTCGTTAGTGGAAGTCAATTCAATTAATCATAAGCTAATATTTTGATTTTTTTTTTCAAGAATAAACCTCTTTTCAGTTAATGTATATTTATTTAAGGACAGAACAGATAAACACAAATAATGTACGTTACATTTTATATAATTAATAACTAGTAAACACGAATTAATTTTTAATTAGAAGCCGCGAATCAGAAGGCAGACTGCCATATTTAGTGCAAATAATTATTGATTATGAATTTATGATTATGATTAATTTATAATTATTTTATTATACAATATTGATGTGTCTTAGTTTATTCAATTAATCATACATTGGTTTAAAAGCATCCTTGAATTATCACTTATAATGCTAATTGCACAGATATAGTAAAAAATTTAGACGTGAAAAAATGTGTGTGCGTGAGCGCTGGTTTGTACACGAAGGAGCACCGTTTTGTTGGCTTCACTATGATTTTTCGCAGCACTTCGTCTATGTCTGTGGCTAATTGAAACTAGCAAAACTCGTTTCGTTGATTCTTTTCTCTTTGTTTAGTTTATAAGAAAGAAAAAGAAAAGAAAGATTTTTTTATTTATTTTTTTATGAATTGTTTTCAGTGCTATGATGATCGTCACACACGATCACATCGTTCCGAGTAATGTAGTCTCACTCAAACACTGTTGAGTTAACTATCAGATAGTCACTGTATATTACCGAGGGTCCGTGTTGGCGCGGGAGGAAAATAATATAGCACTATATACTTTTTATAGTGTATATTTATGTATCTCTAGTACAATACCGAATGCTCACACAAAACAAAAGAATTTAATTCCACTTACTAAATGCTGGTAACGAAACCATAGCGCGATCTAACTCAACGGTACAACGCCATCTAGGGAAGCACAGGTTAAACTTTCACTTTAATCCGATTGATCGCGCTATGATTTCAGTTAAAACTCAAACATACTGCCCACCAAGGACATATTGACCAAATGTCCTTTATTACTGCCCACCATGCAAAATGTCCAGTGTCAAGACTATGAAAACTAGATCCTGTTTACCAAGTATTTACGCCCTTGGTGGTAGCACTCTAATTGAATGAAGTACATACAAATTTGCAACAAGCTTCAAATTATAACTTTTTATTTTACTTAAACACAAAATACTTAAAATTAACCTTTAACACAAATCTTACAGTTAATTGGTTACTGACAAATGGGTAATACACATAACTTAGATGTCGGTCTTTTAAAAACCGAAGCCTGCGTGCGTATAGTAACGACCCGAGTAATTCCGTCAGGGCCAGGATGTCTTTGCTCAATCCTACCCATCAACCACTTGCCGGGGGGCAGGTTATCCTCCTTTACTAAAACTACATCGCCAACAGATGGTTCTGGATTTTTATAGGCCCATTTATGACGTTGTAAAAATTGTTGCAAGTAGTCGTTAGACCAACGACGCCAAAAATCTTGCATCATCCTCTGATGGAACTGCCATCGTTTTAAACTACTAACATTTGACCTTTCATAATTTGAATCTGGTACTAAAACAGGCGGCTCTCCGATCAGGAAATGACCAGGTGTTAAAATGGTACACTTATCTTGATCCTCTACATAAGACAATGGTCTCGAATTGAGGCAAGCCTCAATTTGAGCCAACACGGTGGCCATCTCTTCGTAAGTCAGAGTAGAATTTCCGATTACCCTTTTCAGGTGGTACTTGGTCGACTTTATTCCTGCTTCCCATAGACCCCCGAAATTTGGGGTGTGAGGAGGAATAAAGTGCCAATCTGTGCCATTCGTAGCGAGATACTCTGCTATTTCTGAATTGAAGTTGGACTTCTCTTCATTAAATAAGTGAAGTAACTCGCGTGCTGCTCCCACGAAGTTAGTTCCATTGTCGCTATGGAGTTCAGCACATCGACCACGCCTTGCCACAAATCGCTTAAAAGCAGTCAGGAACCCGTTAGTGCTTAAATCACTAACTGCTTCTAAATGCACCGCCCTGGTGGCCATGCATACAAACAAGGCGATATAGCCCTTGTATGACTTGTTTCCTCGACCTTTAGATACTCTAATGTTTATGGGCCCCGCGTAATCAACCCCACTACATAAAAAAGGTTTTTTCGGTTTCACACGAGAAGATGGTAACTGCCCCATGAGTTGTGTCCTTACCTTTGCTGTGTATCGAATACACTTAACACAACCCTTTACAAACTTCTTTGACAGCAACTTAACTCCCACGATCCAGTACTTTGATCGCAAGTAAGTAATCATCAGTTGCGGACCCCCATGCATTGTATTCTTATGCGCGTCTGCTATCAAGAGAGTTGTCAAAAAAGAGTCCTTTGGTATAAATATTGGATGTACTCTTTCATACTTCAGATGCGACCTATCAAGCCTTCCCCCAACTCTGATGATCCCCCTTGAATCTAGAAATAAATTTAATGACTTTAACTTTCCCGTATTCTTCTCTATCTTATTGTTTTTTAGTTCTTCCAATTCCTTTGCTTCTTCTTGGCATTTTCTAACACACATCTCTGTGGTCTCTTCTAGCTCTTGCTTGGATAATTGCAGTGACCTCGTACCAAGCCTAGTTCCCAGGGATTTTCTTAGATTCAAGAACCTACGACAGTAAGCCATAACTCGAATCAATCTCGACAACGATGAAAATCTATTCCAGAAGGCAGTGTCAAAAGTCATCGTATGCACTTTAACTTCTTCTAAACGTGTGATGAGATGTTTTGGCCTCTTATACTCAACCACCTGCTGTCTTAGATAATCCGGACCATTCCACCATATAGAAGTGGATTCAAGTTCAGCAGGGGAAACACCGCGAGAAGCACAATCTGCGGGATTTTGCTTTGACGGTACGTGAGACCAGTACTGAGTGTCCAAGATATTCAAAATATCGGAAACTCGGTTAGCCACAAAGGTTTTCCAGCGGCTTGGGTGACTATTGAGCCAAGCTAGCACTACTTCACTGTCGGTCCACGCATGCCAATTGGTCTTTGGTATGTTCAGCACTTCACCTACTTCCACCATCAATTTGGCAAGGAGAGCTGCGCCACAAAGTTCTAACCGTGGAATAGAAACTTGTCTAATAGGTGCCACTTTCGTTTTAGAAGTGACCAAAGAAATATGAATATTCCCCTTGTGATCCACAACCCTAAGGTATATGACTGCTGAATACGCCATTTTAGACGCATCTGAGAACCCGTGCAATTCGGTTTTCACGTTGTTTGATTCTTGGTGCAACCATCGTGGGATTTTAATATTAATCAAGAAAGCCAAGCTACGGTGGTAAGTAACCCATTCTTGTAATAAGTTTTTTGGAATTTCTTGATCCCATTCTAATCCTGCTAGCCACAATTTCTGAATTAATATTTTGGCTAAAATAATACTAGGTGCTAACCAACCCAAAGGATCAAACAACCTTGAAATATCTGAAATAATTTTTCTTTTTGTTACAGGTGCTGTCAGCGGCTGGAGTTCTACAGAATACTGGAAGAAGTCCTCGTCCGAGTTCCAGGTAAGTCCCAGAATTTTCGTAATCTTATCCATTTTTATCATTAACTCTTTATTCGTAGTTTCATTCTCATTCCTTATTTTATTTAGTAATTTTTGACTATTACTCCTCCATTTTTGTAATGGAAAACCCCCTTTGGATAATGCTTTGATTAAATTTGTGTAGATATTAAAACAGCTTTCTACTTTTTCAGCGCCTGTCATTAGATCATCCATATAAAAATCATTCAAGATGATCTTGGCTGTATCTGGTTGATCCAGGCACTCATCATATGCCAACTGTTGTAGAGACCGTACAGCCAAATATGGAGCCGACGCCGTGCCGAAAGTAACTGTATCTAATTCATATTCTTCTATTTCTTTTTCAGGACTGTCTCTCCAAAGGATACGTTGTAATATTGCATCCTTCCTATGCACTAAGACTTGCCGGTACATCTTCACTATGTCCGCTACGAGACATATACGATGTGTTCTCCATCGCATAATAGTGTGACGGAGATCCGCCTGTAAGGTAGGACCTACTAACAAATTGTCATTAAGTGACATCCCATTTTTTCCTTTGCAGGAAGCATCAAATACGACGCGTACCTTCGAAGTTTCCTTATCCTCCCGGATAACAGCGTGGTGGGGTAAGTATATTGCTTTTTGATTATTCTTTTCGTTTTCTGCAACCTTTCTCATATGGATCAGCTGCAGGTATTCTTGGATAACACTCGAATAATCTTCCTTGAATTTTTCGTTTTTTCTGAATTTTACTTCTAACGACCTTAATCTTTTTTCAGCAATACCCTTCGATTCACCGACCTTGCTGACCGGGTCAACATCACGTAACGGTAGCTTTACTGTATATCGACCATCTTTGTCACGTTCTGTGGTAGCTGCGAATAATTTTTCGCATTTATTTTCTTCCTCCGTTAGCATTTTTATTCCAGATGGTTCCGCTTCCAGCTCCCAGAACCTCTTGAGCATATCATCAGCTTCAAGACTTAAATGCATCACGGTGATATGTGAGGGATTATTTACATGATCCACTTCACAAGAGCCCGACAATATCCACCCTAAAGTGGTGTTTTGCGCTAAAAGAGACCCACCAATATTCCTTTTAATGCCCTCCTGGATGACATGACTGTAGACCTCAGCTCCTAATAAAACATCAATTTTATTAGGTCTGTAGTATTCAGGATCAGCCAAATCATCATCGGTCAAGTCTACCCATTCTACCCTGGTTACCTTTGTAGCTGGGAGAAGGGCCGTGACTGACTTCAGGACGTAAGCATTAACCTTTATTTGGAAGGTTGGATCTATTCTAGACCTCAATTTGAGGACTACAGTGGACTTGGCCGTCGCACTTTTGTCCCCACCTACGCCTATGACAGTTTGTCGTGATGGCGTTTTATTTAAACCCAAATATTGAACCGTGGATTCAGTGACAAATGAACCTTGTGATCCTTGGTCAAGCAAAGCCCTAACTATCCGATAGGACCCGTCTTTTGACTCCGCTTTAATCAAGGCGGTAGTCAATAAAACGGTTTCCCGACTTGGTCCTGTCGAGAGACAAGAGACCAGTGGCTTGCTCGACCCCTCCGCTTGCGCGGCCACATCTACTTTACTATTTATATTAGTCTCCTTCATCACCTTTACCGCGGCTGATGAGGTTTCCTCGTGAGCTGTACTACTATCTTCACCAACAACAGACCCAGAAACACCTGTTGGGTGCAACAAAGAATGGTGGCGGCGTTTACACACCTGGCACTTGAGAGTGTTTTTACAATATTTGGCAGAGTGGTTATTGTATAGGCAAACAAAACATAAATTATGTTCCTGAACGAAATTACGCCGAGCTTCGTTTGACTCTTTACTAAATTTCGGGCAGGAAGTAATCCTATGATCGGCTGAACAAAATGCACATGATGCTAACTTTTTATCTTTCAACACATGAAAAGATTGAGTTCCCTTTGGGTGTGGATGTCTATCCTTGTTATCTACCTTGTCTAAATTTTCTAACCCTCTAAAGCGACCATTTAAATATTCCGAAAATTGTTCAAAAGTAGGTAACTCGTCACTTGAATCTGAAGCCACTTTGATTTCCCAAACTTTCCTGGTCTCTTTATCTAATTTACCACTAATTATGTGTATTACAATAAGATCCCAGGAAGAGACATCCACCCCTAAATTACCAATTGACTCCAAACATTCAGAAGTAGTAGAGATAAGTCTCTTTATTTCGATAGCCGATTCACAAGATAAAGCCTTTTGACTGAGTAATCTTTTCATTATGCCATTTGCCAGAAACCTTTTATTATTATACATTTTATCTAATTTCGACCATGCAATTTTATAGTTGTCAGATGTAACCTTAATATTTCGCAACAATTGCTCAGCTTCCCCACTTAAATGCCCCTTTAAATAGAAAAATCGTTGTGCATCATCTAGAGACTTGTTCTCATGAACCAATCCTATAAATAAGTCTCTAAACGTTTGCCACTCAGAATATTTTCCAGAAAATGAGGGTATTTTAATTTCGGGTAATTTAACTTTGCTGACACTTTTTTCACTATGACAACAAGACTTAGAATCCGCACACGAATCAGTTGAAATTGGTTTAGCTAACAATTCCTTTAAATCGCTTTTAAATTCTACATAAAATTCCTCAACCTCATCATAAAGACCATTTTTAACATAACTCGAGTTCGACAATTCAGTCTTTTTGATTGTACTTAATATTTCTTTATGAGTAGACGTGAAGGTATTCCATAATTGTTCCAAAGTTTCTAAACGAGTCTCTAAATATGCAGAAGTTAACCGGTCTTTAGAAGTCTTCTTTAAATTGGACTTCGCCTTATGCATTTTAACACTGACATCCTCTTGTACATTACAGAAAGACTCCATTTTGAAACAATAGCAATTTTACCAAAAAACAAATAGAATTTAATAAACACAAGTTAATACACGATATTTAAAGTAAATTATCCCAAGTCTCAGTTTTTCAACCAAACGTTAATTTTTTACAAGTCTTTAAACAATAAGTCACTTGGGTCCAACATCGGGCATGGATTCCCCGTCAGAATTACTTTTTACATAAAACTTTTACAAGTCTAAACTACAAAGTTAATGTTCATTATTTATAATTAAAGTTAAAATTCCAACGCCTTGTAATTTTCAAATTAAAATTCTTCCTGACACTAAAAGTTAAATAAAATGTACTCACGATTTTATTTTCACCAATTCACTCACTGACACTGACTGATGTTTTCGCTGTACGGCACCGCACAAGTGGCGCCCTCTGCTTGTTCGATCTGCCTCCCTTCCGTCGCTCCTCCGGATGTTGCTACCAGTACGGCTGCTCCTCGCTCCACCTGGCTGCTCCACGTTCCACCCGGTTCCACCTCCAACTCCTGGACACCTCTTACCTGGTACCCACTGGAGGGGCTGCTCTAGACAGCGATCCACTGCCCAGTAATGACGCGAAGGATGGTAGACAGACTACCACCGTCAGCAACTGCCACAAACACTCCCGACCAATCCGGCTCGAAGGACCATGTATATTACCGAGGGTCCGTGTTGGCGCGGGAGGAAAATAATATAGCACTATATACTTTTTATAGTGTATATTTATGTATCTCTAGTACAATACCGAATGCTCACACAAAACAAAAGAATTTAATTCCACTTACTAAATGCTGGTAACGAAACCATAGCGCGATCTAACTCAACGGTACAACGCCATCTAGGGAAGCACAGGTTAAACTTTCACTTTAATCCGATTGATCGCGCTATGATTTCAGTTAAAACTCAAACAGTCACAAATGTAAAAATGTATGAAATGTTGTGTGTATTGTGTGTTATATTATTTTACCTTTAATTATGATCAGCCTTATTGTATAGTTCTGTTACATTTAATAGAAAAACTAATTATTTAGATTTGAGGAATGATATTTCACGTATGAATGCAATGCATGGCGAAACACAGCACTGATATTAGCTATTTTAGATATATCATATTATGTTGCGCCGTACAGAATGGACATATTAATGGCGGCATGGTATAATAACACCAGGTAGTCTCTTCCCGTGACAGCTAGGTCACGTGATTGCCTCCGTACTACGTCATCGGCCGTGGAGCCAATAGCGGGCTGTTAGCGTGACACTTGTCAGTTTGATGTGCTGCCACTTTGTGAAAATAAATTACCCGAGCAAAATGCATTTTTTCATTTACTTTCTTCTATAAAGAATCACTTTTGATCTAGTAATTTTATAGTTTCCTTTAATAACTAATTAGATGAATAACACGAGATAACAAATAGTTAGGCTAGTTAGGAATTTATTTTATATTCATTATGAACAAAAATCTCCTTAAGTATATTGAAGATCGCGCTGTCATCGCGGGAATACCTGGTGAAACATCTTATTATACCATGAATGGCGGCTTGCCATTATGAAACGCGCGGTGTGTTTAGGAAAACAATAAAAGGCATTAATTTATTTTGCAAAAAATATCTACTTAATAGTTTTGACTAAATTATTGGTTTGTATCATTAAACTAATTTTAGTTTAAATCTCCACACCGTGCGTCGCAGGTCAAAGTTAGCAATAGCCGCCATTTGAGAATGATTCCTTAGTGGCATAGCTTATATTACGACGCATAATAATGATAATTAATTGAGGCTGTCCCCAGAGGTACCCAAATGTGTATTATTATTTTAATAATAATTTTAATTATAATGTGTTGAAACGAATATACTTTTTTCTTTTCTCTTTGAAGGATAAAATCCGTAACGAGATTATCCGGAGAAGAACCGGAGTGACTGACATAGCTTGTAGGATCAGTAAGCTGAAGTGGCAGTGGGCTGGCCATGTCTGTCGAAGGACCGATGGCCGTTGGAGCAGACGAGTCCTTGAGTGGAGACCGCGAATCGGCAAACGCAGCGTAGGGCGCCCCCCTGCCAGGTGGACCGACGACCTGAAGAACGTGGCTGGGGGGGACTGGATGCGGAAGGCAGAGGACCGAGCGTTGTGGCGCAACTTGGGAGAGGCCTATGTCCAGCAGTGGACTGCGATAGGCTGAGTTGATTGAATATACTTTTTCGTAGTTCTCTCGGCATTTTTATTTAATTCCACGAAATGATCTCCACCTTTGTGTGAGTTGATTCTTGTCAATAATAATAATAATTTATCACATTTACTACAAAGTTGCCGGTCTGGATATTCTCTTAAACATAGCACAGAAGAAACGACTATCTCACATCTAATATATATGGATGACATTAAATTATATGCAAAATCCGAAAAAGAAATGAAAAAACTAGTAGAGACAACAGCAGAATTTAGTAATGATATTAACATGCAATTTGGGTTAGATAAATGTAAAACACTACACATAATACGTGGCAAGATACGACCTGGTGACTATGTAGTAAACAATACTGATACAATAACAGCAATGGAACCGACAGATTTATATAAATATTTAGGATACCCGCAATTGAAAGGATTAGATCACATTAGAATTAAGCAGACATTAACAACAGAGTACAAGAGAAGAATAAATGCCGTGGGTAAAACCCAACTTGCTGGGAAACATCTCATTAAGGCTTTAAATACCTACGCCATTCCAATATTAACCTACTCATTCGGAGTGATAAAATGGAGCCAATCCATATAAAACAGTTAGAAAGAAACACACGCACAACACTTACAAAACACAACAATCTTCACCCAAAATCTGCAATAGAAAGACTAACTATCAAAAGACAAAACGGAGGCAGAGGCTTAATAGACATCCATCACCTTTGGCAAAAGCAAATTAGTAGGCTTAAAACATTCTTTCACACAAAATCTCACACAAGTAACATTCATAAAGCAATTACCCAAAATGATTCAAACTACACTCCACTGAACTTAAATGATCAAACAAATATACATACAAATACACACGCAACTAGTAATAATGACCCACAAAAACAAAAAAATTGAAGATTGGAAGAAGAAAGTACTTCATGGTCGTCATCCTCATGATCTAGAACAAGCCCATGTTAATGAAATAGCATCTAATAAATGGCTTAAAGTAGGCAATTTATTTCCAGAAACAGAAGGATTTATAATAGCTATACAAGATCAAATAATCAACACAAAAAACTACAGGAAATACATAATCAAAGATCCCACCTTATCAAACGATAAATTCCGTAAGTGCCACACTCAAACAGAAACTATACAACACATAACAGGAGCATGCACCACACTTACACAGACAGACTATACTCACAGACATAACCAAGTAGCAAACGTCATTCATCAAAAACTAGCACTCAAATATACACTCATACAAAACACAAGGCTTGTAGGATCAGTAAGCTGAAGTGGCAGTGGGCTGGCCATGTCTGTCGAAGGACCGATGGCCGTTGGAGCAGACGAGTCCTTGAGTGGAGACCGCGAATCGGCAAACGCAGCGTAGGGCGCCCCCCTGCCAGGTGGACCGACGACCTGAAGAACGTGGCTGGGGGGGACTGGATGCGGAAGGCAGAGGACCGAGCGTTGTGGCGCAACTTGGGAGAGGCCTATGTCCAGCAGTGGACTGCGATAGGCTGAGTTGGTTGATTGATTGATTGACAAAACACAAACAAGGAGTGTTTGTGTTTTGTACACTACAAATACACACCAGAAACTGTCTTGGAAAATTCCACACACAAACTATACTACGACCGCGCCATACTTACTGATGGGAGCACTACGTTTTACCGAAATACGATCCACCGAAACACGTTTTACCGACAACTATTCGTCGAACGTATCATTCCCCGATGCAACACTTGGTCGAATGTACATTTAGCCGACGCACGTTTCCCCGAATTATATTTCGTCGAAACACTATTTGCCGATGGCTTCTTTTACCGACGTACCTTTGACCGAAGGCTCAGTTTGTGGAATCGTGGTTTGGGTATATCTAGAGTATGTAAACTGTATTTTTATAATTTTATCGATAAAATTATAAAAATAGTATAGATATGTCATACCCTAACAAAACCTACGAAAAATATGTTCCGTACGCAGCGCCAGCACAATACAATAAACTAGTGCAAAGTAAGTAGGAGTGCTGGCTAGAAAACCTCCACGTGTGCCTGACGGCTGCTTGTCCTTCTGGACACGTCTAGAGGGAACGGCAGTTGTTTGGCCGGTGCATCCTGGGCACGGGCAATAATTTCCTTTCGAGTGATTAACCTTCGGGGGATTTTATTGCCTGTGGCGAAAATTCTGGCACGGGAGGGGCCCGTTCTGGGCCAGTGGCGAGTTGTTCCACGTGTCCCTCTGTTGCCAACAGACGGCACAGTGGAGGAGCAGGGGTGGGCCCGGTGTGCACTCACTCTGCCACTGCCAGCGGGGATACTGTCTTTCCCTGCCTCCGTCGATCTCGTAACCCCAGGAGTGCCCGCCAAGTAGTGTTCTCGCGCCTCGTGGGACCAAGGGTCTTCACCGCCCGGACTGCGAGGAAGAAAACCTCTATAAAAAATTACGGGAGGTAGGGCCTGCGAGCAGCAGACTCGGGGTAGTCTGCTGCTCGACCAGCAGCTGGCGTAGCTAGCACAGCCGGCGTAGTTGGCGCAGCTGGTAAAGGCCCATGAGGTGAGGTGGCGTGCAGTGTTCCGTGTGCGCCACTGAGGAGGGTGGGTGCGACCGACGTTAGGCCGCACGGGGAGAAGGGGCTCGCCTGCTTGTGGCGGGCCGGTACCTGTCGGGGGTGGTTACGTGTGAATACTCACGGGTTCCCACGCCCCCGGCTAAGGTAGTGGAAGGAACACCGTGGTGGTTTTAGTCGGTAAGAGTTCGACACTGGCTCCGCCTACCCCGGGCGGAGTGCGTCCATGAGGAATTCCCCACGGCAAAAAGAAAAAAAAATGTGCAAAGTAAGTAAGTTAGTTACTGTTTTTTTTTTTTTAATCGATAATATTATAAAAATACAGTTTACATACTCTAGATATACCCAAACCACGATTCGACAAACTGAGCCTTCGGTCAAAGGTGCGTCGGTAAAAGAAGCCATCGGCAAATAGTGTTTCGACGAAAAATAATTCGGGGAAACGTGCGTCGGCTAAATGTACATTCGACCAAGTGTTGCATCGGGGAATGATACGTTCGACGAATAGTTGTCGGTAAAACGTGTTTCGGTGGATCGTATTTCGGTGAAACGTAGTGCTCCCCTTACTGATAGAACCATTCACTATAATCATAGACCAAGTAAAAACTCAAGACAAATTCCAGCGGAACATTGAATTGATGCAGGGTCTGTAAATGTATGAGTGACATTGACAGCGATCGGAGTGTTGCTAGATAAAATCTTTTTACCCCTGATATCAAACAACTGACCACGACTAATATCAAGTCTTTAAATAATTAATACGATCGAATTATGAAAAGACACGGATTGACTGTCAATTTAAATTTTCCGTATATTACTAATCACAATTATTGTCATTCGTTATCAGTATACCAACGACTAGGATCAGGGCTAGAAAGGCAAAATACGGCAAAATTTGTGTCTCAATTTGCTAAATAATTCGTGTCCCTGGCCGTACATAGAATATAACTACATATTAAAAAATTGTTATTTGCTATGCAAGATTGTAAAGTTGTTATTTATTTATTTATTTATTTTGTTTTTATTTTTTATTTTATTTTTCTTCAATAAAGCAAGCGAAGGATTTAAGATTGAATTCTAAAATATAATCAAACAAATGTAAAGGCACGAGCCGCAAATAATTTTGCAGTCGTGCAAAACACACAACTTTTCATCTCACTGCAGCGATGAAAATGCTAGATGTAAGAAACACAATTGAAATATAATTAATCAGGGTTTAATTATTCATAGTAGTTACTTAAAAAATGGAACATTATACTAAAAATAAAATTACTGCTGTTGGTTGGATACTTGTGTACTATTCCTTGGTAAATTATTTGCAAAATTATCAAAAATTACTCATTTCATTGGATTCCATTGTGGTAGATATGAAGGATTCATTATGTTGTTTTAATAGAAATTTTCACCCGACTGCGGCGCAGCCTAAAAGGAGGGATCACGTTTTTAGTCATGTATAAATCATGCTCAACAAAGTGTTCGCTACAAATGAGTGAATAATTGGATGGTGACCAATTATTTTCATTTATGCTATTACGTATTACTTCAACCCACTCTTTTTTTCTGTTATGGTCTTTCGGAAAGCTAAAAAGTAATAAAAGCGTAAAAATAACATGACGATTAATTTTACCCGATTTCTGGGGTAAATTATAATTTATTAACATGCAACACAGGAATATTCCTTGCCGCGGTAAGGTTACAAGAAAATGAATTGTAAACATTAAAATATGATTAAAATAAATTACTAACTTGTGAAAAGTAATACCATCTGATTTTTTTATGCGCCGAATTATTTTTGCACCGTTTCACGACATACGAAGGCATTTTATGATTTTTTTCAAAGCTGTTTGACAGTTAAGTGTCGTGGTGACACGTTCGGTGATTCGAAATACAATAAACAGTTCGGCTTGGTTTGAATGTGAGTGTGTGCGTAATTCGCGTGTACTACGCAAATCGGCAGGGTTTTGAATGTATCAAATTTTTGTTCTTGACATTTGGTCTATAGGTATATTGTCAAAGACTATAATAGACCGGATATAACACTGCAGGATAAAATAAATAAAATCACGTACCTAATAGACATTGCAGTTCCCAATACCCATAACATACAGAAGACAATAAGCGAAAAACCGGCCAAGAGCATGTCGGGCCATGCTCAGTATTATAGGGTTCCTTAAGTAGGTGTAATTACAAACGAATCAAATCGAATATTAATCATGGCTATTTTAATTTTTGCAATAATCGGCAGCATTCGCGACTCAGAGCGTGTTGTTAGTAGCGCCATCTAGCGATAAATTCAAGAAGCCAAATTTAAGAAGTGTCAAAGTTACTTTTTGTGATTTTAACAAATAGAAGGTAGCTAAAGGAGCATTATTTGCTATGATCATTTTTCTCTAAGGTCAATGACCTTTGAACTAGGACGTTTTAAGTATTTTTAAGTTTTCTCTCTATAACTCAAAAAATTATAATCACATTATACTCGAAATAATTTTAAAAGAGTGTTTTCACAAAGGTCTATCAATGTGGAAGATTATAAGTTTCTACGTTGCATAGTTTAGAAATGGCAGGGGGGGGGACACATTGCAAGCCACTTTGGCGGGCTATATTTCGCAGATGGTACACCTGATAAAAAAGTGGTGTATGAAACATTACCTTCATTTTAATAGACCTATTCAATGATACCCCACACGAGGGGGTGCAGCGAAAAAAAATTATTCATCCCCTTTCACATGTATGGACGCCACCCCTAAAATACGTAAAAACTATTTTTTTATTCTTTTAAAATTGAGATCTATATGTAGACTATTTTTTAACAAAATTTCATTTACTTATGTTTATAACTGTAGATGTTATTAAGCTGTAAAGGATTAGGACAGACGGACAGACGGACAGACGGACGGACATGACGAAACTATAAGGGTTCCTTGTAGGACTTCGGAACCCTAAAAATAAGCAAGTACGCAGAACTCAAAGAAGAAGTGTCCAGAATCTGGAGACAAGAAAAAGTCTATGTAGTTCCTATAGTCCTCTCTACAACAGGTGTTATTCCTAACCATCTTCTCCATAGCCTAAAAATAATAGACCTGAAAGAATCTCTTTACATTACTTTACAAAAAGCAGCCATTTTGAACACGTGCCGTATCGTAAGAAAGTTCATGCAAATAGAAGAAAATTAAACACACCATTAACACATTACATAGTACACACCACACGCTACATTTAAACACACCATTAACACATTACATAGTACACACCACACGCTACATTTAAACACACCATTAACACATTACATAGTACACACCACACGCTACATTTAAACACACCATTAAAACATTACATAGTACACACCACACGCTACATTTACTTGGTTCAGGCCCGTAAATATAGTTAAATCTAGTCAAATGACCAAGAAAAAAGAAAATATCCCAAAAATAATAATAATAAAAAATTTATTAGCAACCAAATATGTCAATGATATTTAAAAGTATATATATGCCATACCCTAACAAAACAAACCAAAAAAATGTTCCGTACGCAGCGGCAGCACAATACACAAAGTAGTAGAAACTAAGTAAGTTGGTTACTTCAAGTTACTTTCGTGTCTTAGGAACACTTTTTGACACACAAAACGGCATTTTAGTTTTGTTTTTGTCACCGGTCACGCTCGGCGTCTTGTTTGACGCGGATTTATAGGAAAACGTCCTAATTAGGACGTTTTCGAGTCTTCAGTTGCGATTGCAAGTAACATATCTGTACTTTTAAATATCATTGATTCTCGTCTACACATCTTCCGTTTACAGTTTTACACACAAAAATACAGGTGTCCCATCGCTATTATTAGCTATGCTTCATGGAATACTTCATGGAGGGAAACTGTTATAAATGTTGAAAATAGGAAATTTTAAATGTATGGGATTTCATTCTACTTCTTCTTCTTCTATCGAGTCGACATGAGCTACATAATAATAATAGCTCATGCCGTGGGGAAAAGATTAGCCAGTCAGCAGGTTGGTAGCAGGGCTGACTGCCCAGAGTGCGCCGGACGACCAATTAAATATTGTCACTCGTGGAGGCTCTTTTAATGCACCCTACTATTCTACTACTAATATCTACATATATATTCTATTCTAATTCTACTTAAAAGCAAGTATTACTGAATTCAAGAATTTTTTAAGTGTCTTTTCTAAGCCAGTAACCAACATGGACGAAAAAAATATTAACCTATATTGAACTATGTTTACGGGTCGCGCACAATTAAATCAAAATATAACAAACATTTTGACTAACCTCGACGTTTCGGTCAAGTTGCATTGGCCGTGGTCACAAGCAGACTCAATACATGCTGAAATTTGAGTCGCTTAATTCCCGAAAGAGGGTCATTATACTCATCATTATGAACAACTTTTACTATGGGAACAATCCTGAAATCGCGAAAAAAAATCTGTTGGTCCCTACATTTGAGTTCTCTTAAATCAATAAAATGTAAGGACCACCTGATTTTTTTTTTCGCGAAATCAGGGTTGGTCCCATAGAAAATGTTGTTCATAATGATGAGTACAATGACCCCTTTTCGGGAATTAAGCGACTCAAATTTCAGCGTGTAGGTATATAATTTGATTAATATTATAATAATCTTAACTATTATAAAATTGTAAACGTCTGTTTGTTTATTTGTTTGTTTGTTCCAGCATCACGCTAAAACTACTGGACCGATTTTGATTATTTTTTTTTTGTTTGAAAGCTGATGATCTGACTTAAAAACTGGTATGGGTTTTGAGAAAGAAAGAAAGAAAGAAAAAAAGAAAAAAAAAATCGTGGGTTGCGTACTCACCCGACAGATCGAAGCTTCTATGTAGGATGGAGCGGAGTGGAGTGGAGTGGTCAGGGGATGGGACTGGGGATGGGACTGGGGACGGGACAGGGGACGGGACTGGGGACGGGACAGTGGACGGGACAGTGGACGGGACAGGGGACGGAACATGGGACGGGACATGAGACGCGACATGGGACAGTACAGTGGGACGGCACATGGAACTGGACATAGGATGGGACATGGGACAGGACATGTGACATGGGACGGGACGATAGTGATATAGTGGGACAGTGAGATAGTGGGACAGTAGGACAGTGGCAGTGGGACGTTGGGACGGTGGGACAGTGGGGAAGTGGGGCAGTGGGGCAGTGGGACAGCGGGGCAGCGGGACAGTGGGCCAGTGGGGCTGTGGGGCAGTGGGGTATCGGGGTAGCGGTGCATTGGGGCAGTGGGGCAGTGGGGATGTGGGGCAGCGAGGCAGCGAGGCAGCGGGAGTGGGGCAGCGGGGCAGCGGGGCGGGGAAGCAGGGCAGCGTGGCAGTGGGGCAGCGTGCCAGCGGGGCAGCGGGGCAGTGGGGTACCGGGGCAGCGGGGCATTGGGGTAGCGGGGCAGTGGGGCAGTAGGGGAGTGGGGCAGCGGGGCAGGCAGTGGGGCAGTGAGATAGTGGGGCAGCAGGGCATTGGGGCAGTTGGTTAGCTGGGCAGCGGGGCAGTGGGGCAGCGGGGCTGTGGGAAAGCGGGGCAGTGGGTTACCGGGGCAGCGGGGCAGTGGGGCAGTGGTATAGTGGGGCAGCAGGGCAGTGGGGCAGCGGGGCAGTGGGACAGCGGGGCAGCGAGGCAGTGGGGAAGCGGGGCAGGCTGTGGGGCAGTAGGATAGTTGGGCAGCGGGGCAGTGGGGCAGTGGGGCAGTGGGGTGGCGGGGCAGCGGGGCATTGGGATAGTGGGGCAGCGGGGCAGTGGGGTAGCGGGGCAGTGGGGCAGCGGGGCAGCTGGGCTGTGGGGCAGCTGGGCACTGGGTTACAGGGGCAGCGGGGCAGTGGGGCAGTGGGGCAGCGGTGCAGAGGGGCAGAGTGGCAGTGGGGCAGTGGGGCTGCGGGGCAGCGGGGCAGTGGGGAAGCGGGGCAGTGCGGCAGCCGGGCAGGCTGTGGGGCAGTGGGATAGTGGGGCAGTGGGATAGTGGGGCAGCGGGGCAGTGGGGCAGTGGGGGTATCGGGACAGTGGGGGGCAGCGGGGCAGGCTGTGTGGCAGGGGATGGTGGGGCAGTGGGGTAGCGGGGCAGCAGGGCAGCTGGGCAGTGGGGCAGAGTGGAGGCGGGGCAGCGGGGCAGCAGGGCAGTGGGGCAGTGGGGTAGTGGGGCAGTGGGGTAGCGGGGCAGCGGGACAGCGGGCCAGCAGAGCATCTGGGCAGCGGGCAGTGGGGCAGCGGGGCAGTGGGGCAGCGGAGTAGTAGGGCAGCGGGGCAGCGGGTCAGTGGGGCAGCGGGGCAGTGGGGTAGCGGGGCAGTGGGGCAGTGGGGCAGCGGGGCAGTGGGGCAGCGGGGCAGCAGGGCAGTGGGGCAGCAGGGCAGTGGGGCAGCTGGGCAGCGGGGCAGTGGGGCAGCGGGGCTGTGGGGCAGCGGAGCAGTGGGGCAGTGGGGCAGCGGGGCAGCGGGGCCGTGGGGTATCGGGGCAGTGGGGCAGTGGGGCAGCGGGGCAGCGGGGCAGTGGGGCAGTGGGGCAGCGGGACAGTGGGACAGTGGACTGGACTGGAATGGACTGGACTGGACTGGATTGACGTGGGTTAGCAGAATTTAACGCGAGCGGAGCCGCGGGTAAAAGCTAGTAATATATAATATTATATTTTGATTTAATTGTGCGCGACAAGTCCCGTAAACATAATTCAATATGAGTGAAATTCGCGAAAGTTTAAGAACTTCTAAAATATCAACCAGTATTTTTACCAGACTTCGGCAGAGCCCAAAAGGAGGGTAATGATACTACCAATGAATAGGGGATTATTATCTAGTACAAACATTGTGTCTTAGACTGAAGGAAAACCTTAAATCGAACATTAGCATAAGTACTGTCTAACAAAGAGATAAGTATCCAGTCTTCAGATATTGGACGACGTCTGTGGTCTAGTGGTTCGGGTGTCGGACTGCTGATCACGAGGTCGTGGGTTCGATTCCCACAGGACACAAATATTTATGTGATGAACATAAGCGTTTGTGTTGGTCTGGGTCTTTCTTATGTATTAAAAGTACGTAGGTATTTACAAAAAAACCGGCCAAGTGCGAGTCGGACTCGCGCAGCAAGGGTTCCGTACCTCTCAACGATCTGATACCCCATAAAAACTGATTTAATTTACGAGAGTTTATCAAAAGACATCAACGTACAGTGCGCGAAATATGATTTTTTGCATGTCTTTCTTACGCAGGTACCACCACATATGTCTATGTTTGTCTTATTTTTAGTATTTGTTGCTAAACTATATAATATGCACTATAATCTGACCAAGTTTGACGCTGGTATATATTACCGTTTTGAAGATAGAGCAGGAACAAAAACGTTGAAAAAAATGCATGTTTTTTGAGGTTTCTTGTACCCCCTTTGGTTTTAAACTTTTTTTGTTTTTAATATTTGTCGTGATACACCTCATAGCAACACAATTTCTAAGAAAATTTCAAACGGTTACCTATTACTGTTCAAAAGATAAAGCCCTGTGACAGACAGACGGACGGACAGACGGACAGTGTAGCGAGAGTAATAGGGTCCCGTTTGGCATCCTTCGGGTACGGAACCCTAAAAAAGTATATGAGTATTATATCCATTGTCTAGTACACATAGTACAGTCGAACAAAGCAATTAGTATCCAGGGTCGCCAGATGTAAATGAAGTTTTCTCAGAAGATTATGGATGTTTTCGAGTGAAATATCATTTTAATAACGGACAAAGTTAAACTGTATTACAAAACCCTAATCAAACCGTTCCGACAAAATTTCCTGAGAAATCTATATGTGGCGACCCTGTATACTTATCTCTTTGTTAGACCGTACATTTCAACAAAATCACACCAAGGCAGCAAAATTTAAAAAACACGCGGTCGCAAGCGCGACTGCTGAGCGTGAGGTCCTGGGTTCGATTCCCGGGTCGGGCAAACGGTTATTGCGTTTTTCATTTAGAAATTCTCATGGCCGGAATACACATGCCTGTTAAATGGAGCAGTAACTTGCATGCCAGCTACGCATGCGAACATTGCATGCTACTACGACATGCAAGATAGCGTGCCAGTACGCTGTGGACACATTTGCAAATAAACTTTCATGCCATTTGATTACTTGCATGCTTGAAACATGCAAAACGTATACACGTGCCAGTACGTCGCGCTACCTACGCGGTGACATCTTGACAGCACATTTTCTTGTTTTTGCAATTATAAGTGAATTAAATAATCTAATATTATTACTAGCAGTAGAGTGTGTAGCTAAATCGATAAGACAAAAAAAATAAGAGAAGAAAAAGACGGATTTGAGTGACACTGTCATGCCTGTCGCTGTCGCGTACGTTCACGGCTTTTAAGCCCCCGCGACCCTTCCTCATATTGCATGCCAGTACATCAAATGTTGGGCAAGCTACTTGTTTGCCAGGTATAGGCATGCCATGAAAGTAGCTGGCACGTGCAAGGACCTGGATATAAGCAAACTTGCAACTACAGGCGTGTGTATCAGAGGCTTTAGTAGCAGCCCGAAGTCTGGATTTGCCTGATGACGTGTCCGGTTAATGGCAATAGGCTCACCCCCTATTACATGGGACTTATAACATAACTGGCGAAATGTTGGTGTTACTATACAACATGTTGCTCTGCATTCGTGCCATATTAAAGGAGGTGACTATACCACTAATACTGAACACGAATCAGTAAAAAAATCAATACCAAATTTTTTTGTTTGTTAAATACCTATTTGTAAACAAACAAATTCCCCACGTGTGTCACGAGCGACACAAAAACGATGCGTGCGACACCACCAAAACAATTTGCAGGTATTTTCACCCTTTGACAATGCCGCCGATGACTTATTTTCCGAGTCGTTCGGGATTTATTCTCGAATCGCTATGTTTCTAAGTGAAAATTAAGGTATTAAATAATCGTAGAATTTTTCAAGTATTTTTAGGTGACTAAGCACATTATTTATCATCAGATCTACAAATATGGCACGATTACATTACCTTGTATATCTCTGTCTAACCCTTCGGGGACTACATAACAAGTGATGTTATTAGATGTACAATTTAAACATGTCTTATTGTCACTTACTACAAGTATAAACAAACAGTCTATCACATCCCATATGTATGCAAAAACGCGTCACTTCGAGGAAACGTACTCGTAGCTATTATAGTAACGTTAGCGTTGTGTTGTACGATGTTATGTTAAACTGGTGTTATTGTAACAGCGTCTTTGTGGGGAAGTGGCTATTACACGCGACTCGCGGTACAAATCACATTTGCGAGTCTACGACGGCGACAATATCGCGCCGCGGTGACGGGGTTAAACCGACACGGAATAAACTTATATTTATGTTTTAGTTCCGTGTTTAGATTTAGTAGCGAACAATGTCACATAAATACATATCTTCTACGATATACCTAACATAACATAACATCACGCCTATATTTCCCCAAAGGGCAAAGCAGAGGTGTATAGTAACACCCACATTTCGCCAGTTCATCTACGATATGACAATACAAAAGTATTCTCTTCTCGTGATACGTGACCGGCTCCACCTACGTCATAGCTACTGATGAACTAATAAGCTTCGATTTTCGTTGTTAACCTGTGTTGTTATTGGTGGGGATCGCTATGGAATCGTTGGCAGAGCTTTTATAATAAAAAAAAGAAATGTGTGCTGGGACACAGTATAAGTGAAACTTCAACGGACAAGTGGACAAGTACCTACATTAACAATCCGCTCGTAAAACGTCAAGTAAAAATTTTGTTGCGATTCGTTTTGCCACTTGTCCGTTGCCATTAGTTTTTCCACTTGTCCGTTGAAGTTTCACTTCTACTATGTGTCTCAGCACACATTTCGTTTTTTTTTCGCAGGTTTACTGCAAATTATGATTTGGTTTGATTAGGTAAATTTTAATGAATGAAAGAAAAGAAAAGAAAGAAAGAAAAATAGTTTATCGTCACAGTTAACGACGCGCAACATTTAAAACACAGTGATAAACACAAGCAGGAAACTTATAGGTGGGGTTACATAGAAAGTAAAAACAAAAGACACATAGGTAAAAAATTAAGAAGGGACAGTCGATACAAAATATAAGAAAAGTATAGTATGCAATGAATGCATTTTTTATTAATTTAATACTTTATTTTATCAAACAAAACTCTAAATCCTTTGTATAATTATGTTGGAAAACGTAATTTGGTAAATAACACCAACATTTAAACTTATCTATTGCTTTTTCTAGATATACTTATATTTTTAACGCATTTACGCAATTGATGTGATATCTAAAGATATAAATTATAAAAAGATAAGTTCTGATGTCACCAAAAGACGTAAGTGTAAGTTAAATTCGACAGTCAAATTATCGGTCACGGTAGCACATCGTTGACAGTGTTAGACTTATGAAATTTGACTCACGGCTTCAAATCCCGCTAGAGCGTCTGGACTTTTTGTGTTTATTTACACGGCCGTAACGCTTTTTCGTGACAAAAAAATCTTAATACCCCCCGTCTATATAGAAGTTTCACTTCAAAAACCGGCCAAGTGCGATTCGGACTCGCACACTAAGGGTTCCGTTCCACCCATCGACCCACATCGACCTGATGCCCCGTAGAAACTGATTTAATTTATGAGAGTTCACCAAAGGTGAAGCATTGCACGTTGATGTCTTTCGTATTTGCATCTCTTTCTTAACCAGGTGCCACCACACATGTCTGTTTCTGCCTTATTTTTAATAATTAACTTACTAAAATTGGTAAATTATAAATAACCACCGAAGATCACTGTAACGCTAATTTAAGTCTTAGTCATGTCATGTCGGATTGAAAGACAAACTTAACTTTGCAGTGGAATAAATAGATGGTAAAATCTGGTTGTGTGATTTTGTATAAATTCTTCATTGCATGATCTATGTTTTGTGTTTATGCTATGCCGTAAACAATCTGAGCAAGCCAAAATAAATATCTTTCTTTCTGTCCTGTAATATTTTTTTTCTCCCATCCATCGATCTACAACACGGTCGATTTTTCAACTGCAAATGTTAGTTTGTAATCACAAAAAATATTTGTTTCCCATAATATGAAACACAAATTCATGATTTTGGGATGTTTTCCTTTGCTTGTGCTATGAGACCATGCTTCTTGCCAAATTTCATGATTCTAGGTCAACGGGAAGTAGGTTTTGATGAGTGAGTTTGCGAGTATTTAAATATGAGACATAAATGGCCGTATCTTTTGATTGCGTAGACATAAAAGCTTTTATGCTACCATGGACCATTGAATTTAGTATTTGATATTAATTTCAACTTCATACATCTACCAGTTGCTAATATAAAAATTCTTGACAGACGGACGGACAGACAGACGGACAACAAAGTGATCCTAATAGGGTTCCGATTTTTCCTTTGGAGGTATGGAACCCTAAAAAGGTTGGAGAACTGCAGATATACATGGAATAATGTTTCGAGTAGCTGATAAGTAAGCTAGGTAGGTATTTGAATAAACACCAACATCTATTGTTCCAAATACAAGTCACGAGCAACGCCATACAAGTGGCCAAAACATTATATGATTTTTTTTTTTAACCATTCACACAATAAGAAGAAGCATAAGTCGAAATTAGATAGCTTTGCGTCGTATCCTCTAGCCGCGCCGCAGTGTGTACAAGTCCTAACACCCCTACTGCTACGTCGACGGCGGAACTAAAGCAGGTTCTATAAACCTCATCTTTTCCAGGCAGTCGAGGTGCACCGACGATATGTCACAAGGTTACAACATGTTACAACATCAGGCTGGCGGCTTTGAGACCGCTCCTACAAACGTTCTAACCACAGTCGTTCTACTAGTGCAGTGGCCAGTATTTAAACTGGCCAATATTAATATATTACACTTGTTTTTTTAGCTGACTGTGGGTTCAGAGCATGCTTGGTCCTCGGTCGGCACTTAGTTAATTTGAACTCCACATACTCTATACTATGGCAAGCCGGGACCTGCCGGGGATGGTTGGGCGATTACAGAAGTTTTTCCCACGCCCCCAGCCAAAGGTCATCAGAGGAACACCGTGGTGGTTTTTAGACGGTAAGAGTCCGACACTAGCTCCGCCTTCCCCGGGCGGAGTGCGTCAATGAGGATTTTCCCCACGAAAAAAAAATGAAAAAAATACTCTGTACTAAAACAGCTTATAAACAAAATACATAATTTAACATTATGTTTCGAACGTAAACATGAAGATTAATATCAGTAAGCCATATTATAATAACGGCAAACATTGTGTATCCTTGCAGCGAAATATTGGGAAGTAGGTATCTAGATTTCTTAGGCTTGATTTCACCAACAATAATTCTCTGGTTAATCGACCGTTTACCCACAATTCCAATACTTTTTTCTAGTAATCGGCCGTTTAATCAGAGAATTAACGTTGATGAACACCGCCCTTAGTGTTCCAACGTGTGTTTATCTTTATCAAAATATAAATCTGAGCGTTGCTCACACAAGTTTGTATAACAGGCAGGGGGCGGTAAAAGTGTTCTTAAAATTACACAATCTTTTTCATGAGACCAGTTACCTAATATTTTTTTGAACCTCTGAGGGGAAAGCAGCATTCTAGGCACTACGACTTGTCTGAGCTGTGAATGAGTTGAGCCCAATGATATTTAAAAGTACAGATATTTTACTGCGCAAGCAATTTGAAGACTCGAAGACGTCCTGATTAGGCATTAAATAAAATAAATAAATATTTTTTTATTCACAAAAAGTTTTACATCAAATATCAGTAAAGTGCCTGACTTCTGAGCTAGGTACAAACCTGTGTTACAGAAGTCAGTGTCTTCTCCCATTAGTTTAACACAAATAGTGAATAATAATTACAGTTTACAACATTTATTTGTGATGTGGACTATGTGTTGTGTTCGTCTACACACGTGACGTGACGTCTACCTACGTGTGGTGTGGGTGAGTGTGAGTATGAATGTGGAGTGAACATGGGCGCAGAAAGCAATAATATTTCTGTTTGTTCATAATCTAGTTCTAATAGCCAATTCTTAATCTTAGTTTTGGTTTCACGACCTAAGAGAGGATGTATGTTTGTTATTTATTTAACAAACATACATCCTCTCTTAGGTCGTGAAACCAAAACTAAGATTAAGAATTGGCATTGAATTACATGTTTACATAGAGATCGTTGTGATTAGGACGTTTTTCTATTAATCCGCGTCAATTAAGGACCGGTGACAAATCTAAAAACTAAAATGCCGTCGTGTGTTTAGAAAAAGTATACCAATGATAACGTGAAAAAACTTAAAGTAACTAATTTACTTACTTTGTACTAGTTTATATGTACCTATCTATGTGCTGCCGTGGTGTACGGAACATTTTATTATATTTTTTTAGGGTATATCATATCTATACTTTTAAATATCATTGGTTGAGCCTCACACCCTCGGACCCGGAGCCGCAGTGGTCACTACTACACACAGGTATTTGTGTACAGTCCTGCCGAGTTCCGTGCGCGATGCGTCACAGTGAGCGATCTCTACAGAGCTGAGGCCCAGCTGTATCTAATGTAATATGGGCTGTATCTAATTATGACCGAGAAGCGGCCTGACATCACTTATTACTATGATATCACTATGATTTTCGACTTCAAAAATTCTCCCATTTTCCCTCATAGATAGATATTGTAACCGCTCTAAGGCCCGGACTACTAGAAAGTTCCTCAAGCGTTGTTCACTGTTTAAAACTAGTTTTGAGTTAAGATTTAATTTTAGAACTTGCCTCAATCAGAGATTTATTGATCACAGTTCAGCTGAGCTTAGCTTTATTTTATATTGTCACGTGTTTCGGTATTTGTGCAGAGATTTGATCTGTAATCACTCTAGTGTAGTCTAGACTTCGCTTGAGTAGAGATTTCTATTCGATTTCATGTCAAATTCGTGTGTTATGTTGTTGAATTAATGTTTATAATTACCTTATTGGAATAAGACCGATGCTTAAGTAACGATTCTATTCTTAAGTAGTGATCAGGTTACTTACTTACTTACTCCTCTGGCTCAGCGACCCAAAGTGAGTCATGGCCTCCGAAACGAGAACTCTCCACTTTCCTCGATCTTGCGCGATATCTCGCCAGTTGGTAGCTTGAAGCTCACGTAGATCAGTCTCCACAGCATCTCCCCAGCGATATCTGGGGCGACTGGTCCTGGTGATCAGGTTATTGAAGTTTAAACTGTACTTGAGGAACCTTCTGTAATACGGGCCTTGATGTGCTACCTTTTTTGTAACATGATAGGCGCTTCAAGTACCGTGTAAATTTAAGTACATAAGTGTGAGTCAGAGGTTTTTTTTTTTGAATGAACTTTATAGCAACCAGTGCTTAGGTTCTCTTGCTGGTTAACTGGACTAATGTGGCGGAGAGTCTTGTTAGGTTATCCATCCGCCAGAAAAGTTTCCCTAACATATAAAACCAAAACCAGTTGCAATAACCGCATAAGAGCATCCCCCAGGGAAGGGCTAGGCCCCGGACCTCGACTTAGGGCATTGCTGGACCCCGCCATTGGTCCCCCTGGCAACCGCTGCTGCATTGGGAAGAACAGTCCGAGTACAAGTAGATTTCATAAATAGGATTCCCGCACGAAAGAGTATTATTATGGCTCAGATAATACATTCTAGTGTTGTAGCCAACGTTTTTAATAAAGAATGATGTTTAGGAGAATCAATCTAATTATAAAGATAACAAATAATAGCTCTGCCTACACCATACCGTGCAAGTGTGACCATCACAATGTATGTTGGCTAGTGTTGACACGGCGCAATATGTGCGCTATCTCGCCGACTATGTAACCACTCGTCAGACAGCAGCGTGTCGCGCACTGGTCCGGCTCGCCGCGCTCCGCCGCAGCTCCGACACAAGACATGTCCACTTGTGACTGCCGTGACTGTACAAGTCGCGTTATCTGATAAGGAAGGCATGATTAAAGAGCGCCTTTATGAGTGACTACGATCGATATTTCAAGAGGAAAGCTCTCATCTTTGGTTGGTTCGGCCAAACTCCAGCTCTCGCTAGAGAGGCATACCAAGAGGCTCGTTGGCAACGAAGCGCGGATCGTTGCCAAACTACAGTCTCGAGCATCGGCGCAGAGTTGATAGACTATCGGTTTGTATCGGTTATCGGTTGATATTTATCGGATGCATTTCGGGGAGTCTTCTTTGTCCTCGCCTTTTCCCGTTACTCGGGGTCGGCTATTCTAATGATACGGCGCCATCTCGCCCGCTGGTGGGCATCATCCTTCCTAAGGCCTAGTTTCTTCATATCTCTATGGATATACTGTTTGAGTTTCTAATGAAGATAAAATGAAAATATTGTAGAAATATTATTTTGCAAATATAATATTAAGATAACACGAATTGACCAGAGGAAATGGCAAGCTGACGCCGCATTTCGTGCCACAAGCTGACGCCGCATTCCGTGCTACAATTTGATTTTGCAGTTTTTTTTTTCAAGAATTTACATTTCTAGCGTCGAATAGGAGCTTAGGCTAATTCATTATAAAATTTTAATGGTTTTATTTTATTAAAATTAATTATTAAATAATAAAAAACCCTTTCTTCGGCTGTAGCCTACGTAACTGACTCCTCCCATTGTTCCAATCACAGATGTATGACATAATTTTTTCGTTTTTTTACACACAGAATAGACCAAGTCTAGGATTAACACACACAATATTTTTATCGACATATCATCAGCATAATTATCAGCAAGCATTCAAGCAGAGCTATGTCATCAACATAATTATCATCAAGCAAACCCGCAGACATCACCTAGCATCTCCATAAATTAAACACACTAAGTTTATTCAGTGCATCGCAGAAGTAAAAGTTATAATATTTGAAATGAGCAAGTTCCAATGGCAAGCATAAGATGAGCTCCCGCGGGTGTTCGGCTGTACGCACTGGGGGGTCATCGCATTCCAGTGCCCTCGTCATTGTTAACACACTGTGACGTTTCATTAGCTGTCCGCCTCTCCCGGACTCGGGGACACATCTGCATAATTATTACTTATTAGGTACCTATTTATTACTTTCTTTATTCTCTGTCTCTTCGGCTGTCGACTCACAGAGCTATCGGCGTACAGCGTAGTGGTGTGAACCGGAGGCAATTTCAGCCTCCGGAGATTATGCGATAGTCTCCGAAGAAGAAAAAACCCGCAAAAAAATCTAAAAATCGCTAAAAAAATAGACTTTGACACATTTGGGTGCGTTCTGCAACAAATCAAATAACCGGTAGTTTAGTGAAATCGCCGATTAGTCTCCGGTACTCACTCTAACCGGTGATTATCCGGTTTTTTTAGAACCGGTTCACACCACTAGTGCAGCGCTGAATTATGAGCATTTGTTAATACAAAACTGTTTGTAAAGCAACGCTGTTTATATAATAATAGCTGTAGATAATGTAAACAAAACGTCGAATATTGCATGTTCTTAATAAACGATTTTTTCATTTGCTCCCCAGTATCGTGGAAGGATGCTGTTATTTTATCAGATTTCATAGACAAACACACTCGGAACAAATATATTTCGTACGGCATATTACTAAATATGTTTATTACGTGCGGGGATCGATCACAAGTTATTATAAAAGACCGGTCTTGAACTGAACTTGAACTGGCTCTTTTAAGTTGTTAACATATTTTTTAGTAAAGCGTCTCTCCACCCGGACCCATGTGTAAATCATTTAGTTATTCGAAAAGTTTGAAACTTTTCACGAACATTAAAAACACAAAAGTTATGTAAAACATCTACAGTTATTTAAATGAACAGTGATATATTACGAATACACACATAAGGCTCACCTTAACCTCAGTTCAGTCGCAGTTAGCTAGTCTATGATGTGTGAGCACTGCTCTTTACAATATGTACAGCCTTTAAACCTTTGTAATACGACTCAAACATGTATTTTATATTATTATATATTTATGTTGGTATATTATGTACGAAACATACCTACTTTTACACCGTACCTACCCATGATCGGTTCCTATTCTTCTAGTCCATCCAAAGGTTGTCTGGAAGAGATTGCCTTGTACGATAAGACCGCCCATTGTACTTACTTAGTCTTTCTGTAAACTATTGTCTTTGTTTTCGTTTGGTGTAATGTACAATGAAGAATATAATAAATAAATAAATAGATACGTAATGGCATGGTTCATTAATAAATCTTTCAAAACACCAGTCGCAACACAATGATCCAAGGATGTGTAGCTGGGCTCGGATCTATGTAGCTACGTACACACAGCGTACGTGCACAGCGTAGCTCAGTGTTTATCCCACTAGCTACGTCATAGCACAGCGTAGCTCAGAGTTTATCTCACTAGCTACGTCGTAGCACAGCGTAGCTCAGAGTTTATCTCACTAGCTACGTCGTAGCACAGCGTAGCTCAGAGTTTATCTCACTAGCTACGTCGTAGCACAGCGTAGCTCAGAGTTTATCTCACTAGCTACGTCGTAGCACAGCGTAGCTCAGAGTTTATCTCACTAGCTACGTCGTAGCACAGCGAAGCTCAGAGTTTGTTTCACTAGCTACGTCGTAGCACAGCGTAGCTCAGAGTTTGTCCCACTAGCTACGTCGTAGTAGAACGTAGACTGCAGTCCACTCATGCACTCCCTGAGGCTCCATGTAACATGTGCCTGACGTACGGTATATATTTCAGTAATTATGTCCCACATTCATAGATCCCTTTCCACTCACACGTTGGGGACAACACAGTTAACTACATAACTAACTTATGAAAATAATTAAAAGCGATACCGCGCTGTCAAACAGTTATTCGAGTTGTAGCTATCGTAACTAATACTCGGTTGTACTCATATAATGGTGTTACTTGTTTTAATATTATTTGCTCCGCTAGTGTTACGTGTTAGCTTGTATGTTGTAGTATGTTACAGTTTGATTAGAAGCACCAGTTAAGTTTTTGGTTTGACAAAGTCTAGATGTACCCAGCTAGATGTTCTTTATAAAATTCTGGTAAAAACAGGTATATAGGTACTGTTCTAGTGTTGCCTTTTACTCTGAAACATTCTGAATGAATTATCTTATAGCTACTATTGGACAGCCAGACCTATCATGAGAGGGACGTAAAGGATGGGGCTCTGACAGCAAATATAACGATACCTGCACCGATACCACCATAATACTGGCGAGAGTGGCGACCTATATAAATAAATGAATAAAATAAATAAAATTCATTCATTTCAGACTAATTGATGTCCATAATTTTGTTAGTAACAATTGTTATCTTACAACTATGTTAGTCAAAGAAAGTATCTGTAGGGGTTGCGACCTAAGTGGTAATAGACTGCTGCTAATTAAAACGATTTGATTTGATGCTAAAAATAGCTTATTCCGGTACTATGAAAACCTACGCTAAAATGATGATTTTTATGGAAATGGAAAGCGAATGCACCCGGTTGCTGTCCGAATATGCACTGATGTCGGCGCGAACTCGACGCGGCCTCATTGATTAGCTAGATCAGCAAACGGGTGTTCGAATTATATCGAACAGTATCTATGAAATAATCTACATTACAAAATCATCAGGTCACATGCAGCCTGATAATTCTCCCCCAACTGCAGACTCTGGTCTCTCAGTAATCATCCTTAGGATTCCGTTGCTTCTGCCCCGAATACGGTGTATGGTTAAGGCTGACTTTTTGCACATTATAGCGTAAAAGTCATCCACCCTCGCGTCGGTATCGGATAAAAGTACAAAATAGCGTGCGAACAGAGCAAGTGAGGTTGAAAAGAGAGATTTTACACATAGTGTTGCCAGCAGAAAACCATAAAAAGTGTGGCTCGATACAAATATTAAATGTAATTACATTGATGTTGTCAACAAGGCCCACCTGATGTTAAGCAGTTACCTTTGCCCATAACAACTACATACACACCTACACCTACACCTAGGCTGTCCTAAATGGTACCGCAAGTCAGTTCGCCAAACTGAGACATGAAGATGGAAAGTCTCATGTGATTGTAATTTCACCGGCACCCGTACCCTTCAGATCGAAACACAGCAATGCAAGCATCACTATTTGGCGGAGAAGTAGGTACGGTGGTAGTACTTCCCCGGACGAGCTCTTTCGCAAAGGAGCTCTACTACTACTAAAATATACAAAGGAAAAGAGTAAGAAAGAAAGAAACACACATTTATTGGACACAAATCGACAAACACATACACAACAACAATAGCAACAGAAAGACAAACAAGTAGTGGGTAAGGGTAGGGTATGTCATTCCAGCATAAGCTAAACTCGCAATGTATCACAATGAGAGGTCAGCTTATACTAGAAATATATAGCTTGATGTGTAGTTTGTGTAGCTGTGCCTACCAAAAAAAACCGGCCAAGTGCGAGTTGGACTCGCGCATTAAGGGTTCCGTTCCGTACCTCTCAACGACCTGATACCCCATAAAAACTGATTTAATCTAGGAGAGTTTATCAAAAGACATCAACGCACAGTGCGCCAAATATGATTTTTTTCATGTTTTTCTTACGCAGTTACCACCACATATGTCTATGTTTGTCTTATTTTTAGTATTTGTTGCTAAACTACATAATATGCACTATAATTTGACCAAGTTTGACGCTGATATATATTACAGTTTTGAAGATAGAGCAGGAACAAAAACGTTGAAAAAAATGCATGTTTTTTGAGGTTCTTGTATGGGGACGGACCCCTTTGGTTTTAGACTTTTTTTGTTTTTAGTATTTGTCGTTATACACCTCATAGCAACACATTCTGAGAAAATTTCAACCGGTTACCTATTACCGTTCAAAAGATACAGCCCTGTGACAGACACGGACGGACGGACAGCGTAGCGAGAGTTATAGGGTCCCGTTTGGCACCCTTCGGGTACGGAACCCTAAAAAAGAAAACCCATTTTTTTTTAATATTTGTGTCACATATTGTCCGGAGCAGAGTAGCGACCACCACTAGTATTCGCGCAAGGTCGAGGCAAGTGGACAGTTCTCGTTTTGGAAGCCATGACTCAGTTTGGGTCGCTGAGCCATAGGAGTAAGTAAGTAAGTTTAGGTAGTCGGTGCCAATCTTTTCGTAAATAAAACCGAATCAATGGCACCTAATGGCACCTATGGCTACCCACAGATCATGTATTGTTTATGTCCAGTGTTGTCAGTTGTCAATTTAATTTTAACTATACTAATTTATCATGGAATGGTAAAGTATTACGTGGGACACTCAGAAAGTTTTGCGAAACTAAAAAAAATTGTTCTATACGTACATATATTTTTATCAAATCTTTTCAAAGTACTTTCCACCAGCCTCTATACAAAGATTCATGCGCCTAAACCAGTTTTCAAAACACTTTTTCCAGTCCGCCGCAGACACCTCGTTTACAGCCTGCTCGAACGCAGCCAGCGCATCTTCCGGCGACGAAAATTGTATCCCTTTGAGCTGATTTTTTATTTTTGGGAATAAAAAGAAGTCACACGGTGCTAGATCAGGGCTGTAAGGAGGGTGACCCAGGAGTTTGACTGGCGTGCTGTCCAGGAAGTCCCTCGTTTTGAGTGCGGTGTGCGCAGGTGCATTGTCGTGGTGGAGCAGTAGCCCGCGGAGCCCTGTGTTTGGTCGCTTGTTGCTTATAACAGAGAAAACTTCTGGCAAACATTTGGTAGTATACCATTCGGCATTAATGCTTCTTTGATCCCGTAAGGGAATTGATACCAAGTGGCCAGTCAAATTAAAAAAGCTAGCGATCAAAATCTTACCCCCGCTTCTAGATCGCTTCACTTTGGTAGGCGTTGGCTCATTTTGAAACACCCAAACAGTCGACTGGCGCTTGGTTTCTGGGTCGTATTGATAAATCCAGGACTCATCACCTGTAACGATGTCGTAAACACGCCGAGACGAGCCTGCTTCAAATTTGTTAAGCATATCACGGCACCATTCCACCCGGGCCTGCTTCTGAGCATCGGTGAGGTTGTGCGGCACCCAGCGTGATACTATCCTCCTCACGCGAAGATGGCTGTGTAGAATCTCGTGAACGCTTCCCGATCCAATCTTCAATATGTGTTGAATCTCCTGATATGTAATTCGCCTATTGTCTTGGATTAAATTTTTCACTGCTAGCACGTTTTCTTCGGTAACAGCCGTCAAAGGGCGACCGCTTCTTTCGTCATCCCCCAAAGTTGGTCGACCGCGCTTGAATTCGTTATACCAACGATACACGGTTGCCTTGGAAGGGCCTTCATCCATGAATGCCATTTGAAGTCTATCGTACGATTCATCCGGTTTCAGGCGACACTTGAAATCGTATAAAATCATAGCTCTAAAATGTTCCCGGCGCAGATCCATATTTCAGTGAGACACAATACTTTGAATTAACTCGCAAAAAATGTGGAGGGAAATTTTGAAATTGGAACTTACTTATTTTTACTTATAAATAATCATATTTTCGAAAAACATTATAACTGGCCAGTCTCCCATATATAAAAACTTTTTTTCGCAATACTTTCTGAGGGGCCTGGTATGTATAAGTATTGTAGTGTGTGCGTCAAATGGAGCGCAAGAATAAATTCTTTTTCTTTCTTTTTTTTTTACTTTCTAAACTGTTTCACACAAATTATTTTTTTCTTTTTGAAGTGGTTTTTACTTTTTTCAAAGATTATTTTATCTTGATAATACTCTTTCTCTCTCTTTACTTACATAATACTACGTAAAAATTCAAGATAAAGGGGTCAAAGTCTAAGGCTTTGGCCCCTTTCTACAAGTATTTTAACTTTTTACTATGAGCATTGAACGCGTCCCGTCTCCTTATTATAAATACGTTTATGAAGATATTGAGATCGTCCGCCATCTTTATAATGATTCCGACTGGACGCACACTGTACGTGTGGGCTGACGCGAACACACAACAACACCAACTCGCTAACTTTGTGTTTATATTATTTTAATTTACATCGAATACGAGGGCACAAAATATTACAATAATACGTTTATTTTGGAAAATAATATTACAAATCTGCGTGGAGTATTGTTTATGTAGGTTTAATTGTGTGTTGTTCATCTTTTTGTGTATAATTATGACTCTCTCATAATACAGCAGGCGAGGAGACTAGCTAGTCCTGCGTAGATACATGACGGACACGTCACTAGAACCTTACAAATAAATAATATATAAATTAATAACAACTTATGGCCTCATTCATAATCACGACTTGAGTGTAGCTGACGATGACAGAGTCATCTATTGCTTCTTTCTTAACTATGCCGATTTTAAAAGTCTAAAACGAGACCACCGTACAGGGAAAAAGATAGACGACGTCCAACTAAGTACTATTTAGTTAGTACTTAACCATTACGTGTCGGTACACGTAGCATTGTGTCGGCAGCGTACTCGATGTCCGCCGGTGTGTGTGTGTGGAGCGGGCCGCCTCACTGCCACTGCCACTCACACTCACTCATTACAGTTTTGATTACAGTTATGATTTGTTTGTCTGTTTGTAATCGATAAACTCTGAAACTACTAAACCGATTTTAAAAATTCTTTCACCGTTAGCAAGCTACTTTATCCAGAAGTAACATAAGCTATATTTTATTTCAGTACGCGGGTGAAGCCGCTGGTAATAGTACATTACTTTCGAGGCCTGAAATGAAGCAATTTACGGCCGAGTAATATTGGAAGTACGAGGCGAAGCCAAGTACTTCCCAAGTGATTTTGAAAGGACGAGGCGCAAGCCGAGTCCTTTTTTACTAAACGAGGTCGTTAATTGCTATTTCGGCCATGTTTTTTTCTCTCTTGCTGCTCTCTCAGCTTGTATAGTACTTTTCTCTCATTTGCGAGGAAACACAACACAAATTAATTCAACAGTATCTCATTTTCATTCGCGCCAATTCGCCCGCGCGCGGACCTTGTTCTATTTTCAAAGTTTTGAAAAAAAAACTGCGCATTCAGCCTGTATAATGATAAATATTTTGTACCTAAAAACACCTAATTTATGTAAGTGTGTACTTAAAAACCTCGGTAGCATAATTTAAAAAATAAAAAGTGTCCAGCAATTTCTATTATTGACCTGTTGGATATTACCGGCTTGTTATTTCGTTGCGTACGGAAAAGAGCCGATTGTTGTATTCTTTTTTTTGAATAATGAACCAATTTCCGAGCAAGTGGGAGAAAAATCTATTATTATATGATACCATCATAGAAAAATAAATAAATGAATATTTTTGGGACATTTTACACAACATTATCTAGTCCCAAACTAAGCAGAGCTTGTACTATGTGTACTAAACAATGGATGTAATACTTATATACTTTTTTTGTAAATACATACTTAAACATAATACATTTCAGTTTTGTTGCACCTAATATTATTTGTCAAATAAATAAATAAATAATTTTTTATTCTCAAAAAGTTTTACATCAAATATCTGTAAAGTCCCTGACTTCTGAGCTAGGCACAAACCTGTGTTACAGAAGTCAGTGTCTTCTCCCATTAGTTTAACACAAATAGTGAGTACTTAGGTACAGTTTACAAAATTTATTTGTGATGTGGACTATGTGTTGTGTTTGCGTGAGTGTGTGAGCGGTGTTCGTGTAGGTGTGGTGTGGGTGAGTGTGAGTATGAATGTGGAGTGAATATACAAGGGCGCAGAAAGCAATAACAATTCTGTTTGTTCATAATCTAGTTCCAATAGCCAATTCTTAATCATAGTTTTGGTTTCACGACCTAAGAGAGGATGTATGTTTGTTATTTTATTTATTTTGTCATATAAGTAGGGAGACCTAAAACTCTGTTGCCGCCTAGCTGTGCAGAAATTGGGAGGTAAGCAGAAGTCTGGTATAATACGTTTTTTATTATTCTCAACCTCATTATACGGAGTGATTCTATGCTGTTTAATCACTATTTGAAATAAATACAATCGCCTCACTGATAGCAATTGGCAATTTTCGTACAATAGTTTAGTCGGATATCTGAATCGTCTAAACGTCATGACTTTCAGTAGAGACCTTTGTGCTCTCTCCAAGTTTATCATAAGGGTTTTACAGGCACCACCCCAGACACCTATACAGTATCCAAGTACTGATTGGGCCAACGCGTAATATATAGTGCGTAGCAAAGGAAAATCAGTCACATATTTTGTAGATTGTGCAATCGTAAGGCATGAACATTTAGTACTGTGTGGGTAATTACATGAGTGAACTTTAAGATTTACATTGGAAGGGTTAGTTTTAGCAAAGGTAAAACTGTAAATATGTGGTTTTTGATACATTTAGGGTAAGAAGGTTGGTGCTTAGCCATCGACTGATACGGTGAAGTCCTTTCTCAGCAATACACTGTACCTCGTCCCAAGTCTCTCCATGGAAGATTATGGCTGTGTCATCGGCGTACGTAAATATTTTGCCTTTCAAAAGTAATTGTTGACATAAGTCATTAATATAAACCAGAAAGAGACTTGGACCAAGGATACTGCCTTGTGGGACACCATAAACAACATTGGCATACGAACTAACATGTTCACCGATTTTCACTTGTTGTCTCCGACCACACAGAAAGTTCTTGAAAATTTCTAGAGCGTTTCCCCGAATACCGATTCGGTCTGACTTGTTCACAAGTATAAGAATCGAGACTGTATCGAACGCTTTGGCTAGGTCGAGGAAAACCCCTAAACATTTTTGTTTTTCATCAACCTTAGCGGTTACATGATCAACCAGCTGACTGACCGCGTCATCGGTGCTTTTTCCCGCCCTAAAGCCAAATTGTGAAAAAAAAGTATTCCTTGTAAGGATTCGCTCTTCACGGGAACTATGTTCAAAGCGGAATTCCACGAATATGAGGGAGGAGGGCGGGACCCTTCACCAGTTCAATAGGTTACTGGTCTAGGGCACAGGGATCGTAGCCGCCATGCACACAGAGGTGACAGGACGCGGACATCGGACGAGGCGCGGACGCTCGACCTTTACTCGTCCAGTGCATGTTGTTAAATGGTGGACGGGCGGGGGGGGGGGCACGGGAGGGACACGTTACGGTGATGTTCGTATCACGCCTACGTGTAGTCCGTGCCATGTCTCTTCTGTGTGCATTGCGCTGTAGTGACCACAGGTAAGTAACAATATACAAAGTGTATCAGAAATGCGTGCTCATATTTTAAAAGCTCATTCAGGACATAGCACAGAACAACTTTTACTATGGGTCCAACCCTGAAATCCCGAAGAAAATATCAGCTGATCCTTAGATTTTGTCGAGCGACATCGATGTACGGAGGTCGTTAGGTATCGAATTAAAGATGACTTGTGGGTCTAATACGTATAATATACTGTCTGTTCTTACAAGCTACACACACTTAAATAGGGAAGAGATGCGTCACACACTACATCGATGATTTTGTAGGGGGAACAGCTGATATTTTTTTCGCGATTTCAGGGTTGGTTCCATAATAAAAGTTGTTCGTTAAACCATTTATTTTGCCACACATTCACAAAATATACATATTACATGCAAAGGTAACAGAACAAATTAATGAGAACACAACATGCATACAACATAATATGTGTAGCAAGGGATCCAGCTCAGTATTTACTGTGCATGTAGGTATGCACAGCACTGATTTTCAGCTGGTCCCTACCATCTGTATATCTTAAAAGCGAAATTTACGCGCACAAGAAAAAAAAAAGAGTAAATGAAAGAAGACATCTGACATTAAATACCTAATACAAAATATTGGAATTTACTTCGAATTTTCATCATCATCATTTCAGCCGAAAGACGTCCACTGCTGGACATAGGCCTCCCCCAAGCATCGCCACAACGACCGGTCCTGTGCCTTCCGCATCCAGCGGATTCCCGCGACCTTCACCAGGTCGTCGGTCCACCTTGTGGGGGGCCTACCCACGCTGCGCCTTCCAGTACGCGGTCGCCACTCCAGAACTTTACTGCCCCATCGGCCATCCGTTCTGCGAGCAATGTGCCCCGCCCACTGCCACTTAAGTTTGGCAATTCTTTGGGCTATGTCGGTTACTTTCGTTCTCCTGCGAATCTCCTCATTTCTGATTCGATCACGCAGGGACACTCCGAGCATAGCCCTCTCCATTGCCCTTTGAGTGACTTTGAGCCTTCTTATGAGGCCCATTGTGAGCGACCACGTTTCAGTACCGTAAGTAATTACTGGCAACACACACTGGTCAAAGACACTGCGGTATTTTGGACGAGAAGATATTGCGTAGCTTCCCGAACGCTGCCCAACCGAGTCGGATTCGACGATTGACCTCTTTCTCGAAGTTGGACTTACCTAGCTGGACAGTTTGTCCTAGGTATACATAATCGTCAACAACTTCGAGTGTAGATTCTCCGATGTTTACGGGAATGGGTGCTATATGGGAATTCGACATAACCTTTGTCTTGTCCATATTCATCTTAAGACCCACTCTATCAGAAGCTCTACTGAGGTCATCGAGCATTGTACCGAGGTCCTCCATGGTCTCAGCCATGACTACTATGTCGTCGGCAAACCGAAGGTGAGTGATGTACTCGCCGTTTATGTTAATGCCTAGCCCCTTCCAGTCCAGAACCTTGAAGACATCCTCCAATGCAGCAGTGAACAGTTTCGGAGAGATCACATCTCCCTGTCTCACACCTCGCTGCAGAAGGATAGGTTTCGAGGCTTGGTCCTGTAATCGGACTGACATAGTGGCGTTTTCATACAAAGACTTTAACACTTCGATGTACCGATAGTCAATCTGGCACCGTTGAAGAGACTGTAGTACCGCCCAAGTCTCGATCGAATCGAAGGCTTTCTCGTAGTCCACAATCGCTAAACAAAGAGGCAAGTTATACTCTTCGGTCTTCTGTATAACCTGCCGCAGCGTATGTATGTGGTCTACGGTGCTAAAGCTTTTTCGGAAACCGGCTTGTTCGGGAGGCTGGAAGTCGTCAAACCTGCGCGAAAGACGGTTCGTAATGACTCTCGAAAACAGCTTGTAGACATGGCTCAGAAGTGAGATGGGCCTATAATTCTTCAGTAGAGCATTATCGCCCTTTTTAAGAAGAGTACCACCACACCTCTGCTCCATGCCTGTGGCGTTCTTCCCTCGAGAATGACGGAATCAAACAGCTTCTGAAGGGCCTTAAGGATCGGTTTTCCACCCGCCTTCAGGAGTTCGGCCGTAATTCCGTCATCACCCGGTGCCTTGTTGTTTTTGAGCTGCTTCAGAGCCATCCTAATCTCGTACAGGCTGACGTCCGGGATATCTTCGGTATAGTGCCGGGTCAATCGAGCTCTTGGGTCGTGAGCCCGATTTACAGCGGGTGTCCGGGTGGACGTGTATAACTGTCCATAGAATTTTCGAATTTTAATTTAACCAAATTATGTGTTATGCTATGTTCTAAGCTATGCCCAGAACGAGCTCTTAAATAAAAAAGTTAATTAACGAAACCAAAAAACCCGACTGCGTGTAAAATAACTGAAAAGATGTAAACAAGACTTGTGTAGGTACAACACATATATATATATATATTATATATTATATATATATATATATATATATTATATATTATTATATATATACTAGCTTTTACCCGCGGCTCCGCTCGCGTTAAATTCTGCTAACCCAAGTCAGTCCAGTCCAGTCCAGTCCAGTCCATTCCAGTCCAGTCCAGTCCACTGTCCCGCTGCCCCGCTGCCTCACTGCCCCGCTGCCCCACTATCCCACTGCCCCGCTGCCCCACTGCCCCGCTTCCCCACTGCCCCGCTGCCCCACAGCCCCGCTGCCCCACTGCCCCGCTGCCCAGAAGCCCCGCTGCCCCACTGCCCAGCTACCCCACTGCCCCAGTGCCCCGCTGCCCCACTACCCCGCTGCCCCGCTGCCCCACTGCCCCGCCGCCCAGCTGCCCCGCTGCCCAGCTGCCCCACTGCCCCGCTACCCCACTGCCCCGCTGCCCCGCTACCCCACTGCCCCGCTACCCCGCTGCCCCACTGCCTCGCTGCCCAGCTGCCCCGCTGCCCCGGTACCCCACTGCCCAACAGCCCCGCTGCCCCGCTGCCCCACTTTCCCACTGCCCCACTGCCTGCCACGCTGCCCGCCACTGCCCCGCTGCCCCGCTACCCCATTGCCCCACGGACGCGCTAACCCACTGCCCCGCTACCCCACTGCCCCGCTACCCCACTGCCCCGCTGCCCCACTATCCCACTGCCCAACTGCCCCAATAACCCACTGCCCCGCTTCACCGCTGCCCCGCTGCCAAACTGCCCCACTGCCGCGCTACCCCACTGCCCCACTGCCCCGCTGCCCCACTATCCCACTGCCCCGCTGCCCCACACCCCTACTGCCCCGCTACCCCAATGCCCCGCTGCCCCTCTGGCACGCTGCCCCGCAGCCCCACTGCCTCGCTGCCTCGCTTCCCAGCGCCGCCGCCCAGCTGCCCCACTGTCCCGCTGCCTCGCTGCCCCGCTGCCCCACTACCCCACTGCCCCACTGCCTGCCACGCTGCCCGCCACTGCCCCGCTGCCCCGTTACCCCACTGCCCCACGGACGCGCTACCCCACTGCCCCACTGCCCCGCTACCCCACTGCCCCGCTGCCCCACTAACCCACTGCCCAACTGCCCCAATAATCCACTGCCCCGCTTCACCGCTGCCCCGCTGCCTAACTGCCCCACTGCCGTTCTACCCCACTGCCTCACTGCCCCGCTGCCCCACTATCCCACTGCCCCGCTGCCCCACTCCCCTACTTCCCCGCTACCCCACTGCCCCGCTGCCCCTCTGGCACGCTGCCCCGCAGCCCCACTGCCTCGCTGCCCCGCTTCCCAGCGCCGCCGCCCAGCTGCCCCACTGTCCCGCTGCCTCGCTGCCCCGCTGCCCCACTACCCCACTGCCCCACTGCCTGCCACGCTGCCCGCCACTGCCCCGCTGCCCCGCTACCACACTGCCCCACGGACGCGCTACCCCACTGCCCCACTGCCCCGCTACCCCACTGCCCCGCTGCCCAACTATCCCACTGCCCAACTGCCCCAATAACCCACTGCCCCGCTTCACCGCTGCCCCGCTGCCGAACTGCCCCACTGCCGCTCTACCCCACTGCCCCACTGCCCCGCTGCCCCACTCCCCTACTGCCCCGCTACCCCACTGCCCCGCTGCCCCGCTGCCCCGGTACCCCACTGCCCCGCTGCCCCTCTGGCACGCTGCCCAGTTGCCCCACTGCCTCGCTGCCCCGCTTCCCAGCGCCGCCGCCCAGCTGCCCCACTGTCCCGCTGCCTCGCTGCCCCACTACCCCACTGCCCCACTGCCCCACTACCCCACTGCCCCACGGACCCGCTACCCCACTGCCCCACTGCCGCACTATCCAACTGCCCCGCTGCCCCGCTACCCCACTGCCCCTCTGCCCCACTATCCCACTGCCCCACAGCCTGCCCCGGTGCCCCGCTTCCCCACTGCACGGCTGCCCCACTGACCCACTGTCCCGCTGCCCCACTGCCCCGCTGCCCAGCTGCACCGCTGCCCCGCTACCCCACTGCCCCGCTGCACCACTGCCCCGCTGCCCCACTATCCCACTACCCCACTACCCCACTGCCCCACAGCCTGCCCCACTTCCCCACTGCCCCGCTGCCCCACTGTCCCGCTGCCCCACTGTCCCGCTGCCCCACTGCCCCGCTGCCCCAATGCCCCGCTGCCCAACTGCCCCGCTGCCCCACTATCTCACGGCCCCACTGCCCTGCTGCCCCGGTAACCTACTGCCCAGCTGCCCCGCTTCCCCACTGCCCAGCTGCCCCACTATCCCACTGCCCATCTGCCCCGCTGCCCCAGTAAACCGCTTCCCCGCTGCCCCGCTGCCCCACTATCCCACGGCCCCACTGCCCTGCTGCCCCGGTAACCTACTGCCCAGCTGCCCCGCTTCCCCACTGCCCAGCTGCCCCACTATCCCACTGCCCATCTGCCCCGCTGCCCCAGTAAACCGCTTCCCCGCTGCCCCGCTGCCCAGCTGCCCCGCTGCCGCGCTACCCCACTGCCCCACTGCCCCGCAGCCCCACTATCCCACTGCCCCGCTGCCCCACTCCCCTACTGCCCCGCTACCCCACTGCCCTGCTGCCCCGCTGCCCAGCTGCTCCGCTGCCCCACTGCCCCGCTACCCCACTGCCCCACTGCTCCGCTGCCCCGGTATCCTACTGCCCCGCTGCCCCGCCGGCACGCTGTCCCGCTGCCCCACTGCCTCGCTGCCCCGCTTCCCCGTGCCACCGCCCAGCTGCCCCACTGTCCCGCTGCCTCGCTGCCCCGCTGCCCCACAACCCCACTGCCCCACTGCCCCGCTACCCCACTGCCCCACTGCCCCACTGCCCCGCTGCCCCACTGCCCCACTGCCCCACTGTCCCACCGTCCCACCGTCCCACTGCCACTGTCCTACTGTCCCACTATCCCACTGTCCCACTATCTCACTATAGCACTATCGTCCCGTCCCATGTCCCATCCTATGTCCAGTCCCATGTGCCGTCCCACTGTCCTGTCCCATGTCCCGTCTCAGGTCCCATCCCATTTCCCGTCCCATGTTCCGTCCCCTATCCCGTCCACTGTCCCGTCCCCAGTCCCGTCCCCTGTCCCGTCCCCAGTCCCATCCCCAGTCCCATCCCCTGTCCACTGCACTCCACTCCACTCCATCGTACATTACTATCCGCTCGTGCAAATGCATAGAAGCTTCGATCTGTCGGGTGAGTACGCAACCCACGAATTAAATGTTTTCATTTTTTCTTTCTTTCTTTCTTTCTCAAAACCCATACCAGTTTTTAAGTCAGATCATCAGCTTACAAACAAAAAAAAAACATCAAAATCGGTCCAGTAGTTTTAGCGTGATACTGGAACAAACAAACAAACAAACAGACGTTTACAATTTTATAATAGTTAAGATGTATTGTGTAGGTAGGTTGTGGGGACTTTGGTTGGTAGGCTATGTGTGTTTTTGGTCATGAATTAAGTAAATAGTCCATAATCCAAAAAACCTACACAAGTCTTGTTTACATCTTTGAAGTTATATTTACACGCAGTCGGGTTTTTTGGTTTCCTTAATTAACTTTTTTATTTTATATTTTTTAGTTTTGTCATGTTTTATCGCGCAATTTTTTTTTTTTGTAAAGTCATTCATTTTTTAACGTTGTATATTTTGTTGTTTTTTAGCATTTCTCATTCCAAATTACATTTAAACATATAATAAGTTGTATATGTTTTTGTAAAACATTTATTAAATCTTTGAGTAAACCTTAAACTGTTGGGTTATTCATTAGGAACTAGATGCTAATATTGCCAAAATGAAATAACTCTTAGTTATAAAAATATTAGGCATATTCATGAGGTACTCCACATTCACTTCGCTTGGGTACTACTAGTACCCAAGGTCACTCGAGTGGAAGAAGTTATTCTTAAAAAAAATACCTGTGCGGCCGTGTTCGGACACAATAAGATAGATATTATCTAAGTAATCATGATCAGTAATATTTTTATCGTCCGTGTTGATCTCGTGTATCAATCATTCAGATTGTTCAAACACGCTGACTGTGTACTCTGTGCTGTGTCCGCCGGCGTTTGTCCAAGACTGTCAATAATGGCCCAGGAGTCACGGGGGGCCAGGGGGCGGGGGGCAGGGGGCCACTGTCAAAACAACATGATCATAATTGTTTAACGCACAATGCGAACGGCTCGAGGCACTCGTCCGCGCCTCACACCGACGAGTAACAAACAAGTGAGGCCTGGCTTTACTGTCGCAGTTTCACGTTATAATACTTCTACTAGTTGACGCATTCATATTTTTTTTATCAAACACACACACACACACATGCATAGAATTAATTGATTTGTTAAAAAGGTCAAGACAAACGATAACTGCTTTTTAAATAAAATACAATTAAAATAATATCCACGTAGGATAAACAATTACTTTACTAGTACCAGGCCCCTCAGAAAGTATTGCGAAAAAAAGTTTTTATATATGGGAGACTGGCCAGTTATAATGTTTTTCGAAAATATGATTATTTATAAGTAAAAATAAGTAAGTTCCAATTTCAAAATTTCCCTCCACATTTTTTGCGAGTTAATTCAAAGTATTGTGTCTCACTGAAATATGGATCTGCGCCGGGAACATTTTAGAGCTATGATTTTATACGATTTCAAGTGTCGCCTGAAACCGGATGAATCGTACGATAGACTTCAAATGGCATTCATGGATGAAGGCCCTTCCAAGGCAACCGTGTATCGTTGGTATAACGAATTCAAGCGCGGTCGACCAACTTTGGGGGATGACGAAAGAAGCGGTCGCCCTTTGACGGCTGTTACCGAAGAAAACGTGCTAGCAGTGAAAAATTTAATCCAAGACAATAGGCGAATTACATATCAGGAGATTCAACACATATTGAAGATTGGATCGGGAAGCGTTCACGAGATTCTACACAGCCATCTTCGCGTGAGGAGGATAGTATCACGCTGGGTGCCGCACAACCTCACCGATGCTCAGAAGCAGGCCCGGGTGGAATGGTGCCGTGATATGCTTAACAAATTTGAAGCAGGCTCGTCTCGGCGTGTTTACGACATCGTTACAGGTGATGAGTCCTGGATTTATCAATACGACCCAGAAACCAAGCGCCAGTCGACTGTTTGGGTGTTTCAAAATGAGCCAACGCCTACCAAAGTGAAGCGATCTAGAAGCGGGGGTAAGATTTTGATCGCTAGCTTTTTTAATTTGACTGGCCACTTGGTATCAATTCCCTTACGGGATCAAAGAAGCATTAATGCCGAATGGTATACTACCAAATGTTTGCCAGAAGTTTTCTCTGTTATAAGCAACAAGCGACCAAACACAGGGCTCCGCGGGCTACTGCTCCACCACGACAATGCACCTGCGCACACCGCACTCAAAACGAGGGACTTCCTGGACAGCACGCCAGTCAAACTCCTGGGTCACCCTCCTTACAGCCCTGATCTAGCACCGTGTGACTTCTTTTTATTCCCAAAAATAAAAAATCAGCTCAAAGGGATACAATTTTCGTCGCCGGAAGATGCGCTGGCTGCGTTCGAGCAGGCTGTAAACGAGGTGTCTGCGGCGGACTGGAAAAAGTGTTTTGAAAACTGGTTTAGGCGCATGAATGATGAGAGGCTGGTGGAAAGTACTTTGAAAAGATTTGATAAAAATATATGTACGTATAGAACAATTTTTTTTAGTTTCGCAAAACTTTCTGAGTGTCCATGTCACACCCCTCTTGAGGTATGGGGTCATGTTTTGGGGCAACTCTACAGACAAGGAATCTGTATTCAAAGCGCAAAAGAAATGTATTAGATCCATCTTTAAACTAAAACAAACCGACAGTTGCGAACCGTACTTTACAGAATTTAAATTGCTTACTCTTCCATGTATTTATATTTATGAAGTTGTCTTATTTACCAGAAAAAACATTGATTTATTTGATACATTAAGCAGTAAAAGGCACAATTTGAGAATACATTTTCCAAGAAACAAAACAGCATTACTTAATAACAGTATATTTTGTATGGCTCCCCGTCTATACAACCATCTGCCAAACTCAGTTCTCGAAATAACAAATTTTAATATTTTCAAATATAATGTGAAAAAAATACTTTTAACGAAATGCTATTATACTACTAATGATTACCTCTCAGACAAATTATAATTATCGAATCTAAATTCTAAAATCTATATCTGTGTCTTTAAAATCTATATTTGTTTTTATACCTCACTGACAAATTATAATGATTGAATCTTTTAAAATCAATATCTGTGTTTTTTATGTAAACTTAAATGTATTGTATGCCAATATGGCAGGTCATAGCAGCACTTTTTTTTTTGTTATAACAACTGTAAAACTACCTATGTATCACAAAACACAATAAATTGAAATTGAAATTGTCCCACGTATTTGGCATACATTTATAATTTCAATCTAACTGACAGTAGGTAATTAATCTTTGGTAATTACAATTACACTTCGGTGTAAGTTTGTTGACTCGTCAGTACTACACAAATCAAAATAGTGATTTCTTTGTGTACGTTATTTGCTCCGACAGCAGACTGTTTGCCGAGCACTCCTCGCGACACCACGACGCGACGCGGCGACACAAGCGACACCTGGCGACGCGTGCAAGGAGACTCAGTGAGACACAGTGAGATACAGAGCCCGCGCCAGCAGCTCTGCTACAGCCGGGACAGCTAGGCTTAGGTTAAGCGTGGGGTGCTGGCCAGAAAACCTCCACGTGTGCCTGACGGCTGCTTGTCCTTCTGGACACGTCTGGAGGGAACGGCAGTTGTTTGGCCGGTGCATCCCGGGTACAGGCAATAAAATCCTTTCGAGGTATTAACCTTCGGGGGATTTTATTGCCTGTGGCGAATATTCTGGCGCGGGAGGGGCCCGTTCTGAGCCAGTGGGGAGTTGCTCCATGTGTTGGAGCTGCTGCTGTTTCCAGCAGAGGGCACAGTGGAGGAGTAGGGCTGGGACCGGTGTGCACTCACCCAGCTCCTGACTGTCCTTCCCTGCCCCCGTCGACCTCGTAACCCCAGGAGTGTCCGCTGAGTAGTGTTCTCGCGCCTCTTGGGACCGAGGGTCTTGGCTTCACGGCCCGGACCGCGAGGAAAAATACCTCTATAAAAAATTACAGGAGGTAGGGCCTGCGAGCAGCAGACTCGGGTAGTCCCATGTGCTCGGTGGCGTAACATAACGGCACATCTAAGTGCCACTATGTTATATCAGCAACTGCACTGTATTCAATAAGGAGTCTTTTAGGACATTCAAAAGCTGCTTGGAAATTAAATACGTAACGACTAAAGCCCCAAGCAAACTATCGGACGCGACCTAAGTCGTGACTGTCAGTGTTATTGACCAGACACAGCATCAGTCGCTACCGTCAGTTGCGATTGCAAGTCACGTCCGATAATTTGTTTCTGGCTTAAGAGCAATTACGCACTGTCGACTGGTCGACGGTGACCATCGCTTATAGGCGTCTAGGTGCGTGGTCGCAGGCGACCGAGCCACTCGGCGACCACGTCGTGCAGTGGGGTGGCGGCAGGCACCTCGCCAGTCCACTAAGTTTGAACGAAACTCTTCACACGACGAGCAACTTCTTTCCGAGGTGACCGCATGTCGCGTAGAAAAATTGCTCACGCATTCGATACATACATACATAATCAGCCCATTACTGTCCCACTGCTGGGCACGGGCCTCTTCTCAGTATGAGAAGGCTAAGGCCTTAGTCCACCACGCTGGCCAAGTGCGGGTTATCGCACTACACACACCATTGAGAACTGTATGGAGCACTCTCAGGTGTGCAGGTTTCCTCACGATGTTTTCCTTCACCGTTAAAGCAAGTGATAATCGAATATAAATCCGCACATGAATTCGAAAATTCAGAGGTGCGGGCCGGGATCGAACTCGCACCCTCCTGCATGGAAGGCAAGCGTTCAACCGCTAGGCTATCACTGTTTATACGCATTCGATACAGAGATAAAACTTTTTAACAAAAAATTGAACCGACGAAAACAGAAACTAACTAACTAACTTATTATGCGCCAAACAAACAATCAGGGATGATTAGTGCATTAGTGCCTCGGCTTCACCTCGGTCCATATTTTCACGTTCATCCATCAATATTTTTTTGCCGTCCGCTGCAGTAATGTACTATTAAAACACTAGTGAATTTAGTCGCTCTGCTCGGTCCCCCAGCCTAGTTACGTGTCTGTGCGTTTCTGTGCGTGTCGGTGCGCGTCTGTGCTTGTCTGTGCGTGTCTGTGCGTGTCTGTGCGTGTCTGTGCGTGTCGGTGCGTGTCTGTGCGTGCCTGTGCCTGTCTGTGCGTTACTGTGCGTGTCGGTGCGTGTCTGTGCGTGTCTGTGCGTGTCGGTGCGTGTCTGTGCGTGTCTGTGCCTGTCTGTGCGTGTCTGTGCGTGTCGGTGCGTGTCGGTGCGTGTCTGTGCGTGTCTGTGCGTGTCTGTGCCTGTCTGTGCGTGTCTGTGCGTGTCTGTGCGTGTCTGTGCGTGTCGGTGCGTGTCTGTGCGTGTCTGTGCGTGTCTGTGCGTGTCGGTGCGTGTCTGTGCGTGTCTGTGCCTGTCTGTGCGTGCCTGTGCGTGTCGGTTCGTGTCTGTGCGTGTCTGTGCCTGTCTGTGCGTGTCTGTGCGTGTCGGTGCGTGTCTGTGCGTGTCTGTGCCTGTCTGTGCGTTACTGTGCGTGTCGGTGCGTGTCTTTGCGTGTCTGTGCGTGTCTGTGCGTGTCGGTGCGTGTCTGTGCCTGTCTGTGCGTGTCTGTGCGTGTCTGTGCCTGTCTGTGCGTGTCTGTGCGTGTCGGTGCGTGTCTGTGCGTGTCTGTGCGTGTCTGTGCCTGTCTGTGCGTGTCTGTGCGTGTCTGTGCGTGTCTGTGCGTGTCTGTGCGTGTCGGTGCGTGTCTGTGCGTGTCTGTGCGTGTCTGTGCGTGTCGGTGCGTGTCTGTGCGTGTCTGTGCCTGTCTGTGCGTGTCTGTGCGTGTCGGTGCGTGTCTGTGCGTGTCTGTGCCTATCTGTGCGTGTCTGTGCGTGTCGGTGCGTGTCTGTGCGTGTCTGTGCGTGTCATCGACTGGTCGCCCGGCCGGGTCGCCGGCGACCAGTCGACAGTGCGTTATTGCTCTTAATATTTGCAGACATTAAAAAGACTAATTTAACATAATTGAAAATCCAATTATCTTTAAATACTACTTTATTGGTTTACATTACTACGTTGCAGGGATGCATTCGATCGTTCTCATCAATGGGCTTACTTACTCACGTTGGGTTCGATCAGTCCTCAAGCTGCTTACGACTCAATTAACTCGTCATTTTTCTCAGTATTTCTATTTTTTGAATCGGGAGACACTACCTGTACAGTACACCACCACACAGTACTACAGTATACCTATACACCAGAATGTAAAGAAAGTGAATACTCGGAACATTCCATTCAAAGTAATGTATAATCATAGACCAGTAAGCCTCTAGACGCCGCTTAGCTGGACACCCCCGGTCACAACGCATATGCTCTACCACTGCATATCATACGTCACTCCGCCAATCGGAACGTCACTCAGTCAGCGAGCGGCACCAATCATAAGGAATCATACCACCGAACTTTTGAGCCGGCCAATCATAACGCGCCGTCCGCCCCCCTGACCCCACCAACGTTTTACGACTGCGTTCGAATACAAAACTTTGTTTATGCGGAGTCTTGAAGCTTACTGGTCTGTGTGTATAATGAATGAAGTGCACACATATAAGTGCACACATATAATTAAGAACAGCAGAAGGTCCACTCATAACGTTAATGAATAAAATATAATAGAATCTTTATTGGTGTGTTTTTGGTACAGAAGATCTTAATTATAATGTAGGTACATGTACACATACGTGGGACACTCAGAAAGTTTTGCGAAACTAAAAAAAATTGTTCTATACGTACATATATTTTTATCAAATCTTTTCAAAGTACTTTCCACCAGCCTCTATACAAAGATTCATGCGCCTAAACCAGTTTTCAAAACACTTTTTCCAGTCCGCCGCAGACACCTCGTTTACAGCCTGCTCGAACGCAGCCAGCGCATCTTCCGGCGACGAAAATTGTATCCCTTTGAGCTGATTTTTTATTTTTGGGAATAAAAAGAAGTCACACGGTGCTAGATCAGGGCTGTAAGGAGGGTGACCCAGGAGTTTGACTGGCGTGCTGTCCAGGAAGTCCCTCGTTTTGAGTGCGGTGTGCGCAGGTGCATTGTCGTGGTGGAGCAGTAGCCCGCGGAGCCCTGTGTTTGGTCGCTTGTTGCTTATAACAGAGAAAACTTCTGGCAAACATTTGGTAGTATACCATTCGGCATTAATGCTTCTTTGATCCCGTAAGGGAATTGATACCAAGTGGCCAGTCAAATTAAAAAAGCTAGCGATCAAAATCTTACCCCCGCTTCTAGATCGCTTCACTTTGGTAGGCGTTGGCTCATTTTGAAACACCCAAACAGTCGACTGGCGCTTGGTTTCTGGGTCGTATTGATAAATCCAGGACTCATCACCTGTAACGATGTCGTAAACACGCCGAGACGAGCCTGCTTCAAATTTGTTAAGCATATCACGGCACCATTCCACCCGGGCCTGCTTCTGAGCATCGGTGAGGTTGTGCGGCACCCAGCGTGATACTATCCTCCTCACGCGAAGATGGCTGTGTAGAATCTCGTGAACGCTTCCCGATCCAATCTTCAATATGTGTTGAATCTCCTGATATGTAATTCGCCTATTGTCTTGGATTAAATTTTTCACTGCTAGCACGTTTTCTTCGGTAACAGCCGTCAAAGGGCGACCGCTTCTTTCGTCATCCCCCAAAGTTGGTCGACCGCGCTTGAATTCGTTATACCAACGATACACGGTTGCCTTGGAAGGGCCTTCATCCATGAATGCCATTTGAAGTCTATCGTACGATTCATCCGGTTTCAGGCGACACTTGAAATCGTATAAAATCATAGCTCTAAAATGTTCCCGGCGCAGATCCATATTTCAGTGAGACACAATACTTTGAATTAACTCGCAAAAAATGTGGAGGGAAATTTTGAAATTGGAACTTACTTATTTTTACTTATAAATAATCATATTTTCGAAAAACATTATAACTGGCCAGTCTCCCATATATAAAAACTTTTTTTCGCAATACTTTCTGAGGGGCCTGGTACATATTTTATGATTCACAAATTCTGCCAGTTGGCTTACACTCATGCATTATAATTATTCATCATCATCATCATCATTTCAGCCGAAAGACGTCCACTGCTGGACATAGGCCTCCCCCAAGCATCGCCACAACGACCGGTCCTGTGCCTACCGCATCCAGCGGATTCCCGTGACCATATACCATATCCCCTCATGCAAAGCACAATATAATTATTCAAATTTAACAAAATCATAATCAATGTCGAGTTTAAAAAATAATGATAAAAAAAATTTATGTGTGAGTTCAACGCATGCTTTACTTCTGTAGATTACGACATCGGTATAGCAGGCAACTTTTTTATTTATTTATTTATTTAATTCTTTATGCACAACAGGGTACAAAGGCGGTCTTAACGCCATAGGCGTTCTCTAACAGACAACCTTAGGGTAATGCAGAGACAAAGAATAAGGTAGCTGCAAACCAGGTTGCCCACCAGCTCATACTCAACGGGAAACCACCTAAACGGATGCCAAAAATTCAAAGACCACCAGATCCATCTAAAATATCCAACAGCATCAGTAAAACATTCACTCTTGCGGAGATCATCCATGGCGTAAAAGCGCTTAAGAGTGGGAAAGCTTCTGGAGTCGATGACATAACAATTGAGCAAATAAAAAATCTCGGACCATTAGCAGTATCCTGGCTTCTGACTTTATTTAACACCTGTGTAAGCAAAGTAAAAATTCCTAAACTCTGGAGGAAAACCAAAGTTATTGCACTCCTCAAGCCAGGTAAGTCACCCGACGACCCCAAAAGCTACAGGCCTATCTCATTGTTATGTCATACGTTCAAACTCTTTGAAAGACTCTTATTAAACCGTCTCACGCCAGAAATTGATACCGAATTGATACCCGAACAAGCCGGATTTCGCCCAGGAAAGTCCTGTTGCAGCCAAATATTGAAACTCACTCAGCACATTGAGGATGGATTTGAGAGGAAGGAAATCACTGCACTTGCCTTAGTCGACCTATCGGCAGCGTATGACACTGTAAACATAAAACGGCTCCTTATTAAAGTGGAAACCATGACCAACGACGTAGGATTTGCCCGCATACTGGGTGAACTCCTTTATAACCGTCGCTTCCAAGTATACCTTTATTCGGAAAAGAGCAGGTGGAGCTGTCAAAAAAATGGCCTCCCTCAAGGAAGTGTTTTAGCTCCAGCACTGTTTAACATATATACAAATGACCAACCTAGTGTCCCCCACACAACCCGGTTTTTTATGCGGATGACCTGGCTTTAACAACACAAACCACAACATTTGAAGAGGCGGAGGGAAATCTTGAAGTAGCACTTAAAAAACTAGGCAAATATTATGAAGAAAATGGTCTTAAGCCTAATCCTTCGAAAACCCAGGTTTGCGCATTCCATCTTCGCAACCGCCACGCGAATCGAATTCTTAATGTGCGGTGGCAGGGTGTTAACATCCAACACTGCTTTCATCCAAAATACCTTGGCGTAACTTTGGACAGGTCTCTGAATTTCAAATCCCACTGCCTCAATACAATACTCAAAGTCTGTACGCGTAACAACCTTCTCCGTCGCCTCACTACCACAGAATGGGGAGCAGCACCACAAGTCTTGCGCACGACTGGTATGGCTCTGTGCTTTTCTGCTGGTGAATGTGCGTGCCCAGTGTGGCATCGATCCGCACACTCCAAGCATGTCGACGTTGCCCTTAAAGAAACATGCCGTACGATAACTGGTTGCCTAAAGCCCACGGCTCTTGACATGCTATATCCATTAGCGGGCATAGCTCCACCTTCCGTACGTCGAGATGTCGCGTGTATATTGGAGAGACTGAAACAAGAGACCGATCATCGACACCCTCTCTTTGAACACCAAATCCCAAGAGCCCGGTTGAAAAGCCGCAAGAGTTTTATTCGTTCCAATCGGACCTCACAACTCCATCCAGCCGCAATGAGGACGGAGTTGTGGAAGGAAAGGCTCCCACCACCCCCTGATTTTGTAGTACCGCAAGAACACCTGCCCCCAGGCCACAATCTCCCGTGGCCAGTCTGGAAATCCCTCAACCGGCTCCGGACTCAAGTCGGTCGCTGCAGAGAAAATTTGTGCAAATGGGGAATTCGAGACTCCTCAAAAACTGAATGCGATTGTGGGGCCCCCATTCATGGCCCATTTGCTTACTTGTCCCTTGTGCCCTGTCAACTGTACAAGAGCCGACCTAAATGAAGCCACGATCACCGCCATAGAAGTGGCCAAATATTATATAAAAAAAGTGTGATCCATTGACACGAAAGAAGAAGAAGAAGGTGCACCAGTAAAGTAGTAAAATATGTTTGTTTGTTTGTTGTTGTATGTTTGTGCTTTTTCACGCATGAGCAATGAGCATATGTTCAGTAACAAGCAATCAGTAGACGCAACAAGACGACTGTAGGCAAGGCTTGTCTTCGTGACAAAATTATATTTTTTAGATCTATACAATATTATTTTGTCTACTTTTCCGTAAATGGGTTCAGTGGAGCTCCACTGGGCTCCACTGAGAGGCTTCTCATACATTAGTGGCGCCGCCAGAGGGCGCGGGAGACGTCGTCGTCGAAAGGCATAATGGGGGCTTCTGTCTACATTACCACACTCAATAATTTACAGACTTGTGTCATCATCATTTCAGCCGAAAGACGTTCACTGCTGGATATAGTTTGTACTAACTATTAAATAAATAAATAGGCCTCCTCCAAAAGGGGGGTATTCCATAATCGCCACGCTTGGCGGGTGGGTTGGTGATCGCAGTTGGTTTATAAATACTCAATACAATACAATACAATACAATATTCTTTATTGCATAAACAAGAGACAACCATACAAGAGTTACATAATTTCTACAAATCTTAGATAACCATGATAATATATTACAAAAATCGGTAACAATTATTTTACACTGGCGTTTTGCGTTTTAGTTTTGTATACATTTAGAATAACAGGAACTACTGAAGGCATCAGTCGCTTAGAAACCTCGATGCGGTTTAAATGGTGGTTTTGTTGGAAGTCAGCTCGACACACAGTGCGTGGTCATTCAACACTATGTTATAGTGCCTACTCGCATATATGTCATATTGCCTTTAGCTAATACGTTATACTTATCGTTTACGATAGGTGTAATGCTCTACGCTCGGTGGACTCGGGTGTAGACCAGCTCCTCATGATAATTAAGTCTCCCGCACTGCGCTGTGTGTGTGTTTGTGTGTGTGCGTCACGACGAGTGACACACGACACGGTGTGCGCGCACTGTGCACGGCCGACACTCGGCGGACACTCGGGGGACACTTGACGGACACTCGGCGACCACTCGGCGGACACTCGGTGACTTCCAACATGCGCTGTGGACTGTGCACTGTGCTCGTGCACACTACAAACACACGGATAGCCTCCACACTACACACAACAATCAAATTGTTTAAAATACTGTTGTTAATAGAATTGTGATTAATTAATTAATTAATTTGTAACTAATGTATACAAAATATTTGTATGCTGTTATAGCTAACGCGTTATCACTTGCTTTTAATGGTGAAGAAAACATCGCGAGGAAACTTGCGCACCAGAGAGTGCTCCATACAGTTCTCAATGGTGTGTGTAGTCCACCAACCCACTAGTGTGTGTGTGTGTGTATGTGTGTGTGTGTGTGTATGTGTGTGTGTGTGGTGTGTGTGTGGCCTAGTGGCCAGCGTGGTGGACTGAGGCCTTAATCCTTCTCATTTCGAGAAGAGGCCCGTACCCAGCAATGGGACAGTAATGGACTGATTATGTCATGTTATGTTTATAGCTAACATGTATGAACTGCACATAGTTATAATTGTCAAAGCTTGTAGGTACAAGCTTGTGTTTACAAATAAATCAATTCTGATACTGATTCCGACTATTGAACAACTGGTGCTTCTTTCTGATTGTTCGTACTACAACAAGACAAGGGCTGGCAGACATCGCAGACTAGTGTTTGTAAATATGCCTGTTTATTATAAAATATCTAGTGGTTGACTCGCCTCGTCTGAGTGCTCTCTGTTCCAACGTCTCGAGTTCAGTCGCGTCCGTCAATGCTACTTAAGACCAGCAGTCTCATTTAACAATGACTGCTGCGTTGGTCTAGTGGTCGCAAGCGTGACTGTTAAGCGAGAGCTCCTGGGTTCGATTACTGGGTCGTGCAAAATGTGATATTAGTATTTTTTTGTTAAAACGAAATGGTCAGTAGCAGCCCGAAGTCACGAAGTTGGCGGAGCGACACCCCGCGCCTCGCAGAGTACGTGCAGCCGTTGGGCCTCCCTATATATAACACATGTCAACTGTAAATCAATGGCTACTTAAAATGCCACCTGAGATGGTCCAAGCATGTAGATGCACTGCGTACCAGGGTTAGGAAACTTATTTTCATATTCAAACGATTGGCAAAAATAGCCAATGACAAAATTATTAAAACTATATATTTCGCGCTATGCCAATCGATTTTGGGGTACTGTATTGTATCCTGGGGAGTGGCTGCACAGACCTACTTAATTAAAGTAGAGCGAGCACAGCGCGCGTTGCTGAAATGTGCATACGGCCGTCCATACAAATACTCAACTGACCTTTTATATCAGGAGACTCAAGTACTAAGGGTAAGGCAGCTGTACATTATGTCTATTACCTTGCGCTTTCATAGGAGTAGCCTTACGAGCACTGCTAAATCACGCTCAAAACGTTTACTGAAATGGGATACGATTATTTGTCACAAGTCGTTCGGTCAAAAGTCATTCCTTTTTATGGGACCATATATCTATGGAAAATAAGATTCCAAGCTGAAAATTGCTACACTACTAAAAAAGCCATGTAAGAGTAAAGTTTTGACGTGGCTACTGAATTTGAATTATATGCAAACTGAGGAAATCCTTGTCATACCTAAATAGGGCTGGACACATACACACACACCCCCACACAACACCCCCACACAAACAACACACACAACACCCCCACACAAAAAACACACACAACAACCCCCCACATACATACACAAGATACCAATATTTTTAGCTGTTTTTTTGTTTTTTGTTTTTGTTATTTATAACTCATTGACCATTAAATTAAGACGCTGACAACACCTAAAAAATCAGACCTCTGCGGTCACTGTTTTTTTGACCAGAACAGAAAGAGAGGCAACGAGCGCAGGGACGTCGGGTGCGTCGCTCAACTTGAATGAAAATTAACAATATATTTTTTTAATAAAAAACTAAAAGCTTATTTGAAAAACAGAAACAACAGTGTTTTAGATTATTGTCTTTCTTAAATATTTTCTTAATTTCATTTATAATATTTGGTAAATAATAGAGATTGTTTGCTTTAAAGCATGTTTTAAGAGGTTAGTTTACAATTATTTTCTATCGAGAAAACTTCAAGAAAACGTGTTTTGGGCACAATACAGTTTTAGAAAATACGATTAAGATTAACATATATTTTTTTCACTGCCACAAACTGAATAGATACAGCTAAAAACGTTTTTAAAAGAAGCCTATTTGGGGTGTTTGGCTGTTGTCAGCGTCTTAATTCCGAACCGTGTCAACTATGTCTTCTGTACTGAAAGAGACTAGACCCCACGACACAGGGAATCCTAGTGTGAGGTCTAGGGCTTCAACCAATGTTATGTATATTTTTTGGCACAATAAAGAAATTTTTATTTTTTTATTTATAATAATATCTTGAAATAAGTAAATTACTTTCTTTAGTAGTATTGAAGAGTCACACACGAAACAAAACAAAACAACAAGTTATCCAAAAAAGTGAGTATCGGATGCTACAGTAATGTGTACTGACCAACCATGTATCACTAGCAAATAAATATATAGTTTTGTTTTTGGCTGGCGTAGTAATATGTCGGCTACTCTGTAGCAAGCGTAGCAACATTTCGGCTTCGTCGTAGCTATCATAGCAATTCGGCTACGACGTAGACGTATTTCGTTATTCATAAATCTTGGCTGAAATGCTGCGTGCAGTGTCATGCGGTGCATGCTGAAAATATTGAAAAGTCGACTAAAGGCAATAGTAGTCTACTAAGGGATTGCCCTTGCAGTAGGCATCATAACATAACATCACGCCTGTATTTCCCCGAAGGGGTAGGCAGAGGTGTATAGTTCACCCACATTTCGCCAGTTATGTTGTAAGTCCCATGTAATAGGGGGCGAGCCTATTGCCATCAACCGGGCACAAATATATAGGCATCGTGCTACCAAATAGTATTTAATGAATGAATGAAGCCTTTATATGACTTTTATAGAACCAAATGTCAAATCCCTTACAGGATGGTCACTTCTTAGCTTTTTCACGGGCAGGTAATACAATTATACTAATCTCAATTATTATTTTTCACGGGCAGGTAATACAATTATACTAATCTCAATTATTATTTTTCACGGGCAGGTAATACAATTATACTAATCTCAATTATTATTTTTCACGGGCAGGTAATACAATTATACTAATCTCAATTATTATTTTTCACGGGCAGGTAATACAATTATACTAATCTCAATTATTGATACATTTTTTTGAAAGTGTAGTGAAGGTCATGGCTGTAGTGATCGTTATATCTAACATTTGTCAATCTATCTTTCATTCTATTTAATATAACAACAACACATAACATAACATCACGCCTGTATTTCCCCGAAGGGGTAGGCAGAGGTGTAATAGTACACCCACATTTCGCCAGTTATGTTATACTTCCATGTAATAGGGGGTGAGCCTATTGCCATTGACCGGGCACAAATCCAGACTCCGGGCTGCTACTGAAATCTATTAATCTATCTATTTAATATTGAGAGGAAAATTGCAAATACCTGCACTTATTTGACACAAAATGTGTCTGTGTAAACGTGAATTACCTTTAAAAAAAAGTTAATTCTAAAAAAGAAATTTCAATTTCAGACTCGATGAAAATTCGTCGATAAGATGCTTTAATTCTGTCGGAAGATTATTCAAAAACATTTCATCAACCTATCGCAGTCCACTGCTGGACATAGGCCTTTGTATTTGTGACGGAGAAAATGCACATCGCATGTCACACCACACACCGGCGGCGTGGGTATGTGGGACTCACACCCACTAAAAACTCCGCCGTGAGCCTACTCTCACCCTGGGTGGATAGACCACGAGAACAGCAGCGACCCATCCAGCATGGCCCACTTCAGGGCCTTCCACTTCTAACCTAAACTCTCTTTCAGCGATGTCCGGGCTCACGTGGGACATCCCCGCAGCTCGAGGGCCTTGCAGTGTGGATGGTAGACTTCCCAATCCATCACCCGCTGGCCTCTCTTAAGGGCAGCACCAGGTCGCCATAAAGCCACGTGCGCCGTCCCGTCCACCTGCGGCGGATTGGATCAGCGAGGGAGTCATCCTCTCTGACCCGCTCTGCTGCTTACTTTTGCGAGATACATCCTTTCAGGACGCGACTGCCTCCCACTCCTCCCAGGCCCCCCACTGTCAGCCATGGTCCTGATATGGCCAGCTGGACATAGCCTCTCCCAAGTGGCACCAAGTGATGGTTGTGTGGTCGTACTCGACTATTAACGTATAATTGCAAGCGAGCTGTTGTATCTGTTCCACTCCATGGTCCACGTGAGCTGGAGCCAGACAGATTTTCTCAACCAGGACCCCTGCCTTGGTTGACTTCACGCGACCAGGTTCTAACAACCAGGAATGTCGACTAGGTGCGTGATGACATTATTTAATGCTTTATGCACAAAATGTTAACAGAGTTGGGTGCCTTACGCACTTTGCTAGTATTGTGAGACCGGCCTAGTTTGAGTTGCACTTCTAAGGAAATCAAATCTTGTTTTCATGTAGATAAGGAATATTATCGTGCTGGTCAAAACAAATATTTACAAGACTTGCAAGTACTTGGTTTTGTTCGTGCAATCGTGTTCCATATTTTATACTATAAGCATTAATTTTCTATGCAAGTATTTGGAACCTGGTTTTGGTCCTGGTATTTAAAGGAAGTATTGGATTTCACAAGTTCGACTCCTAGTTCAGCTAAAGTTATTGTCATCAGTGAGCCTGCCCACTGTGGTGACTGCACTCTTTACCTTTCCATACGCAAATTACTGCGCTCCAGTAGTCTCCAGCGAACTGTAGTGGAAAAAGGGAGGAAGTGACGGCATCAGGAACTGGTGTGGTGAAGCAGGGAGGTGAGACTGGAACTACTAGGACTAGGGCATAAATAAAAAGGCACATTTAAGCATCTGCTTATATTGACATATCGTGGTGGAGTGCCTCGCCTCACTCACACTGGTATACTATCAATACTGCTATGACTAGCCAGAGCCGCGGTGACTGCCTCACACCACGTACAGTACTGACTACAACAGAACCTCTACACATTCACTGTTCGGTTAGTAACAAATACCTGCAGGGCAATTGCGTAACTCCTTTGACAGTTTTATTTTGATGTAAAATTGAAGACGATGTTGATAACATCGCAATCAAACATTGGAATTGTATAACGACATAGAGGGACTTCATTATGAAGTAAATGACGTCAGGAGGGAAATCCATTGCGATGTAAATGACGTCATGTATGTTAGATCACGTTTCGTTATGCAAGTAAGATGCTGCAAGTATGCGTTTTAAGCTTTATCATTTATCAATTTCATGATGAATCCCTCCGACATCGTAATCAACAGTTTTGTGGTTCATCATTTCAGCCGAAAGACGTCCACTGCTGGACATAGGCCTCCCCCAATTAATGGGGGGATTAATTAATCAATTAATAGTTTTGTGGTTACGCAATTCGAATTGTATCATTTTTCCGGATTCAAAATTTACATTTTGTTGATTGCGATGCTGTTACACAATTGCCCTGCTGGTTCGATTGCGATTTTAATAACTTACAATTAATTCGTAATAATCATACAATCGTGGCTGGGGGGAACTGGATGCGGAAGATAGAGAACCGAGCGTTGTGGCACAACTTGGGAGAGGCCTATGTCCAGCAGTGGACTGCGATAGGCTGAGTTGATTGATACAATTATTCGTATACAGTTTTATTAAATTGTGTTTGATAATTTAACAATGTTAACTGGGTGTTCAAGTTTAGAATATATAATATTGTCGTAGAGTTAACTTGAGCGGAGTATAATACAATGCGGAAGCCTCCTCACAATGAGCGGAGAGCCGTCGCGCGTCGCCTGGGGGGGGGAGGGGGGGGGGGGACACGTTAATTACCATGTGTATGGCGGGATCGACAGACACGCGGTCTTATGCTGTTCGAAGGCCACACACAATGTTCCTCTAAACTAAGAGACGGATTATAACATCATTGTGAGGAGATATGCTATTGAAAGAGCAAGTATAACGCGTCGGGATCTGTTGTTACAGGAACTGTGTGAGTAGCTGAACACACGTACGCTTCTATCGTAGGATTTATGTGCAAAGATGTGTATGGAGTTGTGTTCATCTGCGCTGGAGACTCCCTGCCAACCCCAGGAGAGCCCAGCGTGATGGTACACTGTATGTGTGGATCGCAGTGTGTGTGCAAGCTGTGCATGTGCAAGTTACTGTGTGTGCAAGTTGCTGTCAGTGTGTGTTTGTGAGTGGGGCCGAACATCGTGTGCGGAGTGTTGGATTATAAGGGGAAATTAAATTAGTAAAATAATAGATTCTATCTTGTTCTATCTTGTATTCTTGTCTTCATGTAATATAAAGTATTTCGTTTTGGTAAAACGTAAAAATAATAAAAAAAGTTAAAATTGTATGTGGGTATTATATATTTTTTAATTGCAGATGGAGACATTAGTCGCAACCGAAAAATACCGGCTATGTTTTAAGTACAAATGTGTATGTGTAGATCACAGAGTAGGTGTGTGCAAGTATCAGTGTGTTTGTGCCAGTAACAGTATGTGTGTGCAAGTTACAGCGGCAGTGTCGGCGGCGAGCCCCCAGCCTGGCGCGTCGCCGACCACACTATTAATACTACAGACTACACACTCGCAGACATACGCCTCCCTACATTTGTCACCAGACACACACACATAAACACAACACTAGTTTTAATTTTTTTTCAATCATGAGCTTCTCCTTTCAATTCCCCGCTATTTTTCGTGTGAACGAAAGTTGTGTATGTGTGCGTGCGTTAGAGACGAATGTAAGAAGACAGGTCTGTGAATAGTACGTTATCTGTGCTTATTCTAACTATAATATATTAATATACAATACAACTATTATTATGTTTAGTACACATACACACGGCGTGCATGTGTGCGTGGTCACACTCACAGTCATACCTCAACGTAGAAGCCGATGTCTCACACCGGCTCACACACATCAATATAATTATTATGATTACAATAAAAAGTCAGACAACGTATAAATGCTTATAAAATTATGTGATTGATACTGTAGCTACTCTAAAAGGAGGGCTTGAAATAAATTGACTTTGCTTGTATTCATCAGATATGCCTCACATTCATATTATATTACATTATATCTGCCACATCGGTCGTATCGGATAGCCGCACGTATTGATTCTATCGGTGGTGTTCGTCGCATCGGTCGTGTCGGTCGTGTCGGTTGCATCGGTCGCATCGGTCGTGTCGGAGGTGTCGGGCGCGTCGGTGTGGTCGCCGGATAGTGTGTCGGCGACAGTTATGGTTCCTCACGCTCACCCACCTCTTCTTCGCTCCTTCTGTACAAGTAATGCAAGAAAATCTTTTATTAAGTATGCAGGCTAGAATTAAAAGGCGGCTACTGGAGGGAAAGTATCGTCAAACGTTGTGATTCTGGCAACGTTCTGAAACAACCCATCACTGGCGATGCTTACATTCAATTCAATACATTTCTTTGTCAAGCAGGTAGGTGATAAGTCGTTACAATACAACCAGCGAGACACTATGCTTCACCACATATTACAGGTATACAAATTTGGATGAGGCGTGCAGTTCATGAGCACACTTATTGGCCACTTTCATGACTTCATCTTCGAATTGCCGGGTCATTGTGGTGTAATTTCGTGTGCTCTGTCTGGTAGCGGTGGGTACCAGGAGCGCAGCACTCACTTGTGGTAGCGCGGCGGCTTGTGTCGGCAGCGGTACAGCGGGAACACGCCCGTGAACTCGCAGGAGCGCAGCACTCACTTGTGGTAGCGCGGCGGCTTGTGTCGGCAGCGGTACAGCGGGAACACGCCCGTGAACTCGCAGGAGCGCAGCACTCACTTGTGGTAGCGCGGCGGCTTGTGTCGGCAGCGGTACAGCGGGAACACGCCCGTGAACTCGCAGGAGCGCAGCACTCACTTGTGGTAGCGCGGCGGCTTGTGTCGGCAGCGGTACAGCGGGAACACGCCCGTGAACTCGCAGGAGCGCAGCACTCACTTGTGGTAGCGCGGCGGCTTGTGTCGGCAGCGGTACAGCGGGAACACGCCCGTGAACTCGCAGGAGCGCAGCACTCACTTGTGGTAGCGCGGCGGCTTGTGTCGGCAGCGGTACAGCGGGAACACGCCCGTGAACTCGCAGGAGCGCAGCACTCACTTGTGGTAGCGCGGCGGCTTGTGTCGGCAGCGGTACAGCGGGAACACGCCCGCGAACTCGCAGGAGCGCAGCACTCACTTGTGGTAGCGCGGCGGCTTGTGTCGGCAGCGGTACAGCGGGAACACGCCCGCGAACTCGCAGGAGCGCAGCACTCACTTGTGGTAGCGCGGCGGCTTGTGTCGGCAGCGGTACAGCGGGAACACGCCCGTGAACTCGCAGGAGCGCAGCACTCACTTGTGGTAGCGCGGCGGCTTGTGTCGGCAGCGGTACAGCGGGAACACGCCCGTGAACTCGCAGGAGCGCAGCACTCACTTGTGGTAGCGCGGCGGCTTGTGTCGGCAGCGGTACAGCGGGAACACGCCCGTGAACTCGCACAGCAGCGCGCGCGCACCGCCCCCCGCATCGCTCGCCACCCCCGCCAGCCCCGCCACCCCCGCCGCCCCCGCCGTGACGTCAGAGCGCTTGCCGTAGCGCGTGCTCATGAAGAACCTGCCGAATACATTGACGTCACCAACATGTCAGCGAGTTATTGAAGTAACATTATGAATACCGTCACTGTTTTAAAGATCAGCTGGCATGCTTTCCATTTAAGTGACTTACATTATATTCAGAATCAGATTTTTTGGAATAGCACTTGGGAAAAGGCTAGGATTATGTAGTAGTAAGAAGTGTGAGGGGGTGCATGTGTGTGGGTGTATGTGTTTGGGTGCATGCGTGTGGGTGCATTTGTGGTTGCAAGTGTGTGGGTGCATGTGTGCGGGCGCATGTGTGTGGGTGCATGTGTGTGGGTGCATGTGTGTGGGTGCATGTGTGTGGGTGCACGTGTTTGGGTGCATGTGTGTGGGTGCATGTGTTTGGGTGCATGTGTGTGGGTGCATGCGTGTGGATGCATGTGTTTGGGTGCATGCGTGTGGTTGCATGTGTGGGTGCATGTGTGTGGGTGCATGTGTGGGTTCATGTGTGTGGGTGCATGTGTGTGGGTGCGTGTGTGTGGGTGCATGTGTGTGGATGCTACCTGTCGTTGCGGGGTGCCAGGTGTCGCGCGGGGGGCGAACTGCGGCCGTAGCGCGTCGCCATCAGGAACGGCATGGGGGACACTGCGCAGTCATACAACACATTCATTATACATAATACAGCTGAAATATTCTATTGCGAAAACCATTTTAAAAGGCTATATTTATTTATAGACCACTCAGATGATAAGCGGACCCTCGAAATTCATTCGCTTTACTGGTACTATCCACGACGAGATACCACCAGTAGTGCAATGGACACGTTTGTCCGTAGTAAGAAAAAACTAGCGTTTATTAATAAAACTTTTAACAAAAAATTGAACGATATGAGTCGGCGCCAAACAAACAAGCAAAGTGCGTGCAAGTTGCAAGTGGTGCATAAAAAAAGCGCGCGGACCGCGCGGTGTTTGAAAAAATGAAGCTTTTAGTCTTTTCCTAACTAATCTAATGTAAATAACTAATTATGAGTCGGCGCCAAACAAACAAGCAAAGTGCGTGCGAGTTGCAAGTGGTCGAGCGGAGAACGCATTTTTGGAAAGTTATTGTTTATCGTTGAAAATTTCACGTTGTATTTGATGCTACGTTGTTTTTATTATTTATTTAAGGTAATTTAATGATCTTCGTTGATTGTTTGTTTGGCGCCGACTCATAATTAGTTATTTACATTAGTTTAGTTAGGAAAATAGTAATTAAGACTAAAAGCTTCATTTTATTTTCCGCTTTTTAGTTTCTGTTTTCGTCGGTTAAATTTTTTGTTAAAAAGTTTTTTTTTTTTGTGGCTAATATCTAACTTCAGATCTCCATTATATTGTAGTGTCTAGAACTACATTTAGGTGTGTCAAGTTTCAACAGAATCGGTTAACAGGTAAGAATTCAGTGGATGAACAAACACTTATCCCCTGTTTTACTACCCTTAGGGGTGGATTTTGATTTTGAAATTTAAATGGGACTAACTTCGAGATATACCCTATCCAATAAAAAAGAATCATCAAATTGGGACCACTCTGTTAAAAGTTATGCGTGGTCAAACATAAAAAAAAAGATACGCGGCGAATTGAGAACCTCCTCCATTTTGTCGTCGATTAGAAATGTACTTGTGCGATAAGATCGCCTATTGTACTCACATAATCTTTCTGTAAACTATTGTCTTTGTTTTCTTTTAGTGTATGTACCCTTTAGTAAAGGGTATAAATAATAAATAAATAAGTACTAATATTATATTATTGGTGGTACGTACTCTCGGCGGCCGCCGCCAGCAGCAGCACGCACGCACACACGCACAGGCACGCACACTCGCGCGCCCACATCGCGACACCTGCGACGCGCACACAGTTACAGTCAGTACTTACACGTGTTGCCAACACGCGCCAGCCAAATAAACAAGTGCTAAGACTTAAGGGTCATACATAGCTCGCTATAACCCTAGTATACCCCCGAAATGGGCACCACCTCTTGTCGCCTTAGGTTCTTCAGTGGCGATAATAGTACATTATGATACAAGTGAGCTAAGTTGACTGTTATACTCGAGGCTGGATTGCAGCCCGAGCCGAAGGCGAGGGCGTAATGGAGCCGACAGTATAATAGTCAATGCTCACGCGTGTCATACGACGTTTTTCAACATACTTGCGAGGATAAAAATATTAAATTATACATTTTAGACAAATATAAAATTTGTGAAAAATCATAAAAAAAGCGCGCGGACCGCGCGGTGTTTGAAAAAATGAAGCTTTTAGTCTTTTCCTAACTAATCTAATGTAAATAACTAATTATGAGTCGGCGCCAAACAAACAAGCAAAGTGCGTGCGAGTTGCAAGTGGTCGAGCGGAGAACGCATTTTTGGAAAGTTATTGTTTATCGTTGAAAATTTCACGTTGTATTTGATGCTACGTTGTTTTTATTATTTATTTAAAGTAATTTAATCATCTTTGTTGCTTGTTTGTTTGGCGCCGACTCATAATTAGTTATTTACATTAGATTAGTTAAGAAAAGACTAAAAGCTTCATTTCATTTTTCGCTTTTCGGTTTCTGTTTTCGTCGGTTCAATTTTTTGTTAAAAAGTTTAATTTTTAATTTTTTTGTGGCTAATATCTAACTCCAGGTCTCCATTATGTTGTAGTGTCTAGAACTACATTTATGTGTGCAAAGTTTCAACAGAATCGATTAACAGGTAAGAATTCAGTGGGTGAACAAACACTCATCCCCTGTTTTCCTAACCTTAGAGGTGGATTTTGATTTTGAAATTTAAATGGGACCAACTTTGAAATATACCCTATCCATTAAAAAAAGAATCATTAAAATCGGACTACTCTGTAAAAAGTTATGCGTGGTCATACATAGAAAATAAAAATAAAAATACGCGTCGAATTGAGAACCTCCTCCTTTTTTTCGTCGGTTAAAAAGAGAGTTTTGTGACTCTTTCGGCATTTGGTGCTAGAAGAGAAGTAATTAGAGAACCAATGTCGTCAAATGCTGCCTTTGTAGAACTTTTAGGGTTCAATGATAGTTTGTTTTCGCTTGTCTAGAACTTTAAGAGGTAATATCAAATGCTTATTTCTTCTATAGATGTTATAGTTGTATGATTCTCCCCTACCCTTACCCCTTAAGCTCATCCTCTTATCGCTCTTAGAGACGTGTAGTATAGCGATGAGTGAAACGCTCTTAAGTCGTCTGAAGATATAAATAAATAAAATGAATAAATATTTATGGGACATTTTTACACAGCACCATCTAGTCCCAAACTAAGCAGAGCTTGTGCTGTGGGTACCAGACAATGGATGTAATACGTGGGACACTCAGAAAGTTTTGCGAAACTAAAAAAAATTGTTCTATACGTACATATATTTTTATCAAATCTTTTCAAAGTACTTTCCACCAGCCTCTATACAAAGATTCATGCGCCTAAACCAGTTTTCAAAACACTTTTTCCAGTCCGCCGCAGACACCTCGTTTACAGCCTGCTCGAACGCAGCCAGCGCATCTTCCGGCGACGAAAATTGTATCCCTTTGAGCTGATTTTTTATTTTTGGGAATAAAAAGAAGTCACACGGTGCTAGATCAGGGCTGTAAGGAGGGTGACCCAGGAGTTTGACTGGCGTGCTGTCCAGGAAGTCCCTCGTTTTGAGTGCGGTGTGCGCAGGTGCATTGTCGTGGTGGAGCAGTAGCCCGCGGAGCCCTGTGTTTGGTCGCTTGTTGCTTATAACAGAGAAAACTTCTGGCAAACATTTGGTAGTATACCATTCGGCATTAATGCTTCTTTGATCCCGTAAGGGAATTGATACCAAGTGGCCAGTCAAATTAAAAAAGCTAGCGATCAAAATCTTACCCCCGCTTCTAGATCGCTTCACTTTGGTAGGCGTTGGCTCATTTTGAAACACCCAAACAGTCGACTGGCGCTTGGTTTCTGGGTCGTATTGATAAATCCAGGACTCATCACCTGTAACGATGTCGTAAACACGCCGAGACGAGCCTGCTTCAAATTTGTTAAGCATATCACGGCACCATTCCACCCGGGCCTGCTTCTGAGCATCGGTGAGGTTGTGCGGCACCCAGCGTGATACTATCCTCCTCACGCGAAGATGGCTGTGTAGAATCTCGTGAACGCTTCCCGATCCAATCTTCAATATGTGTTGAATCTCCTGATATGTAATTCGCCTATTGTCTTGGATTAAATTTTTCACTGCTAGCACGTTTTCTTCGGTAACAGCCGTCAAAGGGCGACCGCTTCTTTCATCATCCCCCAAAGTTGGGCGACCGCGCTTGAATTCGTTATACCAACGATACACGGTTGCCTTGGAAGGGCCTTCATCCATGAATGCCATTTGAAGTCTATCGTACGATTCATCCGGTTTCAGGCGACACTTGAAATCGTATAAAATCATAGCTCTAAAATGTTCCCGGCGCAGATCCATATTTCAGTGAGACACAATACTTTGAATTAACTCGCAAAAAATGTGGAGGGAAATTTTGAAATTGGAACTTACTTATTTTTACTTATAAATAATCATATTTTCGAAAAACATTATAACTGGCCAGTCTCCCATATATAAAAACTTTTTTTCGCAATACTTTCTGAGGGGCCTGGTATTCGTATGACAACCGGGACCGACAGCTTAACGTGCTCTCCGAGGCACGGAGGGGTTTCGATGTGTAACGAAACGGTCACCCATCAACAGACTGACCGCGGCAAGTGCAGCTTAACCTTGCAGATCGTACAATCCGCGCAGTCGTTGCTTAGCTACGAGCCCCTCTAGAATAAAGTGTATTATTTTATTATCTTCAACGCATTTATGCAGGCAAAGCGAAATCTAAACGTGTTCACGGTAGCTTAGTGGCTAAAGCACTGGCGTACTGAGCCAGGAGTCGCAGGTACGAATCCTGCTCGTGAGCGCTTTTTCTTTCCGCAATTTATATGTAAAATGTATTATTTATTAGTGAGTAGCAGCACGGATCATCCGAACGTGAGAGGTGTTCTCTGGATATTTGGCTATGAGTATGGTTTGGGTATAACTTATTTTACAAAACACTGGACACTGGGGAGTGGTTGTGTGAACATGACATGTTACAGTCTGGTTCAACCGTTTCTGTAAAGCTAGAGAAAACGCGCGCAGTCCGTCCGTACAATGTATGAAGCCTGGCGTACTGACAGTATTGAATGTATGTCCGGTTTAAACAAGATCTAAAATAATTGACAAGTTTGATTTGTTAATCATCATAAAGTTTATAATAAAACAAAGTTTAAGCGGATTAACATAACATAACATCACGCCTGTATTTCCCCGAAGGGGTAGGCAGAGGTGTAATAGTACACCCACATTTCACCAGTTATGTTATATAGTCCCATGTAATAGGGGGCGAGCCTATTGCCATTGACCGGGCACAAATCCAGACTCCGGGCTGCTACTGAGAATTTCCTAATGAAAAAACCCAATAACACTTTGCCCGACCCGGGAATCGAACCCAGGACCCCAAGCTCAGCAGTCGCGCTTGCAACCACTAGACCAAAGAGGCAGTCGAGAAATATTTGTAAAGACGCTTGTCATCTTAGTCTACCTGCGACCAAGAAATGCTGCAAAGCTTTCGAAACGTCAGGGAAACCAATTTAAATAATATATGCGATTTAATCCGGTTAAACTTTGTTTTATTATAATGTGTAGTGATCGCGAAAACCTAAGAAGTTATTATCATAAAGTTTGTCACGTGAATTTTCAGATGTTTCCGTGTTTCTTACTAAAATTGATTGAATGTTTATTGAACGTCAACACTGTTAGGGCTATTGCTATCAGCAGGAGCGAGCTGCGCCGCTACACACGCTGTATAGCTCTGTCTCTGTCCAACAGCTGTAGTGACGTCAGGAGGTCGGTAATATGGTCGTGTCGTCGGAAGCAACAATATCCTCCGGCGGAGGCTGTTTTTTCGCCGGAAGCGTGTTTTTCCCGGTCGTCCGGCGTCCGGCGGCCGGTTGTTGTTGTTGCCGGTAGCAACTATTAATAGACACGACGAGGGCTCGCAGTTCATCTGATTGTTGTTGTTTGATTAGTGGGCCGACATACACACACACATACATACTATCACGCCTGTTTCCCATTGGGGTAGGCAGAGACTATGGATTTCCACCTGCTACGATCCTGACACACCTCTTTCGCTTCATCTACGTCCATTAACCTGGTCATGCATGCTCGTCGGTTTAGAGAACTCTTAACCTGGCATTTTTTGAGAACATCCGCGATTTGATCGCGATACGTTCGCCGAGGTCGTCCCCTTCCAACTCTTCCATCCACACTCGCTTCGTATACATGTTTCGTCAATCTCCTCTCGTCCATCCTCTCTATATGTCCAAAACATCTTAACATACCTTTCTCAATCTTTGTCACTACATCTTCTTTCACTCCACAACGCTCCCTTATCACGTTATTCCTTACTTTATCTCTCAAAGTTACACCACACATACTTCTCAAAGCTCTCATTTCTACTGCATTTATTCTGCTTTCATGTTTTTTCTGCCATACCCAACTTTTTTTTTTTTCTTTTTTTTTGTGGGCAGATAGTTGGTACTAAAACCAGACCCGTATTAATACACCGCTCCCTATATTGCTTTTGTTGTGCGTCCACGAGAGAACATTCAGACGCTCTCCGTCACAACACTAGCTCTGTAGTGCGACATCTCTCGGCGACTCACGGAACCGAATAACAACATTTAGTATTAACGCAACATTATGTATTAAATACGATAGTACTGGATACAGGATACTGTATCTTAAGATCTGTCTCTGGGACTCTTATTATGAAAACTAATTAACAATGACGTCATCGATGTCGAAATGGTGAGGTTGGAAGTCAGCTGTGGCACAGTTTATACCCGACTACCCCAGAAGATGGCTAATGTTTCACCCGACTACCCCAGAAGATGGCTAATGTTTTACCCGACTACCCCAGAAGATGGCTAATGTTTTACCCGACTACCCCAGAAGATGGCTAATGTTTTACCCGACTACCCCAGAAGATGGCTAATGTTTCACCCGACTACCCCAGAAGATGGCTAATGTTTCACCCGACTACCCCAGAAGATGGCTAATGTTTTACCCGACTACCCCAGAAGATGGCTAATGTTTCACCCGACTACCCCAGAAGATGGCTAATGTTTCACCCGACTACCCCAGAAGATGGCTAATGTTTTACCCGACTACCCCAGAAGATGGCTAATGTTTCACCCGACTACCCCAGAAGATGGCTAATGTTTTACCCGACTACCCCAGAAGATGGCTAATGTTTTACCCGACTACCCCAGAAGATGGCTAATGTTTTACCCGACTACCCCAGAAGATGGCTAATGTTTCACCCGACTACCCCAGAAGATGGCTAATGTTTCACCCGACTACCCCAGAAGATGGCTAATGTTTTACCCGACTACCCCAGAAGATGGCTAATGTTTCACCCGACTACCCCAGAAGATGGCTAATGTTTCACCCGACTACCCCAGAAGATGGCTAATGTTTTACCCGACTACCCCAGAAGATGGCTAATGTTTCACCCGACTACCCCAGAAGATGGCTAATGTTTTACCCGACTACCCCAGAAGATGGCTAATGTTTTACCCGACTACCCCAGAAGATGGCTAATGTTTTACCCGACTACCCCAGAAGATGGCGAATGTTTTACCCGACTACCCCAGAAGATGGCTAATGTTTTACCCGACTACCCCAGAAGATGGCTAATGTTTTTCGGTTGTTGTATGTATTTTTGTCTGTCTGTTTCATTGTGACTTCATATAGCCTAAACAGCTTGACGGGTTTTGAGTGTCATAGGCTACAATTTTTGGTAATGATGCTTGCAATTAATAATATATCAAAAATACAAAAACAATAAAGTCATCAAAATAAGCAAATTTAGAAACAGGTCATATATATACACTCGGGAGCAATGAATCCGGGTCACCAATATAAACCTTGATATCTCGGAAACCAAGAATCAGAGGACTTTCAAGTAAAAAGCATTTTATAGATTATTTATTAATAACAAACTATTGATTATTTTATAGAGTGTTTATTAAGATCTTTTTATTTAAATAAGCTGTCATTCTTAGTTTCCGAGGTATTAAGGTTTGTGTTGCTGACCCGGATTCATTGCTCCCGAGTGTATTTAAAGATATTGATTAAAAGTTAGATTTTATTTTCAGATACTCAGTGAGCGAATTTTTCTTCCAACAATTTGGATTTTTAGATTGCGCTCCGCATGTGTTAAAATAATATAAAAATAACAAAAATATAACTATACAGAATTGTATGTAAGGTGCCGTGTGGATATTGGGTAGTATGTGTGTGGAAAATAAACCCTTTTGTTTGTCACCATTCCAGATATCAGTCGATCATAAGTTTCAGTTAAACGCACGTATGTACACACACAGTGACACACGTGACTCACACAATTAACGTAAGTTGTGTAACTAGTCGAGCTCAATTAATTGCTGTAAGTACCTGCGGGACCACCTGTCAGTCAGACAGTCAGTCAGTCAGATGGAGCCGCGACTATTGTAGTGTGTGGCTCACCTTACCTCGTGTAGTATATATTTAGGTATAAGTTTAGTGTAAGAGATTCATTAAATATTAGACATTGTACTGGATAACACGTCTTTGATCCTATACCATACGCCCCACATTGCACTATATCTCAAGTTCTACTAATTACTACGCTACAATCATTTGCCAACAAGATGGCATTTTTTTTTCAAGAAATGTACCTAATTAAGTATTTTTTATGTGCACCTACCGCATGTCGTCTTGTTGTGGCAATAAATCATTTTTCTTTCTTCTTTCTTTTCTTTCAACATAATTATCGTTGTTTGTGTTTTCGTAGGTTCTTACAAAAGTCACGGAATGATTATGAAAAAGACACGATACAGATGTGCTTACAATATTAACATTCTGTGTCGGACTCAATTATTTATATTTCTAGCACACTCAATACTATTAAGAAACTGATTGCAGACTAAACTGCTTTACTTGATATGATACATCGCTGTTGAACTGCGCGGCCCGGCCAGTGACCAGCAGTCAGTCAGCCTTATCAGTTTATTAAGAAAACTAGTTTAACTAACTATTTTATTATTTTTTAACGCATTTTACGCATGCGAAGCGAATTCGAAAGATTTAAATTGTGGAAAGAAAAAATCGCTCACGAGCAGGATTCGAACCTGTGACTCCTGGCTCAGTATGCCAGTGCTTTAGCCACTAAGCTACCGTGAACACTGCTCGTGGTAACGAAATTATCCTCCACTATACGTCTTTGGGTGACGTCAGCGATGTCTTATTAAAAAAAAAATTATATTAATTTTTTTTTTTTTTTTTTAATTTTTTTTATTATATATATATTTTTTTTATTAAAAATAATAAAATAATTAGTAAGGGTAGGCATATCTATACGACTTTGATTTAACTGCAAAGTTAGTCGAGTCGGTTAAGGAACAATGTTTCTTAATAAGATATCGCTGACGTCACCCAAAGACGTATAGTGGAGGATAATTTCGATACCACGAGCAGTGTTCACGGTAGCTTAGTGGCTAAAGCACAGGCGTACTGAGCCAGGAGTCGCAGGTTCGAATCCTGCTCGTGAGCGATTTTTTCTTTCCACAATTTAAATCTTTAGTTTAACTAACGTTTGAAAACATGTACAGTCAGCTGCAGGAGGGTGTATACACAGGCGAAATTAAAGTACAGGTACTGTAGTTTAATCAGAAACTATTATCTAGAAAAAGAAAAAGAAGTAGATAGAAAAAATCCGAAAAACAGCGAAGAATAATTTACAGAGTTAATAGTTTCTGATTAAACTACAGTACCTGTACTGCTATTATTCAAAACGAATATTCCATAAATGATGTATTCAGCGAGTAATTTTGTTTTTACTGATGGTGGCGCCACTTGACTACATGCACCTTAAGAATAAAACTTTTTAACAAAAAATTGAGCCGACGAAAACAGAAACTGAAAAGCGAAAAATAACTAATTATGAGTCGGCGCCAAACGAACTTTTATCAAGCAAAGTGCGTGCAAGTTGCAAGTGGCCGAGCGGAGAAAGCATTTTTGGAAAGTTATTTTTTATTGTTGAAAATTTCACGTTGTATCTGATGTGACGTTGTTTTTATTATTTATTTAAAGTAATTTAATGATCTTTGTTGATTGGTTGTTTGGCGCCGACTCATAATTAGTTATTTTTCGCTTTTCAGTTTCTGTTTTCGTCGGTTCAATTTTTTGTTAAAAAGTTTTATTTTTCATTTTTTAGTGGTTTTAATCTAACTTCAGGTCTCCATTATGTCGTAGTGTCTAGAACTATATTTATGTGTGTCAAGTTTCAACAGAATCGGTTAACAGGTAAGAATTCAGTGGGTGAACAAACACTCATCCCCTGTTTTATACCCTTAGGGGTGGATTTTGATTTTGAAATTTAAATGGGACCAACTTCGAGATATACCCTATCCATTAAAAAAAGAATCATCAAAATCGGACCACTCTGCAAACAGTTATGCGTGGTCATACATAAAAAAAATTTAAAAAAATATATATATATATACGCGTCGAATTGAGAACCTCCTCCTTTTTTTCGTCGGTTAAAAAGTAGGGATTGTAACAATTTAATATTTTTACATTACAGCAACTTCTAACACATACGAGTTTTGACGACGTCTGTGGTCTAGTGGTTCGAGGGACGGACTGCTGATCACGAGGTCGTGGGTTCGATTCTCACAGGACACAAATATTTGTGTGATGAACATAAGTGCTTGTGTTGGTCTGGGTGTTTCTTACGTATTATAAGTATGTATTTACAACAAAAAAAAAAGTATATAAGTATTATATCCATTGTCTAGTACCCATAGCACAAGCTCTGCTTAGCTTGGGACTAGATGGTGATGTGTAAAAATGTCCCAAAGATATTTATATTTATTTATTTGCGCGCTGCTGACTGTACGAGTAGCATGTACGATCTATTTCTGTAACAGCTGCTTATAAGTTACGTGTCATTATGTAGCGTACTAAGTGAATTTGAAATAATGCAATATGTACCATAAATAATACCATAAAAAGAATATCATTATTAACTTAGAAGCTTCCCACCAAAGTGTCCCTGCCCACACCGCGTCTACTATCATTCCATTACATTCCATTTACACTCGTCATTGCCCTTATTTTTTTGCCCTGCGACCCCCCCCCCTCCGCACCCCGCACCCCGCGCGGCTGCCCACGGGCCGCACTAAAATAAAATACGTATAAAAATTGATAGCGCCCTGACTCGGTACGACGTCGAACACTTTTAAATAATTAAAACGTTCAGTTTATTAGTCATTTGTGTTGTAAGACCCCCCCCCACCCCCACCCCACCAGCACTCACTGCAGCGAATAGCTCAGTTGTCTCAATTAATAAATAAATAAAATAACGTTTATTAGCAACCAAATATGTTTCATAACAATGGAGCTCTGTCTCCTGAACTAGGTGACAACCTGTATCTCAGGAAACAGTGCCTTCCCTAAAACTAAGCTCTAAGTTTTATATTCGGTAAGAAGTAGGTGCATTGCTTTTCATTGTTCCTTAATAATTGTTGTTAGAAGTAGTAAATAATAAAAAAAATGTAAAAAAAAAGAAAGTAAATTAATGTAACACACACATATTAAAATGAGATTGTTCACAAATAGATCACCCTGTCATCAAGTCTTATGCGACTTCAAGACAGTAATATAAATAATAATTTAAAAAATTTAAATATATTTTCATAGTTATCGTAATATCGTAGCCGCGTAGGCGTCGTAGCCGTTGTTCGTAGCAAACAAAAGACATCAACGCACTTCATAACAATAAACTTTTAGCTTACGAGAGTTACAGTAGTGCATCTATCATAGTGTTATTGTTAAGTAATCAAATAATGAAAATGCTTCGTGAATTTTATTATTCATACAAATACTAACATTGTAATTTCATGATGTGCTCGAATTGTTATATCATTTCAGTCGGAAGACGTCCACCGCTGGACATATACCTATATATACGCCATAATCGCCACGCTTGGCAGGCGGGTTGGCGATTGCAGTTGGTTGGTTAAATACACAGAGGACGTTGCTGCCTATCCTCTGGTGAATCCCTTAGTCGCCTTTTACGACACCTATGAGAAGATATAGGGTGGTGAAATTCTTTGCATCCGGCACCACACGGACGAATTGTTATATAAACTAATATAATAAATGAATTCATAAATTGCAGCAAAAAATACTGTAATCAGTTTTCAGTATAAAAATGATGGAACATTTACTGTCATCGTTAATTTATCAAAACATTTCACTATTACTTATTTTAATATTACTTTGCAGAGAAACACGGAAATGGGGCACACACATAACGCTTGTAGGGAAATTGTAATTACACAATATACATACTGTTAATATCTAAACTGTCGTACACGGGTTGTGCTTTGAAATAGCAAAACACTGTCTCTCAAGATACAGGTTTTTTACTTAGTTTGAGAGACAGTAGACAATGTTGACTGTTTCTAAATTGCTTTATTAATTAGTTAATAAGTAATTTGTATGGCTGTGTTTTTAATAAATTATTTATTATTATTACTTTTTTTCTATGTAAATACAAATGATGCATAGAATAGTTATAACAACACGTGTAGTGTACAACAGTATGAAGTTTACCTGCAGCTCGTGTTGGCAGCGGAGGTGCAGCGCTGTGCTCCGCGGCGCGACGCTCGCGGACTGAGCCGCCGCCGCCGCGCGCCGCTATATATGCGCCGCACGCACACACGCACGCGAGCACACACGCGAGCGCCGCTCGTACACACTCGTCTCCTCAAAGGGTAGGGAGGCCTCGCTGATGAGCGATTCCAAATTAACTTTTCAGTCGGAATGAAGATTCAGCTCCCAGAAGATGAGACAATTCTCGGCCACACGCTTCAGATGATACCACGTGTGAGTCGATTGTGTTATTGTCATTTTTATTTAAATGAATGTATTTTATTCGATGTGGTGGATCCTGATAAGTAGTATCAAATTATCGCTGAAATAAATGTAGTTTATTGAAGTGAAACTTCTATATAGACGGGGGGTATTAGGATTTTTCTGTCACAAAAAGCGTTACTGTGAGTTTGCACTGACGAAACATTCACATAAAAACATGTTGAAAAGTCAGTTTTCTGTCAATGTATCGAATCGCGTTCCCAATATCACACAACTTGTTGAAACGAAACTTGTTTGACATTTCATAGTCTATTGACATGTTTCACAATTAATTTCGATACACTTCAAAGTATCTGCTTTCGGCCATACATGTTTACAGACCTCATTGGATAACACAAAAAACGAGATTTATACAAGTTTTGACACATGATTAAGCATCAGTGCGAACGGCCGCCGTGACAAATCTATAGACAAACAAGTCAATGTTTAAGTTTTTAGTCAGTGTGTCACGTCGTGGCCGGTGTGGGTGGCTCGGGCAGGAGACTTCAGGGTCGAGGGTTCGGTGGCTTGGCACACGGTGACACACGGAAGTAGGAGGAGAACAGGAACTACAGGAACAGAACTCAGGAACAACAGGAACTAGTGGTACAGGAACTGCAGGAACTAGTGGTATGGAAGTATGGAACTCCTCTGAGGTATGAGGGCACAGAGGGCCAGTAGTACGGAGGGCCGGAGGAGTGGTAGGTCAACTCCGACTATAAAACAATTGAGCTGCTGCTATGTCCATGCAGCGAGCTCGGGCTGGATTCAGGAAATCAGGTAGGTAGGTAGGTAGGTTGGTAGGTCGGCACAAACAATAAAAACACAACAGGAACGATTTGGGTATACTGTATCTCACTAACTGGTAAATTGATACATTTACTATTTGTTAATAAAATAATATAATGATTATAAGACACAGTCACAGACACACGAGTGTCTTTCAGCGTACAATATAGAAACTGGATAAGTAAAATAATATAAAAAATACTGTAATGGTCGGACACGTCCATGCCCGGCCAAGGCTACGATATAAGTCTGTTGTTTTAAGTTAAAAATAGAAAATTATGGAAGATTTTAAAATTTTGAATTTGGATAGGTAAAGTTTTATAAAGTGGCCAGGAAGTTTCAATAAGGTGGTGAGCAGCGTAACGAGTTTAGCCTCGTTACAAGTGCAAACACAGCCAACAACAAATCTTGAAATATGTCAAAGAATTTACCCAGTTTTCTGCAGTGCGAACGTAACAATCAACAAAACAAGTTGTGACATTAGTTTCATATGACAAGTTTCGAGACATTACATGTTAAATGTTTTTTGGTGCAATCCCACAGTTACGGCCGCGTAAATAAAGTCAAAAAGATCAGAGGCTCTAGTAGGATTCGAACCTGTGACTCTTATTTCTCAAGTCTAACACTGTCCCCGATATGCTATCGTGACCGATAGTTTAGATGTCGAATCTAACTTACACTTACGTCTTTTGGTGACATCAGAATTTTTCTTTTTATAATTTATATCTATAGCGGATTGTTAATAAATAAATAAATAAAATAAAAATAAAAATATTTTATTGTCAGGCATCGAGGCCCATAGCATTAATGTAGCTACTTGTCCAATTTGAAAACCTTCCCGTAAAACTTCAAGTTGAAATTTTGTTGCGATTCGTTTTGCCACTTGTCCGTTGCCATTCGTTTTTCCACTTGTCCGTTGAAGTTTCACTTCTACTATGTGTCCCAGCACACATTTAGTTTTTTTTTAATGTTTAATTTGTAGCGACATACCAGGCCCCTCAGAAAGTATTGCGAAAAAAAGTTTTTATATATGGGAGACTGGCCAGTTATAATGTTTTTCGAAAATATGATTATTTATAAGTAAAAATAAGTAAGTTCCAATTTCAAAATTTCCCTCCACATTTTTTGCGAGTTAATTCAAAGTATTGTGTCTCACTGAAATATGGATCTGCGCCGGGAACATTTTAGAGCTATGATTTTATACGATTTCAAGTGTCGCCTGAAACCGGATGAATCGTACGATAGACTTCAAATGGCATTCATGGATGAAGGCCCTTCCAAGGCAACCGTGTATCGTTGGTATAACGAATTCAAGCGCGGTCGACCAACTTTGGGGGATGACGAAAGAAGCGGTCGCCCTTTGACGGCTGTTACCGAAGAAAACGTGCTAGCAGTGAAAAATTTAATCCAAGACAATAGGCGAATTACATATCAGGAGATTCAACACATATTGAAGATTGGATCGGGAAGCGTTCACGAGATTCTACACAGCCATCTTCGCGTGAGGAGGATAGTATCACGCTGGGTGCCGCACAACCTCACCGATGCTCAGAAGCAGGCCCGGGTGGAATGGTGCCGTGATATGCTTAACAAATTTGAAGCAGGCTCGTCTCGGCGTGTTTACGACATCGTTACAGGTGATGAGTCCTGGATTTATCAATACGACCCAGAAACCAAGCGCCAGTCGACTGTTTGGGTGTTTCAAAATGAGCCAACGCCTACCAAAGTGAAGCGATCTAGAAGCGGGGGTAAGATTTTGATCGCTAGCTTTTTTAATTTGACTGGCCACTTGGTATCAATTCCCTTACGGGATCAAAGAAGCATTAATGCCGAATGGTATACTATCAAATGTTTGCCAGAAGTTTTCTCTGTTATAAGCAACAAGCGACCAAACACAGGGCTCCGCGGGCTACTGCTCCACCACGACAATGCACCTGCGCACACCGCACTCAAAACGAGCGACTTCCTGGACAGCAAGCCAGTCAAACTCCTGGGTCACCCTCCTTACAGCCCTGATCTATCACCGTATGACTTCTTTTTATTCCCAAAAATAAAAAATCAGCTCAAAGGGATACAATTTTCGTCGCCGGAAGATGCGCTGGCTGCGTTCGAGCAGGCTGTAAACGAGGTGTCTGCGGCGGACTGGAAAAAGTGTTTTGAAAACTGGTTTAGGCGCATGAATCTTTGTATAGAGGCTGGTGGAAAGTACTTTGAAAAGATTTGATAAAAATATATGTACGTATAGAACAATTTTTTTTAGTTTCGCAAAACTTTCTGAGTGTCCCACGTATATCGCGCTACATAGTACGGGTGCCAATTGAGATTTTCGACACTTCCGTGGTACCTAGTTCCGCCATACGCACAACTGGTATGTACTTATTTGGCATGTTTTCTTAAACACAAAAAGTGCGGTAGTCACTTCCTAGGGGTATGGGGGGGTAGCTATGACGCAGCAAAGATGGCGGCCGGGCTATTCTGCTTAGCGTTATTTATAGATAACTACTGGACCGATTCTCATAAATAAGGTGTCAAATGAAAGAACATACAATGCACATTATTTCATTTTATACATTTGTTCATGTGAAGCCAATACCAACAGAAATATTAACAAAAAAATACATTTTGAAAAATAAAACTCCTATTAATATGTAAATAGCTCGGTAACCGTCAGGATTATGGAAATTACGGTAACGTAAACCGTATTGCTATTTTTATCATCTTTCTAATGAAAGTTAAATCAATACAATCGAGTAATAAATAACGGAGCTACAGTCGTTTTAGTGAGCGTCGGCAGCGCCGAGCTGTCGACGGTAGCTGAGCCCTTGGTACGAATAATCTCGAATTGAGAACAGCTTGAGTCGAAATGTGGTCCCATCCGGCAGAAAGCATGAAACTTGGCATGCATGTAGCTTTTATATTATGTGCTTCAATTTATAAGGAGAAACACGTCGAAAAATTATTGTTTCCCCCCTCTCCCGTTCCTTTGTGTCCCCAATCGTAGTTTTTTTTAATTTTCTATAAAAACGGTTAATGTTTCGAGAAAACGGTCAAAGGCCAATATATTTTTCACCAGGGGAGTCACCGATGCGTTGCCGACCTTTTAAAAAGACGTATGCTCTTTTCTTGAAGAGCCTTCAAGAAAAGAATGTCCTGCCATGTCGAATTTGTTCGGGAAAATCGCTGACGTAAGTTTGTACCACAGTTTTGCTGTACGATGCAAAAAATGGCGTGTGAAATGTACAGTAGTAGACCGCCAACCATCAAGATGGTGAGGATGGAATTTAGATTTATGGCGGGTGGTACGATCGTGTAAGTCGGCGGCATAGAACTCGCCTTGCCAGCGACCACCCTCATATTTATCATGTATGTACTTAAGTGGACTAGTGTCAGTGATCAGTGGTACTTACCTACTTAACTTCACTTCCGTTGTTGACCCGGTAGAGTGATTACTCCGTCACTGCTGGTTACCACTAGCAGTGACAGAGTAATAACTCTACCGGGTATTTTTCAAGAACTAGGTCTCCCCTTGCCAGTGACCACCCTCTTATTTATCATGTATGTAAGTAGACCAGTGCCCCCTAAACACGGTCCACGGTATCCAAGGTGCCAGTGGAGGAGAAGTGATCTTTTGGCAAGATATGATATCGTGACTTACGAAAACACAAGCGACGTGAAAGACCAAGCAAGAAAGGCGTTATTTATCAAGGGACGGGCTGTGCGGATGGATAAGCTGTCGACAACATTTGCCACTCTTTTACGGCATACGAAAGGAGCATGTTTACAGGCAGGACCGATCTGGGGTCAAAGCTTGATAGCAATTAGCAACCCCTGAATATACTTACTTCAAGGAAAGATAGTGTTTGGACTCTATTATGGAGTACGGAAAAGGAATCCTCAGCTTCCGTAAAGGGGTTGAGGAAATGTTCCTGTCACAGCTGCATTACAGTTTGATATCTACGTTGGCTTCGCTACACTGACCTGTTATAAGGGCCGGAGTGATTGCTACACAAACATATGCATATGCATAAGTCATAAATAAAAATACATACAATTTTAATTAGACTTGATGGGAAGTTTCATTAAATTGCTTGAAACCCTGTATTTACATCAAAGAATGTTAGCTTATTTGGAAAACCGTAAGTCCTATCAACATACATCCAATGACAATATTGTAGAAAATTTAATGAAAAATATATTGGCCTTTGACCGTTTTCTCGAAACATTAACCGTTTTTATAGAAAATTAAAAAAAACTACGATTGGGGACACAAAGGAAGGGGAGAGGGGGGAAACAATAATTTTTCGACGTGTTTCTACTTATAAATTGAAGCACATAATATAAAAGCTACATGCATGCCAAGTTTAATGCTTTCTGCCGGATGGGACCACATTTCGACTCAAGCTGTTCTCAATTCGAGATTATTCGTACCAAGGGCTCAGCTACCGTCGACAGCTCGGCGCTGCCGACGCTCACTAAAACGACTAGCTCCGTTATTTATTACTCGATTGTATTGATTTAAGTTTCATTAGAAAGATGGTATAGATAACAATACGGTTTACGTTACCGTAATTTCCATAATCCTGACGGTTACCGAGCTATTTACATATTAATAGGAGTTTTATTTTTCAAAATGTAGTTTTTGTTAATATTTCTGTTGGTATTGGCTTCACATGAACAAATGTATATAATGAAATAATTTGCATTGTATGTTCTTTCATTTGACACCTTATTTATGAGAATCGGTCCAGTAGTTATCTAGAAATAACGCTAAACAGAATAGCCCGGCCGCCATCTTTGCTGCGTCATAGCTACCCCCCCCATACCCCTAGGAAGTGACTACCGCACTTTTTGTGTTCAGGAAAACATGCCAAATAAGTACATACCAGTTGTGCGTATGGCGGAACTAGGTGCCACGGAAGTGTCGAAAATCTCAATTGGCACCCGTACTATGTAGCGCGATATATGTCGCTACAAATTAAACATTAAAAAAAACTAAATGTGTGCTGGGACACATAGTAGAAGTGAAACTTCAACGGACAAGTGGAAAAACGAATGGCAACGGACAAGTGGCAAAACGAATCGCAACAAAATTTCAACTTGAAGTTTTACGGGAAGGTTTTCAAATTGGACAAGTAGCTACATTAATGCTATGGGCCTCGATGCCTGACAATAAAATATTTTTATTTTTAATTTATTTATTAAGAATCCGCTATAGATATAAATTATAAAAAGAAAAATTCTGATGTCACCAAAAGACGTAAGTGTAAGTTAGATTCGACATCTAAACTATCGGTCACGATAGCATATCGGGGACAGTGTTAGACTTGAGAAATAAGAGTCACAGGTTCGAATCCTACTAGAGCCTCTGATCTTTTTGACTTTATTTACGCGGCCGTAACTGTGGGATTGCACCAAAAAACATTTAACATGTAATGTCTCGAAACTTGTCATATGAAACTAATGTCACAACTTGTTTTGTTGATTGTTACGTTCGCACTGCAGAAAACTGGGTAAATTCTTTGACAGATTTCAAGATTTGTTGTTGGCTGTGTTTGCACTGACTAAAAACTTAAACATTGACTTGTTTGTCTATAGATTTGTCACGGCGGCCGTTCGCACTGATGCTTAATCATGTGTCAAAACTTGTATAAATCTCGTTTTTTGTGTTATCCAATGAGGTCTGTAAACATGTATGGCCGAAAGCAGATACTTTGAAGTGTATCGAAATTAATTGTGAAACATGTCAATAGAATTTATGTTTTGCTTAGTAACAGTCAATTGAGTCAATTGAGATGGGAGAATCTCGTAAATTTACCCCGTCCTTTTTCAAAACACGTCACAGGAAGAAGGGAGCAAGTGTATCGGGTAGCTCTTAGGGAGTAAACAATATGCTCTGGTGTTAGTTTTCTCCTGTGACGATCTGCTGAGGAGTTATAAGTGCTCCCACCCGATTCTCACTTATGGTGGTAATCGGGAAAAAACGGGGAAAAACACGGTTTAGGGGAAAGGTTATAACTTAAAAAGTACTATTCGGAATTTGACAAAATTGAATGAAAGGGTAGAATATTAACTCCCCTAACTAATTCTTTTATAATATATACTAATTATTATAAATTTTTTGAAATAATCTGACTTTAAATCTAAATTAATGGATTTTACTAGAAATTTTATTTAAATGACTATAGAAGCCTAAAAAGTTAACGGAATTTAATGATTGAGGTGTCAAATTGAAGGTGCTGACCTCGCTGATGTGGTGAAGCTCTCATAAACGGCCGTGCTCTTCTCTGCGCTGGTCCTCAGCTGGCTGAATCTCTTCAATGTTCGTGGACTTTTTCCGGGCGGCAGGAATTTCAGTGTATCTCCTTCAGTGATAGTGGCAGGTTTCTATACTTCTTCCAGATGGTCGGGAACAGTATGATGCACACACTGGCACTTTTAGAATTTAAAAAATATTTGGACTTCTTAGGACAATTTGTGTGTTTATGTCCGAATTTCAGTTTGTTGCGCAGAAAAAGTGTCGTAGAAGCTCCAAAAATTGTTAAAGAAATCCGAAATTTTGGGAGGATGTAGGCACTGGGTTAACACACACTTTTGTCGATCAAAATTATTATGTTGTCGCGGAAGATTGCGCGCTACGCACCGTTTCCCGTATTTGGGCCTCGCTTCCCGAGTGAAGCTGAGGTTTTTTAGTCACAGAATTGGTGTCCCTCACCCGATCACTTTTATTTAAACACTGTCGAGTAGCTCTCATTAAGCCGCAACTTTAAATATATAACACGGGATGTTTTTGACGAAAAAACCCACGACTTAGAATTTTCGATTGCGGAGCACTCAGAAACTGAACCGTTCGGTACCGGTGCACGGGGGGACTCCGGTTAGGTTAGGTTAGGTTTTTTTTTTTTTTTTTTTTTTTTGGCGCCTACCTCTCCGCGCTATGGCGGAGTCTGCGAGCTAGGTTTTCCTCGGACATGATCCGAGCCTTTATTTGCGGTATTAAATATTTACAGTGTATAATTGTTACATTTTTCCTTATATATAATTATTATCATAGTTCCCATGTCAATATCCAATATAATTAAAATACTTAAAACTAGTTAACAATAAATTCAGTTACAACATGACAATAATTACTTAGCAGCAATATTAAAAACATCTTATTCTACTACAAGTACCTTATGTTTGACATTATCATCGTGATTTTAGCTACTGTCATAATATTCTTATAATATCAGTACTTAGCTTAATGTCTATTTATTTCTGTTTATTACCTTTGTAGTTATCTTGACACTGTATTTCAAAAATTTATTCCTACTTAGTTTATCGTCAATGATCCCACTCAAATTCTCCATCCGTATCTCCATTCCGATCTCCTGCTCCGCGTTATATCGCTCCAGTCCGTAGACGGGGCAGTCAGTCAGGATGTGAGTTATAGTCTCGTCTTGGTCGGGGTCACATATGCATGATGGGCTTTCCTTACACTTGAATCTATTCAAGTATGAGGAAAACCCACCATGCCCGGTCATTATTTGAGTAACTATACCTAATGGCTTCAAGTCTTTGACAATTTTATAGGCACGGACGGCGTCCGGGAAGAACATCTTGGTTGTTGCAGCTGTGTCTCCAGCCTTGTACCTCCGATTCCATTCGTCAAGCGAATCCTTACGGATTTGCCGCTTGACGAATGAGACCGGACACTGGTCGTAATTTGGCCTGGTTTTAGTTTTGAGCGCTGCGTCCTTTGCCAACTGGTCAGCTCTTTCATTCCCCTCCAGTCCTGCGTGTGCCTTAATCCAGAACAATTGGACTACTTTGTTCTGGTTTTTAAGGCTTTTCAGGGTCTTCCTGGTTTCTACTGCGAGGGGATGTACAGAGTGGTGGTTTGAGACCGTTTCCAGCGATGATCTTGAGTCACTGAAAATACCGAATGTAGTTTCGGGGCGTTTTTGTATCTCACACGCGGCTTTGCATATGGCCAACAATTCAGCCTGGTAGACCGTGCAATAGGACGACAGTTTCCATTTTTGGCATTTGGTTTCGGCGCCATTGTTCCATAGGGACAATGCCGCCCCCACCTTGCCGTCAATTTTGCTGCCGTCCGTGTAGATCTGCACCTCTTGTGTGCAGTGATTTGCATGTTGTTGTTGGTTTGCCAGGCATATGAATTTTAGGCTCATATGCTCCGCCGGGTGGGGGATAGCAGCAAATGCGGTGCGTCGCTCAACGTCCCTATCTCCTAGCGCCGGCTGAGGTACACCCCTCCTTGCCTCATAAAGGGCGGCTACCTCGCGTATTCGGAGGTCGAGGGGTAGTATCCCAGCCAGCACTAGTGCCGAGTTTAAGGAGACGGTGCGGTAGGATTTGCACAGTTTCTGTACAAATCCCCTTTGGACCACATTTAACTGCTTTTGAACACACCGTTTAGCGGCTGCGGGCGCCCAAGCACTTGCCGCATACATTATGACGGGTTCAACTTCTGCCGTATATATGGTGCGGATGACGTCGGGGTGAAGTCCCCAGCTAATCTTAGCTGCTCTTGACAGCTGCTTGTATAAAGTCAACGCCTTGCTACACGCATTCGCGACGTGGCTATTGAACGTTAGCTTGCTGTCAAGAGTTAGCCCCAGAATTTTTATTTGTTCAACCATGCCAATGTTGACCCCACCCATGGTCAGCAGCGGGGTGTCGAACTTAAGTCTCCGCGTTATCAGCATAGCGTTCGTTTTGTGCGGCGCGAATCTTAATTTATTTCTGACACCCCACTGCCGAACATAGGCGAGGGCATCATTGGCACGTTGTTGCACCTCAATTGCAGTGTCCCCGTCGAACACCAGCACCACATCGTCAGCAAAAGCCTGGCAGTAGTCCCCCCGTTCGACCAATCCCTTGAGTAAGGGGTCAAGGAGGATGTTCCACAGGATGGGGCCTCCTATGGATCCTTGCACACAACCTTTAGATGTTTCGCGAATCACCTCTTCCCCCGCGTACCTGACCCTGACCCTGCGGTTTTTGAGGTAGCTGTCCATTATTCTCCTCACATTAACCGGACACTTTTCCTCAGCCAGTCTGGTTCTGATTGCTGGCCACCATGCGCTGTCGAAGGCTCCCTCTATGTCTAGTGACACCATAACGGTAATCTTGCACTCTGCTTGTTTTTTACGGATATACCCAACTAGGTCATAGAGAGAGTCCTCCGTGCTCTTCTGGGGCATGAATCCGTACTGGCGAGTACTCAGCCTAGGTATAATGTGCCATTTGACTCTGCCGATGATCATCTTCTCCAAAACCTTTCCCAACACTGGCAGCAAACCGATCGGCCTATACGATTTGGGAGCTGTGTAGCTCTCTTTCCCGGGTTTCCTTAGGATCACTACTGTGGCCTCCTTCCAGATTCCCGGGAAGTAGCCCAGCTCAAGGCATTTGTTTGCCAGTGTTAGGAAAAGCTCCGGATTACGATTTACCGATTGCTGGCAGATATCGGCCGTAAGGCCATCCATTCCAGGAGCTTTTTTGGGGTTGAAACTGCATAGAGCGGAATCCAGCTCTTCCTGGGTAAAGGGAGGGTCATGCACATTATCATGGCCCTCTTCATTTACTTTTTCAGCTAACTCCCTGATCCGCCCATGTTCTTCTTCATCCTCTTCCTTCCTGTCCTCTGGGTAGAAAGTATCCGCCAGCAATTCGGCAGAGTGGAGATGGTCCAGTACCTGACCGTCTTTGATCAGAGGCAGGTCCTCGTGCCTCTTCATTGTCCTACCTATTACCCTATATATCCCTTCCCATAGACCCTCCTTACTCTGTTTTCCACAGAAATCCTTCCAGCTGTGCGTCTGGGCATCTTTAGCATTTTGCTCATATTCTTCTTTTGCTTTCAGGTACTCACCGACGACAGTCTCCCTCCGGACTGGTGCTGCACAACGAATTCTGCGCTTTCTGGTGGCGACCTCCTTCTTTAGGCGTTCGAGCTCTTCCGACCACCATGGTAAGCAAATTTTTCTATTTGGCTTTATCTTAGGTATACAGATGCTAGATGATTCTACTATTGAATCTACATAGACTTGTGTTGCATTCTCTAAATTCTCTCTACTTGAAATTTTGTTCAGTTCTACTGTATTAATTTTGTTATCTTCTAGCAACTGGGCCAGTTTCCCATGAAACTGGTCTCAGTTTGCTTTTTTAGTATTAAAAATTCGTGTGGTTCTAGCAATCTGTACACCTTTTGACTTTTGAAGGCCCAGCTTGAAAGTAATTGCATTGTGGTCGGAGCTCGTCAAGCCCTCTTCAACCCTCCAGTCTTCCACCAGACCGAGCAGCTCCGAGGTGCAGACCGTGACGTCCACAATGCTGGTATACAGCGTCGTGCCCCGCACTGTGTGGAACGTCGGAGTACTGCCGACGTTGAGCACCTGAAGGTCCAACTCTTCTATAACGCCAGCCATTTCCATTCCTCTGCTATTAGTTTTCCGGCTTCCCCACCAGGAGTTTCTTGCGTTGGCGTCGCCTGCCATGATGATCCTCGGACCAAAGTTTCGCCCTATACTGCACAACTGCTCCAAGTATGGCCCTATCGGTTTCGGCTTGGGTTCGAGGTAGAATGAGACCACCACGATCTCCCAGGCGCTGGTCTTCAATTTTACCACGATGATGTTAGGTGTGGTAACCTCCGGACACTGGACGACGTCTATGTCGCCATCAAAGACCGCAATTGCTGTCTTGATGGCGCCCTCGTCCGTCCTGCTGCACTGGTATATTCTAGCGCCGTGGTAGTCTTTCATTCTACCTGTGCCTCCGATGTACGGCTCCTGGAGCAGTGCGAAGGCCACTTTCCTCTTGTAGGCCTCAAGCATCAGTTCATTGGTTGCCAGTGCCTTTCTTTGCAAATTTGCTTGGGCTACGAGGTATGGCCCTGCGTCAGGGTTCGATACTCCGCCGGGAACCACCTTAGCAGTACGACGTCGTGCTTCTGGCTATGGTTTCCCATTTCCTCCTGATGGGGCACTCTTGACTGAAGGCATTGTGATCGACCCGATCTAACTTTGCGTGCGCGCAGTTTCTACATGATGGGGCTCTGCCCTCCATCCATGCTGGGCAGTCTGCTTTTATGTGGGTTCCCCCACAGTGGCTGCACTTTACCTGGGCCTCCTGGCAGAAACGTCTGCCGTGCCCGTAGCCCAGGCAGAGGGAGCACTGGACCAGCGGAGACTGGTCAGCCACACGGATCCTCTGAAGATCAATGTGCACTGACTCAGCCTCCGTCAGTCGCTGCCACAATTTGGGGGAAACCCTCAACACGACGTGGTTTACGTGTGGGTTCCTGGTGCGTCTACGGTAAGCAATCTCTAGCCTGTCTTGACCTTCCAGTTCTTCGAAGATGGCCCTGTTTTGCTTCTTCAACGCACCAAGAACTTCCTCGTCAGTGTTATAAGTCAGCACGTCTTTCAGTACAACTAGCGGGTCCTTATTTTTCATGTCCTCTACTTTCAGGTGCCCTGAGTCTTTACGCAGTCTGTTTTTGACATTCTCTTTTTGCTCTTCAGTCTTACATCCCATGATTATCTTTCTGTCTTTTGCCTTTCTGACACTCTCCACCTCAACGCCTCCCTCCTTTGCGTTTACAGTTCTGCGAATTCTGTTTAACACCTCTTCTCCTGTCTCTTGTTCGTTTGTAGCAGTGACGACTATCGAGTGTAGCGCGCTCCTCTCTGGGGCCTGTCTCCTAGAGGATGCCGCTACACTCGCATAGGTATGCTTCCCGACAGTGTCCAGTTTTATTTGGAGATTCTCCATACACTGGATGTTCTTATTTATTAGTTTAGTGTGCTCTTCCAGGAGTTTGGTGAAGTTCTCCTTCTCCCTCGCCTCCTCAATCTTACTGCTCTGGTCCTCCCTCTGTACCTGATGAACTTGGGGTATTTGCGGCACCTCGCGAGGCAGTTCCAACTTTTTAGTCTTTGTGGACTCTGCCTCCCTGACAATTTGGTACAGTCTCTCCGACGCCAGAGTTATCTCCACTTTAATTTCGGTCTTGATATTTCGAGAATTGCCTAGCTGAAGCTTAATTTTTGCTAGGCAAGCTCTGGCTTCGGAGACCCTGTCCTTCTGCTTTTGGGGTTCTATCAGAGCAGTAAACATGGAGGCGGGGGCGGTAGCAGATGTGGGTGTGGGTTGCGCTGAGGGATGCTTCTTGGGAGGGGTCTGGGCCTTTGTTTGAGGATTTTTCGGAATGTCCGATTTCCCGGCCTCCCACTCCCCTATGCTTCTCCTTACTGTTGATGTTCCAGCAGGCGCATCATTTGGAGTATGAATGAAGGTCTTATTTCCATCCATTTTTTCCGGGGTAGTCTCGTTTCTAGCCTTGTTTTGTTTGGCTGGCGTTCTTAATCCGAGCATGGTTGTGCTGTATAAAGATGGCTTCACTATTCCTTATAACTATGTAACTTACAGGTGTAAAGTGCCTATCTAAAAGTTGTATAAATTGTATATAATTGTAAAAGTAAAAGTAAAAATGTATAAAGCGTATAAAATTGTAAAAGTAAAAAATTTAAAATTAAAAGTAAAAAGGTTAAAATCAACAATAAGTATTAACAAGTGTAAAAGTATGTAACAAGTATAAAATTATAAAAATGTAAATAACGTAAAATTAAAATGTGAAGCCACGTATCACTACTAAAAATCCAGTAACTGCCGGTCCTACTTTATGTGTCAAAGTTTAGCAACGTCTGTGCTTTCGTCAGTTAAAGTAAGTCTCTAAGTCAGGTCGTTGGCTGGAACAGTACAACGGGGGCAGGTCGAGAGATGTACGGACCAGTGAATTTAAAAACAAGAAAATGTAAAAAGAATTAAGGGGGGGGTAGGTGTAGGAAGGGCGGAGCGGATTTTGGGTGAAGCCAAAAGGCGGATCTTTTCCTCCCGGTTCTGACAAGCTAAAACGCGGGGTGTCTACGACTTTCCGCTCCAAAGTTAGAGCCCGGGGGGGTAGGAGGGGGTAGCGGAGAGGGATTCCTGCGGAGCCAAAAGACCGGGCTTCTCCTTCCGGTTATAGGGCCCAAAACCCGGAGAGCCTAGCTCTTCTGGATTCGGGGTTGATGCAAGGGGGGTAAGTGGATTTTTAGGGGGGAGAGGGTATGGAGTGGTTTAGGTAGTGGAGAGGGATGAGGGAAGGGATGTTAGTATGGTTAGTTTGGTTAGTTTAGGTACAATGTTATTTTGAACTGAGGGGGGGGGGAGGGGTAGCGTATATCACAGAGATAACCAGCGGAGTATTCCTGTATATACCACCAGTATATACAGGCTGCGGTCAAAAACGGGCTATCTCGCTCCGTTCCCGAGATATACGGCTTTTTAGGTGGGATAATAGTCCGGGGGGGTTGAGATTAGTAGTGGGGGGGGTTTTGTCGGAGCCAAAGGGTGGGGCTTATTCCCCTGGTTCGAATAACTCCAAACTCGGGGTGTCTACCACCCTTAGTTCCGAAGTTAGTATGGGGGGGGGAAAGGCAGAAGAAGCGGAGAGGGTTTCCCTTGGACCCAGAAGGTAGAGCTTCTCTTTCCGGTCTTAGAGCCGAAAACCCGGAGAGCCTAGCTCTTCTAGATCCAAAGTTACTTCCCGGGGGGGAGGATGGGGGGATCGGAGGGGGATTCCCTTGGGGCCAAAAGGCGGGGCTTCTCCTTCCGGTTATAGGGCCCAAAACCCGGAGAGCCTAGCTCTTCTGGGAACGAAGTTACGCCGCGGGGGGGTGGGGAAAATTTTTTGAGGGGAAGCGGGGGGTAGGGGGGTCCCAGGGGGGTCCCGAGGGGTCCCAAGGGGCGTCACGGAGTACCGTGGGGGCCAGATGGTGGGGCTTGATTCCCCGATGTTAATGACCCCAAACACGGGGTATCTAGCTCCTCTGGGTGCAAAGTTGGGGCCCGGGGGGTAAATTTTTTGAGGGGAAGCGGGAGGGGGACCACGTGAGAATAAAGAGGATAAACGATAAACTAAGATTTTTTGTAAATAAATTGACAATAAAGTCCTTCCCAATATCCGGTCTTTATATTAGACACGTCACTAAAATAAATTGTCAGAATAAATTAAGCTAAAAATAAACTCAGTTACCACAAATAAATTTGAGTTAACGTAGAATAAATTATAAATGCGCTCTAAAACTAACTAAGTGGCTCTAAAACTAATCTCTAGAGTGTCGGGACAATCCAACACTCTGTCCAAGTGCCAGCAACCGGAATTTACTCGGTCGTAAAATACAATTTTATCTAGGCCTTTTTGCGGTTGGTGAAATCGGTTCCAATTTGGGCACCGTGTTCCGGAGGTTTTCCGGGGTTCGGTGAGGCCGATCAGAACCCAGATTTTTACACTGACAGCTTCAGGGTTTTTACTTTAAATAAATATAATTTTGAAAAAATTTTGTTCGTGGGTTTCTTGGATGAAATTGGATGAAGTTAGATGAGATCTCACGTTCAAGCCTAGGTATGTAACTCCAACCGCAAAAAAGTTTGTAAATATTACGTAAATTTGTGAAATTATTTTTGAAATTTGATCCAGGGTCCGTGAAAAGTGGGGGGATGGATGTATTACCCCTCGATTATGACCTAATCTGGTGTTATTTTTTGACTAGGATGTCCCGGGACAAAGTTATAACGGGACAAACTTCGCACGGAACGTGGGCCAAATTCCAACTTCAGTGTTTTACTATTATCTCAGAGGATATTGAGTCAAATTAGATGAAATTTTTTATAAACGAGGTCAGATAACTACTCTAATGGTTTCTAATATTAAATAACAAAGAAAAAGGCCTAATTTAATTTAAAAAATTTACTTAGTGTAGAACGGGATACTGCAGCGTCGAAGGGGTGGACTTCTTCTAAATAAATAGACTCCTTTTCTTCTATAATGCTTATATTTGAGTACTTTTATAATATTATCAATTTTTGATGCGGATAATGAGAGAATCTAATGGATGTCACAATTGTCACACAACACGACCTACACGCGCTGCGTCGTCGAGAGCTGTCAAGAGGGCGCCCCGATCGCGCCGTGTGCGTGTGTGCGTAGGGTCATTGCGAGCACACATGCTAGGCGTCAACAAGTTGCCCCCTCGGCAAGGGAGTATTGGCTTGCAGGAACATTGGTTGATCCTCAACTGGTAGCGGGCACAGTCGATTGACGGCGCGCCGCAGAATGCCCGATGTAGTTTTCACGTCTGCTACTCTGTGTGTCTAGTATGAGTTTTACAGTTTTCAAACACGATATCGAGTATCGTGTCATTTCATTCATAAATTAGTAGCGCCCCTAGCGGACTCGCAGAGGAACTAAAATCGGCAGTACAAGTCATTGCAATTTTCAGTTTTCGAAAACCTAAACTTTATTTCGAGAAATACTGTGTGTTTTGGGCAGTTTTGGCAGTATGGGTGCCAACTTTGACAAGTTGACGGCAGAATTATAAAACGAATTCGATGATTCGTTTGGTATTGTTACTCGCAAAATAAATTTCGTGAGAGCTTCATATTTTACGTAATAATAGCTTAGTTTTTTTTTATACGACGATATTTTACCGGGTGGCCCAGCAGACAGTACCTAACTACTACATGCTGCAACTATTTAGATATTTTTTTAACTTTATTTAATAAAATAAATCTAAATATTGATTACATTTTTATTATTTATTCATCGTAATTTTTGATGAGAAATAACCCTGGGTGAATAGAAACATAAACCTAGCCCTTTATGCTATATTTGCTTCATAAGCTAGGTTTATGTTGTCTATGGATATTTAGATATATTGGGATTATTGTCTCGAATCATATTCCGAGCAATATAAAACTAAAATTTATTATAGCTACAATTGCATTTCGCGCGGTGCTGTGTGGTTATCATACAGTAATCACCACCTTTATCTATTAATTCGTAGACAGAGAATAGGAAAAAATGATTTCTAATTGATATTTGTAATTGCATTCTCCATATTAACGTATTGATTATTGCGGTCATTAAGATCTATTTTCAACAATAGGTAGTAGGGGGATTGGCTTTATAGAAATAAGTCTAAAAACTGATTTTCCCATCAATGGGGATTTCTGGAATAATTCTTTGAGCACGCTATGTTGACGTGGCGTATCATTAATTGGGCCACATCCTTACTATAGTCTCATCGTCATCATCATTTCAGCCGAAAGAAGTCTATTGCTCAACATTGGCCTCCCCCAAGTAGCCAAGTAGCTTGGGGGGGATATGCCATAATCGCCACGCTTGGCAGGCGGGTTAGCGAGCGCATTTGGTTAGTTAAATACTCAGAGAACGCTGCTGCCCATCCTCTAGTGAATCCCTTAGTCGCCTTTTACGACACCCATGAGAAGATATAGGGTGGTGCAATTCTTTACGTCCGACACCACACGGAATATATAGTCTATGTTAATCCAATTAAATAAAAAGGTAAACAAACCCAGTTTCGGTAAAATTATCACACAATCACTCACATAGTGGAATTAGTAACACATACATCCGTATTTAACATAACTGGCGAAATGTGGGTGTACTATTACACCTCTGCCTACCCCTTCGGGGAAATACAGGCGTGATGTTATTTTCATCCGTATTTTGAAGGTTTCAACTTGATTGATTTAACTCATCACTTTTTCCAATATTATCAATTCTAAATTGTTTTTTGAAATTCATTTGCTACACGAAAAACCACTTATAAAGTTCAAAAATGTCCCAAAAAAAAAAGCATATTTTATCTAACTCATTCAATGAATCAAGGAATCATTTAATTGGTTAATTGATTTGTAATTGACACTACAATTGGACATCATTAAACACTAAATGGTTGGATTGATGACCCCTTGGTTTACTTTTCTGTTTAGGTAATTGGATAGACATAGACTTTACCTTAGGGTGGTTTGCCACTCGTCAAATTTCTTTGTCCAATGTGACTATGATCAAAGAAATTAGATTACTTTCATCAAATGTTGTATAACGCTTGTCATCATATAAATAGGATTGGACCAAGAAATTGGACCAAGAAATTGGACAAAGATATTTGACCAGTGGCATACCACCCTTATTCGTAATTATGTTTGGGACATTAGAACACAACATAATAATATAATTTAATAAAAAACAATATAGGTAATTAGGTATTTAATTGTCTTCTTTAACTGTCTATAGCTTGTCACTGTATTTCTATTTCTTGTAGCCTCTGAAGCTCATCATACGCGTAGGGGCAGGGCAAGCACAAATTTGGCGTGGTGTCTACTGAGTTTGCGTGGTGTTGAGGTCAAGATGCCCGAATTTTCACAAAAAGGAGTTGACAAGGTGCTTATCCAGGCTTGTTTCAATCTCCAAAACTGGAAAAAGTTAATAAAGAACATATTGTAGACCATACAGTTTGACATAAAAGAGTGCAAAACATGGGGGACCACTAGTCATACATATAAATAAAAAACTTGATACATAAATCACTCATCTGGCAGAACTTTAAATTGTCATTTATTTTAAATTAATAAGTGTATTAAGACATTGAAAATTTGTTACATTTCTCGACAGACTTCATTGCCATATTATACCATACTAGCCATACTTGGTTATGGTTAGTTGTATGTACACGTCTAACCACAACCCAGCATGGTGTGACAGTGTGGGTGTGTCCTCCATCAGGATTTAATTTTAACAAAATCAAAATTAATAGATCTCATCCAATTACAATACATATGCATTTCTAATATGGAATGGAATATTATGTAACTTGGTAAAATCATAGATTGGTGATTGTGGTGGAAAATTAATGAATACCTACTTACTGCGCTAAGCTTTGACAACCAATGCATAGTTTTTTTTTTTTTTAGACAACGGAGGTGCTGCTTTATTTGGATCTTCATTTCTGTAGATCATCATTTGGTCATTTGATGTGGGCCGGCCAGCTGAAGAGAACAATAGATTAGATTACAAAAACATTGTAAAAGATTCATCAGTAAAATATCTACTTACAACATCAACATAAAATAATAATTGTAAATAAGTGCTTTTACTAGATAACATTATAATTCAGACTTAATAGAAATAGAAGGCAAATTGTAGTGCATTTTACACTATACCTATAGGTAGGTACTATATAACTTCTACATATTTAATAATATGTTACATGTTTTACTGTAGCTATGTGACGGCTTATTCACTTAAACCAACTATGAACACAGCGCACACAATGTATGAAATGATGCACTTATATTAGTAAATTGAGTATGTTAGGATTGTAGCATGTTATTCTATCGTATCTGCTTTTTAACATGGAAATTTAAGTCACATTGTAGCATATAATTCTATTGTCTTCTTTTTAACATTGAAATAGTATGAAGTACATATAGATAAATGCTTTTTAAGTTACATGAACATAAATAAATCATTAAATAACAAAGTCACAGGGATGTTATGATTGAATTAAATCGCCAAAATAAAATGATCTCGAACATAAAATTTCCATGTTTTTGTAAGATTCTAATGTAGAAAAAAACACCATTTATACAATACACAATTATACAACTTGTAGATTGTGTTGTGTAGTAGTTAGTAGGTTGCGTGAAAGATCTTACCTTTTCTATTTTTCGCCTTAATTAGATTAAATTCCCGTCGTATCCCAGTTAAAAGCAATAACAAGTTCCTGCCACTTTTTCGTAACAATCATAGCCTCTTGTAGACTCCTATGGGTTATCGGCAGCCTCGGCAGGCTTATGTTAGATACACTGCACTACTAAAAATAAGATTAAACATTAATTAATGCATATAAACTATTAAAAATTCTTGTAAATTGATAAATTTTTTTACAATGTTTACTAACCTCAAAATTGAACTTTTATTATTCCGGGCTAGTCATGGGCTAGTCCCCATTACATTCACGATATGTAGGTAAATGTACATAATTATTAAACGATAAAATTATATGTTATTAAAGTAATTTTAATTTCATATTAATCTACAAGAATTTATTACATGACCACAGATTACAACAAAATTTCGATTAGAAAAATATCAAACTGCTTAAATACACACGCAGGGGCGTTGCAAGATGCTCAAGACCTGAATTTGATTTCTTTAAACGAATTAATTAATGAATAATATACGAATATTTTCGTAGAAAATAAAAGAATATGGGAATCAATATCGAGAAATGAGAACTAGGGAACTTTGCACTGTTTGCACTAGGTTGGCACTAATATTCTTCAAAGTATTCGTCTTTTAATCTCAGATTTCAATGTATTTCTTGTTCATTTCGCTTGATTCTAAAGTATATAGGTGATTTGATACTCTGATGCTCTGCCGCATGAGTCCACGTAATGGCCGCCTCGCTACGCAGTTTTTTCCTGTTCTTGTCGTGTCGCCCTTTGTTTCAAATCCGGCTCGTCTGGACCAAAATGTAGAACGGGATACTGCAGCGTCGAAGGGGTGGACTTCTTTTATATAAATAGACTCCTTTTCTTCTATAATGCTTATATTTGAGTACTTTTATAATATTATCAATTTTTGATGCGGATAATGAGAGAATCTAATGGATGTCACAATTGTCACACAACACGACCTACACGCGCTGCGTCGTCGAGAGCTGTCAAGAGGGCGCCCCGATCGCGCCGTGTGCGTGTGTGCGTAGGATCATTGCGAGCACACATGCTAGGCGTCAACACTTAGTCTACTAGTATAAAAATATTTTAAAATTTTGTTATAACTTGTATAGCAGTGCGGTTTTTTGATGAAAAATTTTGAGATTTCGAATTTATGATATGCTGCATGTATACAAAATTTTGAAAAAATAAAAACACTGGCTAGTCGATCTACTTTAAAAAATATTAGCACTTGAATTTATTTTGAAATTTTTACAATATAAAACTGTCAATATCTGTGGTTCCACTTAACTTTTTTGAATTTTTTAAACGGATTCCGGTTGTTATAGTTGTCCTCTCTCTGCTGGTGATGTCAGCCTAGCTGCAGGTCTTCAAAAAGGTGCCCTCGTGAGCACGTGTTTTTTGTTTTTTTGGTGTTTACTTCGTGAAATTCCAGGGAATTTCGTCACAGGACGTAACCCACCAGTGGGCAACTTCCTACACTAAAAATAGTGTGGGTCACAGCGGTAAAACGCAAGATTTTCACTTTTTTGTGATGTAAACACGCACTTTTTTCACTATTTCACCGCTGAAATTTTTTCGGGAAGAGTCCGAGGTTTTATTTTTATATCACTATATGCGCGTCGCCCGTCCGCAACTTTTGACATATAACAATGAAAAAATACCACTTCAATGATTTTATGTATGCGGAGCTCAGAAAAATCGTGGCAGTTTGGCTCACGGCACACGAGGGACTTGGGTTAGGTTTTTTTTTTTTTTTTTTTTTTTTTTTTTTTTTTTTTTTATGGGTAAACACCCCCGCTGACTCCTGCTGCTATGTTTCGTGCAGCAACCTTCATTCTTTTTAATAGACGGTATTGTATATCTTTAATTATTATCCGTTTGTTTTTTATTTCTTTATTTTTTTTTTATTTTTTTTTTTTTCACGATAGGTCTTTAATCCTGATGAAGAAGTAAGCAGGGGTTGGTGGTGAACCCCCTCCTGCTCACCTCTCCTTGTTGAGTCTAGCGTGGCTCACCAGTCCGCTTGGAAAACTATATAATTCTTATACTGACAATTGCAATCATACAAATATGGAAAGCCGCCCGTCCAGCTTACTCCTCGTTAGTTAAAACAGGTAGAAGCTCGGGCGGGCGGCCCCCACTTGGTTGAGCCAGTTTATAGGACGACAATACCTGGATCTCCCCTGTGTTTCTTACATTTAAATTATACATCGCAACAGATCTTAATACTATTTTTAATGTACGACTCGATATAATGCAAAATCTTGTGAAGAACTAGAAGATGGAAGCCAGAATCACCTCCGCAGGCCGACTGAGTGTCCGCACCGCAGAAGCGATTCCCCCTTCCATCCACGGCCTTGGCATTTCCTAGTGGCTTGCTCTGAGAAGAAATGCCAAAACAAACTCAGAGGTCGTGGCCACTCTGGGAGTCCAGTACTGTCGCCGCTCTTAAACTAGTTCCCTAGAGTTTAAAGGACACGCTCTTATATAATTACTAAATATTAGCTCTACTATTTCCTAAATTAAGACGAACAATAGTACAAATTTCTTAATAATTGGAATTGGAATAGTCGGGTTAGTAGGGTTAACTAAATTAGATTAGAATTACATTAAATGTTAGTATGGTTAGTAATGGCAGAAATTGGCAAAGTTTTGTGTGGAATGTTACATACTACAACGCCTCTGTGTCAACCTCGAGCAACAGTTGAGCCATTCGCCCTTGCGACCACCCCAAAGGTCCTTTCGCAGAAAGCGAGCAACTCCCCTCTGCGGTGATCGTCCCCGAAAGCCAGCGCGATTGACTCCCTGCTAAGATCGAGCCCCATTCTGTGTTCGCACTCGAGTCGTCGGTAGCCAAATCTCGGGCATTCTAAAATGACGTGTTCCACCGTTTCAGGAGACTCGTCGTCACAAACACAGAACGGGGACTCGACAAGGCCAAACTTAAAAAGGTAGGCTCTGATGCCTCCATGCCCCGTTAAGAGTTGTGTCACCAAGTTATTGTGGTGTGTACCCCTAAAGATTTTGTGGGCCAACCGCACGTCCGTGAAAAACAACTTTGTCGTGCTACCGGTTGTTGCTTTGTCACATCTCCTTTGCCATTTTACGATTGTGGGGTCCCTGATGAGGCGCTTGGCAAGGGAAAGAGGGAAACTGTCATAGACTGGGGCCCGCTTGTCCCTCAGCGCTCCCCTCTTGGCTAGCTCGTCAGCGCGCTCGTTACCCTGGAGCCCGACATGTGCTTTTATCCAGACCCACCGAATCTCTCCGCCCTGCGCCTCGTGTTCCTTAAGTTTGGCTCTTATTTCGTTCGTGATAGGGTGAAGAGATCCGGCGTCCCTCAGGCTCTCCAGCGCAGAACGTGAGTCGCTAAGGAGATACGATCTCGCGTGTTGGGCCTTCCCCGCAGCCATTTCTATTGCCCTAAGGATAGCTGCCAGCTCCGCCTGAAATACACTGCAGTAGTCAGCTAGCCGAAAACTGCAACTCACCCTTTCCACGCCCCCGGCCCAGACAGACACCCCCGCACCCACTTTCCCCTCCAACTTGCTGCCATCCGTATAGATCTGGGACCATCCGTCTGCTAGGATTCCGAGGTCCGTCTCGGAGGTTACCAGTTCAAAACGGATGGGTTTTCGCAAAGCCGGATGTGGTAAGTCGTAGGGGCTGATGTTCTTCTCCAGGGGTCTTCCGGGGAGGGCGGGTAGTGGTTTCCCTCTTTTGACCTCATATAGGGCCTTCTGTTCTGCAGCCCTCAGGTCCAGTGGGATAATGCCCGCCAGTAGTGCTGTCGAGGTAAGTGACGCAGTACGGTGGGCCTTTGCAATCATAATACAGAACACGCGGGTAATCCGGTCCAGACGGGCTTTGTTGGACTTTAGCTTGACTGCGTCGGCCCACGCACACGCCGCGTACAGAACAGTAGGCTCGACCACTGCAGTGTATATAATTTTGAGGACCTCGCTGTTTAGGCCCCAGTGAGCACTCGCTGTCCGGGACACCATCCGAAAGAGATTGGTAGCCTTTTTGTTAACTTCTTGCAGATGGTGGGTGAAGTTGAGGTTCTTATCTATGCTCAGACCCAGCACCCTGAGGTGGTCCGAGAACGCGATTGGTGTTCCCTCAAGGGTAATCCGCGGCTCGCTGTATTTAAGCTTCCTAGTGATAAGGATGGCCTGCGTTTTATGTGGTGCAAAGCGCATCTTATAGGCCTTCCCCCAATCAGCTACGCACTCAAGAGCCTCATTAGTTCTCTCCTCCAATTCCGTTGCATCCCTGCCAGTAGCAATGATCAGAATATCATCTGTGAACGCCTGCACATGAGCCCTGAGTCCCTCAGCGTCCCGCAGCAAAGGGTCAAGCTGCACGTTCCAGAGAAGTGGCCCACAGGTCGAACCCTGTATACAGCCCTTGTTAGTTTCCCTGATAGCAGTCTCTCCCGCGTACCGCAGCTCGATGGAACGGTCGGAGAGGTAGCTATAAATCAGCCGAAGGATGTACGGTTCCACATTGCGGTTCAGCAGCTGGTTCTTAATAGCCGGCCACCACGCGTTGTCGAACGCTCCCTCGATATCCAAGGACACTACCGCTACCAACTTCTTGTTGTTTCGCCCCTCTTGGATCAAGGTGAGCGCATCGTAGAGGGCGTCCTCCGTACTCCTCTGGGGCATGAAACCATACTGCCTCCCGCTTAAGCCGCCCTCTCTTCCCAGGGCCCACATAAGTCGATTTGCAAAGAGTTTCTCCAGCGCCTTACCCAGTATGGAGAGCAGGCCTATAGGTCGGTAAGACTTCGGCTCACTATAATCATCCCGGCCTGGCTTTGGTATTACCTTGATGACCGCCTTTTTCCAGATTTTAGGGAAATAGCCAAGCCTGAGGCAGGCGTTGTAGACTGCCATGAGAGCTTTAGGCTGACTGATCAGAACCCTGAGACAAATATCTGCCGTGAGTCCATCATGTCCCGGTGCCTTCTTTGGACTCATGTTCGCGAGAATATCAGTCGCCTCCCCCAGAGTAAAGTCGGGAATGTCAGAACCGGAACAAGCTAGCGCAGAAATCTGAATAATTTTCTCATCGACTTCACTCCTGAGGTGACGCTGCTCCGCGCTATCACTTCCCTCTGAATCTTGGGGGTAGAATGTGGCCGCAAGAAATGCTGCCGAATCCACCGGGTTCAGTGTATGGCCATCCAGCGGGCTTCTCAGTAGTTGATCTTCCCTATGGCCCCCGCAAACTCGTATCACCCGGTAGATTCCCTGCCACACATTCTCTTTCTTTTGTTTGGTGCAAAATTCACGCCAGCTAGAAGTAATCTCTTTCTGCAGTCTCTCTTTATACGCTTCTTTTGCCTCCAGGTATTTCTGCACCGTCATTTGTCTCCTTCTTGGGTTGGCACCGGAGATCCTTCTACGCAATTTAATGGTCTCACTTTTGAGACCCTCAAGGTCGGCTGACCACCAGTGGGCCGGTCCAGCACTGAGCCTTGGCTTTATGGAAGGCATCGAACACTTGCATGCTCTTTTTACCGCCTCAGTGCATTCCTCAATGATCCCATCCAGTTCCCCCGGAGATTTGACACCTTCAATAGTCCCTTCCGACACCCCGCCCGCAGCCAGCTCGTCAGAGAGCGCGGACTCAAACTTCTCCCAGTTTGCCTTCGCTGAGTTGTATCTTCTGGTGGTCGGATACACCACGCTCTCCGCGGGCATCGCGAACTTGATGTCGAAAAGGATGGGCCGATGATCGGATAGGCAGGAAAAATCAGGGTCAACTCTCCAGTTGGTAATTCGTGGGAGCAACTCTGAGGAAGCTGCAGTTATATCCACTATACTGGAATATAGCCTTCCACCTCGGTAAATATGGAAGGTGGGCACTGTGCCCTCATTAAGGACATGTAATTCCTTCCCTGCAAAAAAGTCAGCCACAATCGGTCCCCTATTGTCCTCCACCTCGCTACCCCACCAGGGACTCTTGGCGTTGAGATCGCCGGCTAAAATGGTGCTCCTTGTGCCTAGTGCGTCCATTTTTCTAGAGAGATCGCCCACCTGCTGGTCGATTGAGACTTCTCCGTCGAGGTACACACTCACAACGCCAATTTTGCAATTAGCTACCTTTAGGATGAGAGCCACCACATGTCGCTCTGCAAATCGGGATTCTCGACCACCTGAATGGCAGGATCGAGCACGACAACCGCCGATTTGACCGGCTGAGTGCCCGCTCTACACTGAAACACCCTGTGTCTACTCGTGAGGAAGCCCTTTGAGCCAATATAGGGTTCCTGAAGCAAGAGCAAGGATATGCCTTGAATTTCGGCCTCATTGATGAGGTCCTTTGTTGCCGCGAATCCCCTACCCAGGTTGGCCTGCACCACTTTGAAAGTCTTATTGGTGTGTGGTGTGTTTGCTGTTGTGCTGTTTGAGCTGCCGGTTGCAACGGTACTAACTCCTGGGTCGCCCTTAGCAATAATTTACACTGGTCCTTGCCATCCGGTCCCACCTTTGCCAGACCGGGCAGTCCCTACTATATGCAGGGTGGTCGATTGCCAAGCCGTTTCCGCTTTGGGCCACACAGTTTACGCAGCTCGGCGCGCCGCTTCTGACGGGGCAATCTCGGGTGTCATGGTGTCCCGCGCAGAAGCCGCACATGTAATGTGCCGAGCGACACTCGGAGGCTCTGTGTCCAAACCCCAGGCACCGGTAACACTGCAGAACTGGGGAGTGGTCCACCGCAGAAACAATCTGATAATCGACTCGCACCCTTGTGTCCCTAAGCCTTTGCCATATTGCCGGACTGGTCTCTACAATTACATTGGTCAACTCCTTAGTTCGTCCACGGGTTCTTCTCAAGACCTTTACATGGTTTTGGCTTTCGGGTACGTCGGCTATAGCGGTCCGATTCTGCCTCAGGAGACCCTCCTCAATCCTGCTGTTGGGAAGGTCGTGGATTATTCCCACAAGGCGCAGCAATGGGTTCCTCTGTGTGACTGCCGAAACCGTGAGTCTAGTGCCCGTCTTTTGCAGTTCTCGCCTCATGGTGTCCCTGCCCTCCTCAGAGTCGCAGGCAACGACCACTCTCTGGTTCCTTGTTTTCCTGAGTCCAGTAACCCCAATGCCCAGCTCCACAACGTCAACACTATCCTTAATGGCCGTTATGACTTCTTCGCTGGTGTGCAAGGGATCTAGTGACTCGACCATTAGTGGGAACCTCGGCGCTCTCAGCGCCTCCGCGAAGGAGAAGCTTGCCCTCACGGTTGCCGGCGCCCGCGGCTGCAGTGCCCGCTCGCCGCCTCCGCTCTCGGATTCCGTCAAGTCTGTTCCTCTGCCACTATGTGCTCGGGACTCGAGGTTCCTTACGGCCTGCTGAAGGGGTGCCACCAGCTCAGTTAACTGGTCCTTGAACCCTGTGAGGGCCACCTCCGTACCGAGGCTTTCCACCACATCTTGCGGGGCCCGAGTCGCCACACTAATATCCCGCAAATCCCCCAGGTCTTCCCGGGTCCCACGCAACTGTTCCAGAACAGGACCAACCGTCTCCCTGAGGTCGTCTCTCAGCTCCTCCCTAGAGAATGATCTCAGGGAGTTGCAGGTCTGTTGTTGTTCTACCCGAAGCAGGACCTCCCTCATCTCCGCGATCCCCTCCTTAATGGAGTTCATCGGGGCTAGGAGGTGGTCCCGCCCCGGGGGGGAGAGAGAGTTATCTGACCGTGTTGGTGTGTGGCCCGCTCCTTCCCGGTTTACCACATCAAAATGCCACTTTTCTATATCGAGGCGAATGTCTCTGACATTATCCGCCAGGCGCTCAGTCTGCTTAATAAGCGCGGACAGTCGCTCCCCCTGGTCACTCACGGTCTCAGTCGCCCCAGCCGGCGGCTGACTAGCAAGGTTGCTCATTTTGCTCAGCTCCGCCTTGATGGTGCCTATCGTACGGATAGGCCCATCAAGCTCGAAGCTGAGCCACCTCTTAATAGCATCGGCCGTGCTATGTGTGCTTTCAATGAGATCATGAGCCTCCTGCAGCTTCTTTGCGTGGGTATCGTTGAGAGCGCTGAGCTGTCGGACGTGTGCTCTCTCGACTCGCACCAGCTCCCTGGCCGCCCGCGTGCGCTCCTCTTCGAGAATGACCCGATAACGCGAGCGCGAGTCGGAGACCGACAGGACTATCATGTATAGTCCTTGCAGGGACTCATGAGCCTCAGCCTTGCTCTCTCTCTTCATATTTCCGGCCCTTTCGAGAGCCTCCTTGCCCGCCAGCAGCAGATCATTGGCCCTTTTCGTGGCCATGTCCATTGAGACCCCCGTTCGGCCGCCAATCAACGGTAGAATGCTCGACCTTCTACTCGCGTCGCTACTGGCATCCGACCAGTCGTCATCTGTGCGCACTCCCGGGGATACCATAACTTGGGGCACGATTTCATCGTCAAGCACGGCTGGCTTCAAGGAGCCAACATCCTGTGCCGGCTGGGGTGATAGAAGCGGAGAGTTATCCTCGCCGGCTGGCTTAGTTTCACTCCCCGCCTTTGGTGTTGGCGATGTTGGTACAGCGGGGGAGCCCTTAGCCGGACCCACTGTCCGCGTCAGGACCTTACGGCGGAGGTTCTTTGACGCCGCACTTTTGAATGTCGAAGAAGCGGAGCTACCAGTCCCGGACATATTTTGAGGGGGTGGGGGGGGCAAGATGTAATGGCAATTTTGCCCGCCTTCTACGAACAGATCTGTGGATCACGATTTATTGAATCTAGTGCTCTATATACTAATTAACTAAGGGACTGAGGTTTATAATGTGTATTGTAAAATTTAGCAAAAACTACTTATAGACTCTAGACTGTGTACTTATATTAAGAATGGACTGATAGGCCAACTAGTGTAATGAGTTTGAAGGCCTAGATTAAATTATCTACAACTATCCAAAAATTTTTGGGGGGGTCATGGGGGGTCCAAGGTTTGGGTGAGGTTGAAAGGAGTACCCAAGGGGTCTAAGAAGGTTTCGGGAACAAAGGATTAAAGGCACAAAAATATTTTTTTGTGGGGGTCAAGGGGGTCAATGGGGGTCAACTGTCGGAGCCAATCGATAGGGCTCCTCCTCCCGGTCTCAACAAGCCGAAACACGTGGGTGCTAGTCCCTCTGGTTCCGAGACCACAAGTCGGGGGCGTAGGAGGGGGGGCGGGAAGAAGAGTCTTGCTCTGTCAATAGAAGGCCTAGGGTCTGCACTGCCCCACAAAGAAAACCCCGCTTGATTTAGACTACGGGTCTTTAAGTTATGGCCAGAACTATTAAAGTGGGCAATTTCATCCCCAGAGACTAAGTCGAAGATCGATTTTTGGGGTAGGGGGATGAAACTTAGTCCAAATGAGCGACCCCAGAAATTTGGTCAGATTTTGTCTAGGACGCTTGGTTTTCCTGTAAACTGAAAACACAGTTATCGTGCGGTTTTCAGGACGACCCACGTTGCAGTTAAAAATTTACAACTCCGTAATTACTCATCAAAAAATTTTGAAAAAAATAATAGATAGTGCTAATGAATGATTCTACTAAACTATGTTAAAAAATATATACTATTACATACATTAATTTTGAGAAAAAACCTTTTGAAATTACAACTACAAAAACCAACAACCGCAAAAACAGGTTTTCTGAAATTTTATGAATGGGAATATTAAAATTTTGTACTGAAATTTTTATTATAAACTAAGGACACAATTACGCGTCGAATGGTGCTTATGCCCCTTCTGTCAAAACAATAGGTAAAATGTAGGTATAGGTTTAGGTATTTCAGTAGGTATTTTCTAATTTGAATATCTCGCCAGATATGAGATGGAAAAATCTGAAATTTTGTACATATATTTTCTATGGTATTACTAGTTCAACAATAAATTAAAAAATAGGGGTCGTCGCTTGTTTTCTTGAGCTAGGGCTGTCACAAGATGAAAATATGTTGAAATTTATTAAAAGTTAAATATCTTCGCTTCCAGGTAACTTATCGGGATGAACGAAGCAGTAAATTGTTTCTTACGTACTCCTCTCCTAGTTGAGATGATGACTGGAGCTCTGGGAATACTGGTTCAGGAGTCACGCTGCACGTGTTTTTCAGATTTTCCCCCGTAGCAGCGAGGGGTGAAGCGGGAAAAATCCAATACTTTGCCAATATGTGCAGCAAAGTGGTCCCCTTCGAATAGCAGTTAAAAATTTGGGGGTTGCCGCGATAAAACTGGCGCCGCACGCAATTTTGTGTCTCCAACACGTGGTTTTTTGAAAACTAACCTCTCAAAAAACAGTTTTCGGGATTTTCAAAGAAAACCTCCAGAGTTTTCACAAAAACACTGCACTCGTTTTATAGGTCGCACTGAAACACACACTTTGACACAAATTTCGTGTTAAAATTCGCACTTTGACTTTGGTAAAGAAATTTTCGAGCGCGGAGCGACTTAAAAATGATCTGGTCGCGGCGAGGGGTGCCGCGCAAACTGGGTTAGGTTAGGTTTTTTTTTTTTTTTTTTTTTTTTTTTTTTTTTTTAAATTATTGGGTCTTTAATTTTAATTTTAATGTCAGTGTTTTGCCCTTTGGTTTTATAGCACTGCAATTTGATACGGTGCTATATTTGTTACTCTATGTTCCATTGAACGATTTTAGTTGGGTTATGATATATTTAACTAATTCTACGTAGGATTTTATTCTTTTATCAGCACTCAGTATATCCGCGAGTGCGTACGGATTACTTTCACGACATAAAGCTTCGTGGTTGTGTCTCTGCATTTGGAAACGTGGGCACTCTTGCAGCAGATGGTCAATTGTTTGTTTTGTTGATCCGTCACATGGGCACAGGTCATTGGTTGTGATTTTGAATCTTTCCAAGTACTGCTTGTGGTACCCGTGCCCAGTGAGGATCTGGGTTATTGCAAAGTCCGTTTTTACTTTTTTCCTGAATTTTTTAATGTGTTCCAGAGTAGGGAGCAGCCTCTTCGTATGTTGACCCTGCTCCGAGCTCTGGAATCTTTGTTCCCATGTCTTTTGTGTGTCATTCCTGAGTTGTTTCTTTAGATATGAGATGGGGAAGTGGCTGTAGTCTGGCCTCTTGTGCAACCTGGTGGCTAGGTTTGCCGCTGTGTCAGCTGCTTCATTACCCGCCACCCCACTATGGCCCCTCACCCATGAAAATTTTATTTCCCCTGGGTGGTCGTATAAAATGTGATGGATATTCGTGACAATGGGGTGGGTGCTGCTTCTGTCCTTGATTGCCAGGATTGCGGATTGTGAGTCTGTATGTATGGTGGTGGGATGATGGTGGTGGTTGTTTCGTGCGGTCCATTTGCACGCCTCAAAGATAGCGTATAGCTCGGCCTGAAACACGGTGCAGGTATTGTGCAGGAGGAATTTTTTAATTGTTTCCGTCCCGTTCAGCGCATTGCAGACTAAAGCGGCACCCACAGAGCCGTCCTCCTGCTTACTGCCATCTGTGTATAGGGCAAGGGATTCCTGCTCCACATGATCGTTGCTGCTGCTCCGGTCCCTGACTGCGATGCATGTCTTGGCAGTGACCCTTAGGGCCGGGTGTAGCAGTTCCCGTATGGGAGTGGGTCGCTCTAGGTGGATGTCCTGCGGAATGAGTGGGGTGATGCCTGTGAGTCGTGTCCTTTCGATGTGATGGACCTCCAACACTTTCAGGTCGAGCGGAGTGAATTGTGCAAGGGCGAGAGCTGCCGCAGTTGAGACTGTTCTGAATGCCCTGATAGCCTTCAGAGCGAATCCCCTCTGCGTGCTGGCGAGCGCCCTTTTGACACATTTTTTGGCCGACACGTGGCCCCAGATACCGGCAGCGTAGGTGATGATTGGTTCGATGACATGGTGGTAAATTGTTTCTGTATTCTCCGGGTGGGTGCCCCATGTCGGCCTTGTGTATATGCACAATTTTTTGTAGATTTTGTTGGCTTTACTGGTAACATAGTGGACGTGGCTGTGGAAATTTAGTTTTTGGTCTATTATGACTCCAAGTATTTTGACCTCTGGTACGAAATGCAGGTCGACTCCACCCATATTAAGTTTTATACTTTTGGCCTTAGGGGTAAAAGCGATTGCTTGTGTTTTGGCCGGGCCAAAGTCGAGTTTCACGCTTTCGCCCCATTCGCCTATGTTCTTGAGGGTGCTGTTTGCCAGTTGTTCTAGTTCTGTTGGCTCCGTGGCGGTGACGACGAGCAGAACGTCATCTGCGAACGCCTGTATGTGGCAACCTGGGGGTAGAGGTGTATTGAGGAGCTCATCCAGGATCAAGTTCCATAGAACAGGACCGCACGCGGTTCCTTGAACACATCCTTTAGTGAGGGTCTTGCGTACCCTGACACCCGCGTGGTCCAGCGTTGCGGCTCTATTCCGGACGTAGTCTCTCAATAAACCCATCATGTTGCCTGGGATGCCAAGCTTAGTCAGTTGGTGGAAGAGTGCAGGCCACCAGGCATTGTCAAAAGCCGCTCTGATATCTAGGGACACTGCTATGGCCAGCTTTCCATTGTCCTTAGCCGCACGCACATACTCCAGGGCAGTATGGATGGCCTGTGTAGTATTTTTCTGTTGCCGGAAACCAAATTGGTTGGGATTGAGCTTATTTCCGACCTCTGCATAGTGAGCAACTCTTTTTATAAATAGTTTCTCAAGCAACTTCCCAAACACTGGAATGAGTCCTATGGGGCGGTATGATTTAAGATCGGTGTGGTCGTCTTTCCCTGGTTTGGGGATGATCTTCACATAGGCCTCCTTCCAAGTGCTCGGAAAGTGCTGAAGTGTGAGACACCTATTCATGATGGAAGTGATGAGTGCCGGGTAGTGAATAGCGAATTGATAACATATGTCTGAGGTGAGGTTATCAAGGCCGGGTGCTTTGCTGGGGTTTATTTGCTTGAGCTGTTCCAAGACCTCAGCTTCAGCGAATGGATGATCTATTGTGTTATCGGTTTGTGTGTTTTGAAATTGTTTTTGCAGTTCGTGATGTTTGGGTAGGGTGTCCGGGGTGTCATCAGGGTAGAAATGCTTCAAGAGTGCAGTGGCTGTCTCCTCTGCGTTGGTAGTGTATGTATTGCCAATTTTGAGGGTGGTGGGTGGACGTCTGGGTGCAGTTTCCTTTAACAGGCGGTTTGTCAGCGACCAGACATTCTCTTTGGTTTGTAGCTCGCAGAATTTGCGGAAGTTGGCGGTGGATTCCGTCTTAATGTCCTCCGCGTACTGGATCTTCTTAATCTTTTGTTCGGCGATGAGTGGTTCGATGGGTTGGCCCGTTCTTTTGGCTGCGCTGATTTGTCGGTGAAGAGTTATGACCTCCCTTTTGCTGGCCTCTAGTTTGTCAGTCCACCAAGGAGGTTTCGGTTTGCTGGTCCCCTTCTTAGTGGTCATAGATTCCTTGCAAGCGGCGTGAATAATGATGGTGATATCACTGATGAGTGTTTCGAGTTGCTCGATGTCGAGACTCGCGACATCTCTCTCCAATATAGTGGATGTCGTCATATGCAGCATCAGGGTATCCTTGTATTCAGTCCAGTTGGCCTTTTTGGTGTTATAAAGAAATGTGGACGTGCTAGTAGCGAATCCCTCCATCGATCTGCCAGAAGTGATCTTGTACTCTATGGCGTTATGCTGAGAAGTTGTACAGCAGTCCATGTTGACCCTCCAGCGGTCTATTTTGTCGTAAATAGAGCCGGAAGCAAGGGTCAAGTCTATTATGGAGGTTCTTTCGCGTCCATGTGTTACGGTTTCGAAAGTGGGGATGATTCCGTTGTTGCATATGTGCATGTCGTTGGCATATGCTAAATCAATAATTTCAGTTCCCCTTTTGTTATTTTTGGCGCTACCCCATGAGGTGTGCCAGCCGTTGAAATCTCCTCCGAGTATAACACGGTGATTTCTAGTGGATTTTAGGAAGTAGTCGATGGCGTCCATGGTGTTTGAAGGGTCTTCGTTTGGCTCAACGTAGGCTGAGGCTAAGTATATCTTGCCTCCGCCAGCTGTTCCTAATTGTACGACGCATAAATTGGCCGTCGAATATTGTGACAGACCTATGGTTGCTCCACATCCGGGTTTTACGATAATGCATGCCTTGACCTTTTGTCCGCCGGAAAATTGGTAAACGTCTAGGCCAGACATGAATGGGAGTTTTAGCTCTTTGCCCGAGCCTATGTATGGCTCCGATATTAGGGCTATATTATAATGGCCAGAATGAAAATAATTTAGGAATTCTTGTAAACTGCTCTTAGATCGATCTATGTTACACTGTAATATTTTAGTTGATTTGTTTTTATCCATAATCTATGCGATTGTTAATTTTAATTTTAATTGATTTAATTCTAGGACAAATGTGAGAGGTGGCCTTGTGTTTCTCGTCGAATTCGGTTTTGAATTTAAGGTTGTGATTAGCGCAGTTGACGCATTTGGGCGCCCCATTTCTGAGTTTGAGCGGACAGCTATCCAACTGGTGTCCCTCTTCCGCGCAGTAGGTACAAGGGGCTTGATTAGACGGACATTTATTTTTAATATGCCCGAATTGCAGGCATTTCATGCACTGTTTGAAAGGGGAGAACTCCTCCACATGCACTCTTTGGTAGTCAATTGCTAGTCTCCCCATGTCGATGATCTTACGAAAGACGGTGGGCCGCGTCAGCAGGACTGCGTTATATAAGTTAGGATTTCTGTTATTGCGTTTGAATGAAAATTTGATGTCACCGTCGTTAATTTGTAGTCCGCTGTTTTGTCCTTTGATGACATCTGTGAGCTCTTCCGAAGGGGTGTCGTTAGAGATGCCCTTTAAAATTATCATTGGGAGGAGTTTGCGGGCAGGCTCGGCTGTCACAAATGTGGATTTTTGCAGTTTCTGAAGAGTTTCGTCCCGCTGGGCTTCGTTGTTGAATTCAACCCTAATTTTATTATTGGAAACGGACTGGATTCGAGTCGGGGCATACGAGGTGTGCCTGAAGGTTACACTATTTTTAAAGGACTCTACGACCTGTTGTCTGCTTTGTGTCTCGCCCTTGGACGTGATAATTAGAGCCGGCTTGTTGGTAGGTGGGGGTTTTGTTTTAACTTGAGGTGATGGTGGTGGTGAGTGCAGAGCCTGGGCGTAGGTGGGGGTAGTGTGTTGCGTAATATTGATCGCAGTGAGATGCTGTTTTAATTCCTCACGTACGCAGGAAACTATCTGTGACTTCAAATCCTCGTGGGTAGAGGGGGTGGTGGTGGGAGGTGGCGAGTACTCGGTTTCAGCGGTGCAGTAACTTGGTATAAGTAATGAGGCTTTGGAAATTTCCTCCGCAGCCTGCGTTATAAAATGTTTGCTGATGGCCGTGACACTTTTTCCTTCATTAACCCTTTGCGCAATGAGTGAAGCGAGAGTGGTGATGACACTGACGCATGATTCTAGGCTGGTGGCGTCGGTAGCAACAGTGGGGAGGGGAGGCAGAAGCGTTTGGGATTGGGATTTTAGTGGTCGAGATTTGGTTTTGGGTAGAGATGGTGTTGGTAACGGTTCTGCTGGTGGGGGTGTTGATGTTGGAGGTGGTGTCGGTTGGGGTGAGGGTGTTGATGTTGAAGGTGGTGTTAGCTGGGGTGGGGGTTCCCCAACAACATTAATATCTGCCATTGTTCTTCTGTTGAGATAGAAGAAGGATAGTAAATAGATATACGAGAGGTGTAATGTGTAGATTTAAACAAAGAACGTTATATAATAGGTTAAAACAGTATATTAGAGGGGGGCTGTAGAAGTGAAAAACGTCGGAATTTAGAGTCTAAGTGTAATGGCAAGAAATGAGAGATTTGGTATGTTGGCTAATTTTTACCCCTCTTCTATAGTCTAGCTAACGAATCGAAAAAGGGTGGGTCGGGCGAAAATTTTGATAAAAATGAATAATTTTTGACACTAATTAAACAATAATACTTTTAATTACTTAGAAGGCTACTAATTATCAGTAAAAAAGTCGAAAACCGCGGCCAAATGCGATGAGAAATGACCGATATCTTCAACTTAGTACTAATAACAGTCGCTACTAGGTAAACTTTCGAACTAGGTAGCTGGACAATACCGTGGGAAGATTTTTCGCGCGGAGGCAGATTCCTCAGCCCTGGAAGGTCGTGGCTGAACGCGCGATACCTCGAATCGTTCCTAGTGAATCAAGCTATGCAATGATATAAAAAGCAAAACGAAATTCCGTAGTATGTAGAACAAAATTATCGCAGAAAGGTCTGGAACATTTAAATTTAACGATTTTTATAATGAATTCGAATAATCTAGACTTATTTTTTACAGGAGCAGCGACGCTACCAGCAGCAGACGGGAGCCAGGTGACCAGGTGATGTTTTTAGGTCTTGCGAGAGGGACCCGGCTGACGGAGCAAGCCGTTATACGACGCTGAACGAGAATTCCCTTATAAAACTGGAAATTTTGATAAAAATGAATAATTTTTGACACTAATTAAACAATAATACTTTTAATTACTTAGAAGGCTACTAATTATCAGTAAAAAAGTCGAAAACCGCGGCCAAATGCGATGAGAAATGACCGATATCTTCAACTTAGTACTAATAACAGTCGCTACTAGGTAAACTTTCGAACTAGGTAGCTGGACAATACCGTGGGAAGATTTTTCGCGCGGAGGCAGATTCCTCAGCCCTGGAAGGTCGTGGCTGAACGCGCGATACCTCGAATCGTTCCTAGTGAATCAAGCTATGCAATGATATAAAAAGCAAAACGAAATTCCGTAGTATGTAGAACAAAATTATCGCAGAAAGGTCTGGAACATTTAAATTTAACGATTTTTATAATGAATTCGAATAATCTAGACTTATTTTTTACAGGAGCAGCGACGCTACCAGCAGCAGACGGGAGCCAGGTGACCAGGTGATGTTTTTAGGTCTTGCGAGAGGGACCCGGCTGACGGAGCAAGCCGTTATACGACGCTGAACGAGAATTCCCTTATAAAACTGGAAATTTTGATAAAAATGAATAATTTTTGACACTAATTAAACAATAATACTTTTAATTACTTAGAAGGCTACTAATTATCAGTAAAAAAGTCGAAAACCGCGGCCTAATGCGATGAGAAATGACCGATATCTTCAACTTAGTACTAATAACAGTCGCTACTAGGTAAACTTTCGAACTAGGTAGCTGGACAATACCGTGGGAAGATTTTTCGCGCGGAGGCAGATTCCTCAGCCCTGGAAGGTCGTGGCTGAACGCGCGATACCTCGAATCGTTCCTAGTGAATCAAGCTATGCAATGATATAAAAAGCAAAACGAAATTTCGTAGTATGTAGAACAAAATTATCGCAGAAAGGTCTGGAACATTTAAATTTAACGATTTTTATAATGAATTCGAATAATCTAGACTTATTTTTTACAGGAGCAGCGACGCTACCAGCAGCAGACGGGAGCCAGGTGACCAGGTGATGTTTTTAGGTCTTGCGAGAGGGACCCGGCTGACGGAGCAAGCCGTTATACGACGCTGAACGAGAATTCCCTTATAAAACTGGAAATTTTGATAAAAATGAATAATTTTTGACACTAATTAAACAATAATACTTTTAATTACTTAGAAGGCTACTAATTATCAGTAAAAAAGTCGAAAACCGCGGCCAAATGCGATGAGAAATGACCGATATCTTCAACTTAGTACTAATAACAGTCGCTACTAGGTAAACTTTCGAACTAGGTAGCTGGACAATACCGTGGGAAGATTTTTCGCGCGGAGGCAGATTCCTCAGCCCTGGAAGGTCGTGGCTGAACGCGCGATACCTCGAATCGTTCCTAGTGAATCAAGCTATGCAATGATATAAAAAGCAAAACGAAATTCCGTAGTATGTAGAACAAAATTATCGCAGAAAGGTCTGGAACATTTAAATTTAACGATTTTTATAATGAATTCGAATAATCTAGACTTATTTTTTACAGGAGCAGCGACGCTACCAGCAGCAGACGGGAGCCAGGTGACCAGGTGATGTTTTTAGGTCTTGCGAGAGGGACCCGGCTGACGGAGCAAGCCGTTATACGACGCTGAACGAGAATTCCCTTATAAAACTGGAAATTTTGATAAAAATGAATAATTTTTGACACTAATTAAACAATAATACTTTTAATTACTTAGAAGGCTACTAATTATCAGTAAAAAAGTCGAAAACCGCGGCCTAATGCGATGAGAAATGACCGATATCTTCGGTTAGGTTAGGTTAGGTTAGGTTAGGTTGGGGTGCAAGTTGAAGAGCCTCCACGCGGCGCACCCTGGGCAACGTCAGCTCCAATTGCCCACCGGTTCTGGTGGACACTTGGCGCTGGCGGCTAATCTTCGACGGGGAGGGGAGCAAGATGCTCCACGATGTTCCTCCACGTGTCCCTCTGTTAAGCAGAGGACACAGTGGCGGAAGAGGGAGGGGGGTCGCTCCTGATGGATCGACATTTATTGTCGAACGTCACTGGGACGTGACCCAGCCACATTGGTGCAGGCGCACTAATGTGGCTGTCGTTTCTCCGGGGTCTTTTCTTTTCTCCGGAGAACTTTCGGCGGGTTCACTGAGCCGGGTTATTCGGACAGTGAACGGAGGCATGTCTAATGCCGCCGTCGGGGGCTTGGCTTAACCGCCTGGCCCAGAGGAAGGCCACCTCTAAGGGGAGTGGGCGGTCACGACTGGCCTGGTCGTCCTGAACCGGGGCTCGGTCCACACGTGCGTGCGGCAGCGGGGCGGATCGATAGTAGACGTGTCGTTTGCTAGCCCTGCTGTCGCGAGCCGTGTTCGCGACTGGCGTGTCGCCGTGGAGGTGGAGACGTTGTCGGATCACCGTTACATCCGTTTCGACGTCTCCGCCCAGACCGCTGGCGACCGCAGAACCGCAGGATCTGTCCCGCGTCGGGACGGCCCGCGCTGGGCGCGTAGGCACATCGACAGGGAATTTCTCGAGGAGGCTGCTATTGTCCAGGCCTGGAGCCGGGAGTCGGCAACGAACGGACCCGATGACGTCGAACGGGAGGCGCTGTGGTTCCGCGGGGTGATGACGCAAATTTGCGATGCGTCCATGCCCCGGGTCCACGCACAATGTGCAAGGCGCCAGGTGTACTGGTGGACCGCCGAAATCGCGCAGCTACGCATCGCGTGCGTGGCGGCTAGGCGCCAGTACACCCACTACCGGAGGACACGTCGTCGGGTACCCGACGAAGAAGCCGCGCGGTATGAGGTGTACCGCGCGGCAAAGCAGGCTCTGTGGCTGGCCATCGGCGAGTCGAGGACGCGATCCAGGGAGAGGATGTTGGAGACTCTGGACGGGGATCCGTGGGGGCGCCCGTATAAAGCGGTTCGAGGGCAACTTCGAGCCGCGGCGCCCCCACTTACGGAGAGTCTCCAACCCGAGCTGCTGGAGGAGGTAGTTGCGGCCCTCTTCCCGGCTAGAGCGGAACATACTCCGCCGCCGATGGCTTTGCCCACGGCCGCAGAGCTTGCAGAGGAGGAGGACGCCATCAGCGTCCCAGAGGTGACACAGGAGGAGATGAGGGCGGCCGTGAGGCGGCTCCGGGCCAAGAAAGTGGCTCCGGGGCCCGACGGTATTCACGGCCTAGCTTTGGCCCTCACCCTCAAGGAGCTAGAGCCCCAGCTGAGAGGACTCTACACGGCGTGCCTCGAGCAGGGTCAGTTTCCCACATTGTGGAAGACTGGTCGTCTGGTCCTGCTCAGGAAGGCGGGGCGCCCGGCGGACTCGCCGTCCGCGTACCGGCCCATAGTGTTGCTCGACGAGGTGGGCAAGCTGTTCGAGCGTATACTCGCAGCCCGCCTCGTCCGCCACTTGTGCGGAGAGGGGCCGGACCTGGCCGAGAGCCAGTACGGCTTTCGGCATGGGCGCTCTACCATCCACGCTGTGTCGAGGGTGAGAGTCCTGGCGGAGGAAACCGTGTCCCGGGGCGGGGTGGTGGTGGCGGTGTCTTTAGACATCTCCAACGCTTTCAACACCCTGCCCTGGAGCTGTATTAGAGAGGCACTGCGGTATCATCGCGTGCCTCTCTACCTCCGCCGCATCGTTGGGGCTTACTTAGCCGGGAGGTGTGTCACCTACGTGGGACGCGATGGCGGAAACCAGCGCCAGGTGTCGTGCGGTGTTCCACAGGGTTCGGTCGTGGGTCCGCTCCTGTGGAACATCGGGTACGACTGGGTGCTAAGGGGCGAACTCCCGCCGGGCGCGGACCTGACGTGTTACGCGGACGACACGCTGGTCACGGCCCGGGGGAGTTCGCACAGGGAGGCAGCGTTGCTCGCGACGGCGGTGGTCTCACTGACGGTGAGCCGCATACGGCGCCTCGGCCTGGAGGTGGCCCTCAACAAGTCGGAGGCCATGGTGTTTCATGGTCCCCGACGGGCGCCGCCGGCCGGATCACACATCGTGGTCGGGGGGGTCCGGATCGCTGTCGAGCCCACCATGAAATATCTGGGATTGGTGCTCGACAGCCGTTGGGACTTCGGACCCCACTTCCGGCGGCTTGCGCCCAAGTTGTTGGACGCGGCCGGGGCGCTGGCAACGCTGCTTCCCAATCTGGGGGGCCCGAGCGCCGCCTGTAGGCGGCTCTACATGGGGATCGTGCGATCCATGGCGCTCTACGGAGCGCCGATCTGGGCGTCTGACCTGACGGCCGGTAGCATAGCTGTTCTGCGGAAGCCGCAGCGGGCTATGGCCGTCAGAGTCATTCGGGGGTATCGCACGATCTCCTACGAGGCGGGTTGTGCACTGGCCGGATCCCCGCCCTGGGACCTGGAGGCGAAGGTGCTCGCGTCACTCTATCGGTGGCGTGAGGACGCGAGGTCGCGGGGCGAGCGACCGATGCAGCGAGAGATCGAGCTGCGTCGGTCGCAGCTCCGCGAGGTCCTGGTGGCTGAGTGGCGGGACAGGCTTTTGCGCCCTTCCGCCGGTCTCGCTACCGTCGGGGCGATCCGACCAGTGCTCGACGAATGGTTCGGGAGGAGGCACGGCTCCCTGACGTTTCGGGCGACGCAGGTGCTTTCGGGGCATGGTTGCTTCGGGAAGTACCTGTGTCGCATAAACAGGGAGCCGGACGCACGGTGTCACCACTGCGTCGACTGCCGGGAGGACACGGCGTGGCATACGCTGGCAGAGTGTGCTGCTTGGGAGGAGCCACGTCGTGTCCTCATCTCAGAAGTAGGCAGTGACCTGTCGCTGCCGGCCGTAGTTAATTCGATGGTCGGCAGCGTTGAGTCCTGGGACGCGGTGGTTTCCTTCTGCGAGACAGTCGTCTCCCAGAAGGAGGCTGCGGAAAGGTTGAGGGAGGTGAAGACCGTCCTCCCGATCCGCAGCAGGCGCACCGGGCGTCGGCGGAGGGCGGACAACGCCCTCTTCCAGCCCCCCTAAATGGGTCCAGGGGCGACGGAATCGGGGACGTCCGCCGCCCCCCATACATCAGGACCCGAGGTGGCGGCGCGTAGTGTTCCACGCGCGCCCCTCTTAGCCGTTGCGGGGGGAGTCAAACACCTCACTCCCCCCGCTCGAGGCGGGGCCCGCGCTAGCGGGCCAGCACCAGCCGGGGTTGCGGAAGAATAGCGCGTTCCCGCGACCCCGGCGCAGGTGAGTGATGGAACACCGGGGTGGTTTTTAGTCGGTAAGAGTCCGACAGACCCCCCCGCCCTCCCCGGGGCGGGGGACATCCATGAGGATTTTCCACCCCGAGATCAAAAAAAAAAAAAAAAAAGGTTAGGTTAGGTTAGGTTAGGTTAGGTTAGGTTAGGTTTGTGGGGGCATGGTGAGTGCCCGACTCGAGGAGATAGAGTCGCGCCTCCCCCCAGCGGAAAGGCTCCGACCCCCACTTGCAGCGGACAAGAGGAGGGCGGAGGAGTCCGCCAGGACGAAGCCCGCGCAGAAACCAGCAGAGGGGGCCAAAAAGCCAGCGCAGGGGCCCAAAAAGCCCACGCAGGGGCCCAGAAAGCCTGCGGGGGCTTCCGCGCCTCTGGCGACCGCGCCCCTGGCGACCGCACCTACGACGGCAACCGCGACTCCGGTGACTGCGCCACCGGCGACCGCACCACCTTCTTCCTCACCTCCCACCCAGGATACCGACGGGTGGACGACGGTGGGGAAGAAGAAAAAGAAGAAGAAGAGCGGGAAGAAGGCCAATGGAGCACCGGCCAAGACACCCAAGAAGGCGAGAAGACCGCGTAGAGTCAGGGCCCCGCGCTCCGCGGCTGTAGTTATCACGCTGCAGCCCGGAGCTGCAGAAAGGGGCGTCACCTACGCGGCGGTCCTCACAGAGGCCAAAAGCAAGGTCGCGTTCCCCGACCTCGGCACACCGTCCGGCTTCAGATTGAAGCCGGCGATTACGGGGGCGCGGTTGCTTGAGGTGTCGGGTGCCTCCAGTGGCGAAAGGGCGGACACGTTGGCCGCCAAGCTGCGAGAGGTCCTCAACCCGGAGGACGTCAAGATATCCAGGCCGATGAAGACCGCTGAGCTGCGTGTCAGCGGCCTGGATGACTCGACGAACCCGGCTGAGGTCGCGGTGGCCATCGCCCGTGCCGGTGGGTGCCAGCCCGATGACGTGCGGACGGGCGAGATCCGTGCCGACGCCGGTGGGCTCGGCACGATCTGGGTGCGGTGCCCGGTGGCGGCGGCCAATAAGGTCGCTGACGCAGGGCGTTTGTTGGTGGGGTGGGTTGCGGCAAGGGTTAGACTGCTGCAGCCTAGGGCCATGCGGTGCTACCGGTGCCTGGACGTTGGTCACGTCAGGTGCCGGTGCACCGCCGAAACGGACCGCAGCGATCTGTGCTATCGCTGCGGCCAGCCCGGCCACAAGGCGGCCCAGTGCTCTGCGGCGCCAAACTGCAGCCTCTGTACAGCTGCAGGGAGGCCCGCCGGGCACAGAGTGGGTGCCAAATCATGTGGCGCGCCCACCAACAAAAAGAACGGAAGGGGTGCCAAAGCTGTCGGGGGCTCTTTACCCCCCCCTCAGCCTGGCTGCCCTTCGGCCGACTCCCGGCCTGGGAATGGGGCGGTGGAGGGAATGGATTGCGCATAATGGCACAATACCATTTCCTCCAGGGCAACATCAACCACTGTGCCAGAGCTCAGGATCTCTTGCTCCAGAGCATGGCAGAGTGGTCGATTCACGTGGCCGTGGTCGCCGAGCCGTACTGGGTCCCGCCCAGGGATAACTGGGTGGGAGACCTTGACGGTTTGGTGGCCATCATCGGCGGGGCTCTCGTCAGCCCGTCTCGAGGGCACGGCTGGGTAGCCGCCCTCGCAGATGGCGTTGGCGTCGTTGGGGCGTATTTTTCGCCCAACAAGAGTCTCGCCGACTTCGAGAGGTTTCTTGTCGAGTTGGGTGCCGTCGTGGGCCGACTCCATCCTCGCCCGGTGCTGTTGCTCGGCGATCTCAACGCCAAATCTGCGGCGTGGGGATCCCCGGTGACCGATGCTAAGGGCGAGGCATTGGAGGAGTGGGCGGTCACGACTGGCCTGGTCGTCCTGAACCGGGGCTCGGTCCACACGTGCGTGCGGCAGCGGGGCGGATCGATAGTAGACGTGTCGTTCGCTAGCCCTGCTGTCGCGAGCCGTGTTCGCGACTGGCGTGTCGCCGTGGAGGTGGAGACGTTGTCGGATCACCGTTACATCCGTTTCGACGTCTCCGCCCAGACCGCTGGCGACCGCAGAACCGCAGGATCAGTCCCGCGTCGGGAAGGCCCGCGCTGGGCGCGTAGGCACATCGACAGGGAATTTCTCGAGGAGGCTGCTATTGTCCAGGCCTGGAGCCGGGAGTCGGCAACGAACGGACCCGATGACGTCGAACGGGAGGCGCTGTGGTTCCGCGGGGCGATGACGCAAATTTGCGATGCGTCCATGCCCCGGGTCCACGCACAATGTGCAAGGCGCCAGGTGTACTGGTGGACCGCCGAAATCGCGCAGCTACGCATCGCGTGCGTGGCGGCTAGGCGCCAGTACACCCACTACCGGAGGACACGTCGTCGGGTACCCGACGAAGAAGCCGCGCGGTATGAGGGGTACCGCGCGGCAAAGCAGGCTCTGTGGCTGGCCATCGGCGAGTCGAGGACGCGATCCAGGGAGAGGATGTTGGAGACTCTGGACGGGGATCCGTGGGGGCGCCCGTATAAAGCGGTTCGAGGGCAACTTCGAGCCGCGGCGCCCCCACTTACGGAGAGTCTCCAACCCGAGCTGCTGGAGGAGGTAGTTGCGGCCCTCTTCCCGGCTAGAGCGGAACACACTCCGCCGCCGATGGCTTTGCCCACGGCCGCAGAGCTTGCAGAGGAGGAGGACGCCATCAGCGTCCCAGAGGTGACACAGGAGGAGATGAGGGCGGCCGTGAGGCGGCTCCGGGCCAAGAAAGTGGCTCCGGGGCCCGACGGTATTCACGGCCTAGCTTTGGCCCTCGCCCTCAAGGAGCTAGAGCCCCAGCTGAGAGGACTCTACACAGCTTGCCTCGAGCAGGGTCAGTTTCCCACATTGTGGAAGACTGGTCGTCTGGTCCTGCTCAGGAAGGCGGGGCGCCCGGCGGACTCGCCGTCCGCGTACCGGCCCATAGTGTTGCTCGACGAGGTGGGCAAGCTGTTCGAGCGTATACTCGCAGCCCGCCTCGTCCGCCACTTGTGCGGAGAGGGGCCGGACCTGGCCGAGAGCCAGTACGGCTTTCGGCATGGGCGCTCTACCATCCACGCTGTGTCGAGGGTGAGAGTCCTGGCGGAGGAAACCGTGTCCCGGGGCGGGGTGGTGGTGGCGGTGTCTTTAGACATCTCCAACGCTTTCAACACCCTGCCCTGGAGCTGTATTAGAGAGGCACTGCGGTATCATCGCGTGCCTCTCTACCTCCGCCGCATCGTTGGGGCTTACTTAGCCGGGAGGTGTGTCACCTACGTGGGACGCGATGGCGGAAACCAGCGCCAGGTGTCGTGCGGTGTTCCACAGGGTTCGGTCGTGGGTCCGCTCCTGTGGAACATCGGGTACGACTGGGTGCTAAGGGGCGAACTCCCGCCGGGCGCGGACCTGACGTGTTACGCGGACGACACGCTGGTCACGGCCCGGGGGAGTTCGCACAGGGAGGCAGCGTTGCTCGCGACGGCGGCGGTCTCACTGACGGTGAGCCGCATACGGCGCCTCGGCCTGGAGGTGGCCCTCAACAAGTCGGAGGCCATGGTGTTTCATGGTCCCCGACGGGCGCCGCCGGCCGGATCACACATCGTGGTCGGGGGGGTCCGGATCGCTGTCGAGCCCACCATGAAATATCTGGGATTGGTGCTCGACAGCCGTTGGGACTTCGGACCCCACTTCCGGCGGCTTGCGCCCAAGTTGTTGGGCGCGGCCGGGGCGCTGGCAACGCTGCTTCCCAATCTGGGGGGCCCGAGCGCCGCCTGTAGGCGGCTCTACATGGGGATCGTGCGATCCATGGCGCTCTACGGAGCGCCGATCTGGGCGTCTGACCTGACGGCCGGTAGCATAGCTGTTCTGCGGAAGCCGCAGCGGGCTATGGCCGTCAGAGTCATTCGGGGGTATCGCACGATCTCCTACGAGGCGGGTTGTGCACTGGCCGGGTCCCCGCCCTGGGACCTGGAGGCGAAGGTGCTCGCGTCACTCTATCGGTGGCGTGAGGACGCGAGGTCGCGGGGCGAGCGACCGATGCAGCGAGAGATCGAGCTGCGTCGGTCGCAGCTCCGCGAGGTCCTGGTGGCTGAGTGGCGGGACAGGCTTTTGCGCCCTTCCGCCGGTCTCGCTACCGTCGGGGCGATCCGACCAGTGCTCGACGAATGGTTCGGGAGGAGGCACGGCTCCCTGACGTTTCGAGCGACGCAGGTGCTTTCGGGGCATGGTTGCTTCGGGAAGTACCTGTGTCGCATAAACAGGGAGCCGGACGCACGGTGTCACCACTGCGTCGACTGCCGGGAGGACACGGCGGGGCATACGCTGGCAGAGTGTGCTGCTTGGGAGGAGCCACGTCGTGCCCTCATCTCAGAAGTAGGCAGTGACCTGTCGCTGCCGGCCGTAGTTAATTCGATGGTCGGCAGCGTTGAGTCCTGGGACGCGGTGGTTTCCTTCTGCGAGACAGTCGTCTCCCAGAAGGAGGCTGCGGAAAGGTTGAGGGAGGTGGAGACCGTCCTCCCGATCCGCAGCAGGCGCACCGGGCGTCGGCGGAGGGCGGACAACGCCCTCTTCCAGCCCCCCTAAATGGGTCCAGGGGCGACGGAATCGGGGACGTCCGCCGCCCCCCATACATCAGGACCCGAGGTGGCGGCGCGTAGTGTTCCACGCGCGCCCCTCTTAGCCGTTGCGGGGGGAGTCAAACACCTCACTCCCCCCGCTCGAGACGGGGCCCGCGCTAGCGGGCCAGCACCAGCCGGGGTTGCGGAAGAATAGCGCGTTCCCGCGACCCCGGCGCAGGTGAGTGATGGAACACCGGGGTGGTTTTTAGTCGGTAAGAGTCCGACAGACCCCCCCGCCCTCCCCGGGGCGGGGGACATCCATGAGGATTTTCCACCCCGAGATCAAAAAAAAAAAAAAAAAAAAAAAGGTTAGGTTAGGTTAGGTTAGGTTAGGTTAGGTTAGGTTTTTTTTTTTTTTTTTTTTTTTTTTTTTTTTTTTTTTTTTTTTTTTTTTTTTTTTTAATTGGGTCTTTTATTTTTAATTTGAGTGTTTGTGTTTTGCCCTTTGTTTTTTTATAGCACCGCGATTTGATACGGTGCTATGTTTGTTACTCTATGTTCCATTGAACGTTTTTAATTGGGTTATAATATATTTTACTAATTCTACGTAGGATTTAGTTCTTTTATCAGCACTCAGTATATCCGCGAGTGCGTACGGATTACTTTCACGACATAAGGCTTCATGGTTGTGTCTCTGCATTTGGAAACGTGGGCACTCTTGCAGCAGATGGTCAATGGTTTGTTTTGTTACTCCGTCACATGGGCACAGGTCATTGGTTGTTATTTTGAATCTTTCCAAGTACTGCTTGTGGTACCCGTGCCCAGTGAGGATCTGGGTAATCGCAAAGTCCGTTTTAACCTTTTTCCGGAATTTTTTAATGTGTTCCAGAGTAGGGAGCAGCCTCTTCGTATGTTGACCCTGCTCCGAGCTCTGGAATCTTTGTTCCCATGTCTTTTGTGTGTCATTCCTGAGTTGTTTCTTTAGATATGAGATGGGGAAGTGGCTGTAGTCTGGGCTCTTGTGCAACCTGGTGGCTAGGTTTGCCGCTGTGTCAGCTGCTTCATTACCCGCCACCCCACTATGGCCCCTCACCCATGAAAATTTTATTTCCCCTGGGTGGTCGTATAAAATGTGATGGATATTCGTGACAATGGGGTGGGTGCTGCTTCTGTCCTTGATTGCCAGGATTGCGGATTGTGAGTCTGTATGTATGGTGGTGGAATGATGGTGGTGGTTGTTTCGTGCAGTCCATTTGCACGCCTCAAAGATAGCGTATAGCTCGGCCTGAAACACGGTGCAGGTATTGTGCAGGAGGAATTTTTTAATTGTTTCCGTCCCGTTCAGCGCATTGCAGACAAAAGCGGCACCCACAGAGCCGTCCTCCTGCTTACTGCCATCTGTGTATAGGGCAAGGGATTCCTGCTCCACATGATCGTTGCTGCTGCTCCGGTCCCTGACTGCGATGCATGTCTTGGCAGTGACCCTTAGGGCCGGGTGTAGCAGTTCCCGTATGGGAGTGGGTCGCTCTAGGTGGATGTCCTGCGGAATGAGTGGGGTGATGCCTGTGAGTCGTGTCCTTTCGATGTGATGGACCTCCAACACTTTCAGGTCGAGCGGAGTGAATTGTGCAAGGGCGAGAGCTGCCGCAGTTGAGACTGTTCTGAATGCCCTGATAGCCTTCAGAGCGAATCCCCTCTGCGTGCTGGCGAGCGCCCTTTTGACACATTTTTTGGCCGACACGTGGCCCCAGATACCGGCAGCGTAGGTGATGATTGGTTCGATGACATGGTGGTAAATTGTTTCTGTATTCTCCGGGTGGGTGCCCCATGTCGGCCTTGTGTATATGCACAATTTTTTGTAGATTTTGTTGGCTTTACTGGTAACATAGTGGACGTGGCTGTGGAAATTTAGTTTTTGGTCTATTATGACTCCAAGTATTTTGACCTCTGGTACGAAATGCAGGTCGACTCCACCCATATTAAGTTTTATACTTTTGGCCTTAGGGGTAAAAGCGATTGCTTGTGTTTTGGCCGGGCCAAAGTCGAGTTTCACGCTTTCGCCCCATTCGCCTATGTTCTTGAGGGTGCTGTTTGCCAGTTGTTCTAGTTCTGTTGGCTCTGTGGCGGTGACGACGAGCAGAACGTCATCTGCGAACGCCTGTATGTGGCAACCTGGGGGTAGAGGTGTATTGAGGAGCTCATCCAGGATCAAGTTCCATAGAACAGGACCGCACGCGGATCCTTGAACACATCCTTTAGTGAGGGTCTTGCGTACCCTGACACCCGCGTGGTCCAGCGTTGCGGCTCTATTCCGGACGTAGTCTCTCAATAAACCCATTATGTTGCCTGGGATGCCAAGCTTAGTCAGTTGGTGGAAGAGTGCAGGCCACCAGGCATTGTCAAAAGCCGCTCTGATGTCTAGGGACACTGCTATGAGGTTAGGTTAGGTTAGGTTAGGTGAGGTTAGGTTAGGTTAGGTTAGGTTAGGTTAGGTTAGGTTAGGTTAGGTTAGGTTAGGTTAGGTTAGGTTAGGTTAGGTTAGCAGAAAACTGACTTTGTTACGTAAAGATTCGTTCAGGCATTCCTGGAATGCAGCGTAGCCACGGCCGAGGTTTGCCTGGACGAATTTGATGACTTTTAGTGAGTCCTGGCAGCCCTTAGCAGTAGTTAATACCTACTCTGGCCAGCCGGTCCCATTTCTGCCATTTTGGGCATTCAGAGCCATATGCACGATGAGCCGAGTTCGCTTTCCCTTCACAGTTTGCACACGTTGGGGCTGCTCCACTGTTGGGGCACTGTCTGGTGTCATGGGCACCGCTGCAGTGTCCGCACCGAATAGTCTCCGACCTGCACTCTGCGGCCTTATGTGCGAACCCCATGCACTTGTAGCATTGGGTGATCGGCGACTGGTCTAATGCTGGTATAATTTGGTAGCCCAAATGCAGCCTTTGCTCAACCATCCTGGACCAGAGTGACGCACTGACCTCCAAAATGACGTTGTTTAGATCCTGGTTGCGACCCTTTGTGCGTCTTAATACTTTGATGTATCTGTCGGCAGCGGAGACCTCTTGGAACATTTTGACGTTCTGGCTAAGAACGGCCTCTTCGATTCTTGCGTTGGTAATGTCTGATACTACGCCAAGAAGCCGGATCTGGGGCTTCTTCTGCCTCGCGTCCTGCACCGTTAGGTCTCTGTCCTTGTTTTTTATTGCTTCTCGGAGGATGTCCCGGTCTCCCGAGCTACTGCAACCGATGACTACCCTCTGGTTGCTTATCTTTTTGACGGAACGTACACCCACTCCAAGGTCTACCACGTCCACTTTGGCCTTAACAGCGTTAATAATATCTTCGCTTGTGTGCCGCGGGTCCCTGGATTCAACTACCATAGCGTAGGTTGGCTTATCTGTGCGGGCCGGGGTGTCCTTGACATTTGCGTTTTTCGCTATAGGGCTTGCCTTGGGGGCTTTTTCCGTCAATGTAGAGATCGGGGCTGGGAAAGTTAATTCTTTGATTGTAGTGATGTGCCGAGCTAGCTCCTCTCGAACACATTCGACAATCTCTTGCTTCAAGTTGGTCTCGTGTCCAGAGACGGCGTCGTGAGAATTGTCGGTGACCACTGTGTTAATCAACGGAATTTTTAACATGGCTTTATTAATTTCATCGCTAGCAGCCAATATGAGTCGTTTATTGGTAGCGGTTACGCTTTTGGCGTCATTGACTGCTAAGGTTATGCAGGTCGTAAGTTTACTTACTACGTCAGTGAAGGTGTTCATACACTTAACGTCATCAGCTGTCGCGGGGAGAGGGGGTAATAATGAAGGTGCCATAGTCCCTGAACACCGGAGACACAAGTTGTATGTAAGTACTTATATGTGTTGTTTTAAGTGGGTTAAAGACGAATTAGAGATGGGGTGTAAAAGCGAAAAATGTAGGTTTTTTAAGTCTGAGTGAGATGGCCGGAAATGAAAATTATGGTATGGAGTTCAGATTCTTACCCTCGTTTATAGGTTGGATTAAAAATGACAAAAAGGGTAGGTTGGGCGGGGCGGATTTTTCGCGCGGGGGCTGTTCCCTTGACCCTGGAACGTCAGAGCTGGACGTGCGACCCCTCAAACTCTTCGTCGTGAGCCAGGCTACGCAGTGATCAAGAAAACAACGATAATTTCAGTAGTCTAATCGAAGTAAACTGACGCGGAAAGTACAAATACGTTAAATATTTACGATTTTAATTAAGAAAGCTAATAAACTATTTTAAATTTTGCAGGTTCAGCGACGCTACCACCAGACGACGGCAGCTGGGTGACCTGATGATGTATCCAGGTCCTGCGGGAGGAACCCAGTGGACGGAGCGAGCTGGTATCAACGCCGAACAATATTTTCTTTACAAAACTGGAATTTACGAAAAACTGAATAATTTTTTATAACATAAAACAGTAATTATGCTACTAAATACTTAGGGGGGTACTTATTATCAATTAAAACACCGAAGACCGCGTCCAGATACGACTCCAAATGACTTTAATATTCAAACATGTGTTAAAACTGCACCTATAAGGTAGCCTCGGTTTGTAATAAATATATAGATGTATGGCGTGACGTGTTTCGCGCGGGGGCTGTTCCCTTGACCCTGGAACGTCAGAGCTGGACGTGCGACCCCTCAAACTCTTCGTCGTGAGCCAGGCTACGCAGTGATCAAGAAAACAACGATAATTTCAGTAGTCTAATCGAAGTAAACTGACGCGGAAAGTACAAATACGTTAAATATTTACGATTTTAATTAAGAAAGCTAATAAACTATTTTAAATTTTGCAGGTTCAGCGACGCTACCACCAGACGACGGCAGCTGGGTGACCTGATGATGTATCCAGGTCCTGCGGGAGGAACCCAGTGGACGGAGCGAGCTGGTATCAACGCCGAACAATATTTTCTTTACAAAACTGGAATTTACGAAAAACTGAATAATTTTTTATAACATAAAACAGTAATTATGCTACTAAATACTTAGGGGGGTACTTATTATCAATTAAAACACCGAAGACCGCGTCCAGATACGACTCCAAATGACTTTAATATTCAAACATGTGTTAAAACTGCACCTATAAGGTAGCCTCGGTTTGTAATAAATATATAGATGTATGGCGTGACGTGTTTCGCGCGGGGGCTGTTCCCTTGACCCTGGAACGTCAGAGCTGGACGTGCGACCCCTCAAACTCTTCGTCGTGAGCCAGGCTACGCAGTGATCAAGAAAACAACGATAATTTCAGTAGTCTAATCGAAGTAAACTGACGCGGAAAGTACAAATACGTTAAATATTTACGATTTTAATTAAGAAAGCTAATAAACTATTTTAAATTTTGCAGGTTCAGCGACGCTACCACCAGACGACGGCAGCTGGGTGACCTGATGATGTATCCAGGTCCTGCGGGAGGAACCCAGTGGACGGAGCGAGCTGGTATCAACGCCGAACAATATTTTCTTTACAAAACTGGAATTTACGAAAAACTGAATAATTTTTTATAACATAAAACAGTAATTATGCTACTAAATACTTAGGGGGGTACTTATTATCAATTAAAACACCGAAGACCGCGTCCAGATACGACTCCAAATGACTTTAATATTCAAACATGTGTTAAAACTGCACCTATAAGGTAGCCTCGGTTTGTAATAAATATATAGATGTATGGCGTGACGTGTTTCGCGCGGGGGCTGTTCCCTTGACCCTGGAACGTCAGAGCTGGACGTGCGACCCCTCAAACTCTTCGTCGTGAGCCAGGCTACGCAGTGATCAAGAAAACAACGATAATTTCAGTAGTCTAATCGAAGTAAACTGACGCGGAAAGTACAAATACGTTAAATATTTACGATTTTAATTAAGAAAGCTAATAAACTATTTTAAATTTTGCAGGTTCAGCGACGCTACCACCAGACGACGGCAGCTGGGTGACCTGATGATGTATCCAGGTCCTGCGGGAGGAACCCAGTGGACGGAGCGAGCTGGTATCAACGCCGAACAATATTTTCTTTACAAAACTGGAATTTACGAAAAACTGAATAATTTTTTATAACATAAAACAGTAATTATGCTACTAAATACTTAGGGGGGTACTTATTATCAATTAAAACACCGAAGACCGCGTCCAGATACGACTCCAAATGACTTTAATATTCAAACATGTGTTAAAACTGCACCTATAAGGTAGCCTCGGTTTGTAATAAATATATAGATGTATGGCGTGACGTGTTTCGCGCGGGGGCTGTTCCCTTGACCCTGGAACGTCAGAGCTGGACGTGCGACCCCTCAAACTCTTCGTCGTGAGCCAGGCTACGCAGTGATCAAGAAAACAACGATAATTTCAGTAGTCTAATCGAAGTAAACTGACGCGGAAAGTACAAATACGTTAAATATTTACGATTTTAATTAAGAAAGCTAATAAACTATTTTAAATTTTGCAGGTTCAGCGACGCTACCACCAGACGACGGCAGCTGGGTGACCTGATGATGTATCCAGGTCCTGCGGGAGGAACCCAGTGGACGGAGCGAGCTGGTATCAACGCCGAACAATATTTTCTTTACAAAACTGGAATTTACGAAAAACTGAATAATTTTTTATAACATAAAACAGTAATTATGCTACTAAATACTTAGGGGGGTACTTATTATCAATTAAAACACCGAAGACCGCGTCCAGATACGACTCCAAATGACTTTAATATTCAAACATGTGTTAAAACTGCACCTATAAGGTAGCCTCGGTTTGTAATAAATATATAGATGTATGGCGTGACGTGTTTCGCGCGGGGGCTGTTCCCTTGACCCTGGAACGTCAGAGCTGGACGTGCGACCCCTCAAACTCTTCGTCGTGAGCCAGGCTACGCAGTGATCAAGAAAACAACGATAATTTCAGTAGTCTAATCGAAGTAAACTGACGCGGAAAGTACAAATACGTTAAATATTTACGATTTTAATTAAGAAAGCTAATAAACTATTTTAAATTTTGCAGGTTCAGCGACGCTACCACCAGACGACGGCAGCTGGGTGACCTGATGATGTATCCAGGTCCTGCGGGAGGAACCCAGTGGACGGAGCGAGCTGGTATCAACGCCGAACAATATTTTCTTTACAAAACTGGAATTTACGAAAAACTGAATAATTTTTTATAACATAAAACAGTAATTATGCTACTAAATACTTAGGGGGGTACTTATTATCAATTAAAACACCGAAGACCGCGTCCAGATACGACTCCAAATGACTTTAATATTCAAACATGTGTTAAAACTGCACCTATAAGGTAGCCTCGGTTTGTAATAAATATATAGATGTATGGCGTGACGTGTTTCGCGCGGGGGCTGTTCCCTTGACCCTGGAACGTCAGAGCTGGACGTGCGACCCCTCAAACTCTTCGTCGTGAGCCAGGCTACGCAGTGATCAAGAAAACAACGATAATTTCAGTAGTCTAATCGAAGTAAACTGACGCGGAAAGTACAAATACGTTAAATATTTACGATTTTAATTAAGAAAGCTAATAAACTATTTTAAATTTTGCAGGTTCAGCGACGCTACCACCAGACGACGGCAGCTGGGTGACCTGATGATGTATCCAGGTCCTGCGGGAGGAACCCAGTGGACGGAGCGAGCTGGTATCAACGCCGAACAATATTTTCTTTACAAAACTGGAATTTACGAAAAACTGAATAATTTTTTATAACATAAAACAGTAATTATGCTACTAAATACTTAGGGGGGTACTTATTATCAATTAAAACACCGAAGACCGCGTCCAGATACGACTCCAAATGACTTTAATATTCAAACATGTGTTAAAACTGCACCTATAAGGTAGCCTCGGTTTGTAATAAATATATAGATGTATGGCGTGACGTGTTTCGCGCGGGGGCTGTTCCCTTGACCCTGGAACGTCAGAGCTGGACGTGCGACCCCTCAAACTCTTCGTCGTGAGCCAGGCTACGCAGTGATCAAGAAAACAACGATAATTTCAGTAGTCTAATCGAAGTAAACTGACGCGGAAAGTACAAATACGTTAAATATTTACGATTTTAATTAAGAAAGCTAATAAACTATTTTAAATTTTGCAGGTTCAGCGACGCTACCACCAGACGACGGCAGCTGGGTGACCTGATGATGTATCCAGGTCCTGCGGGAGGAACCCAGTGGACGGAGCGAGCTGGTATCAACGCCGAACAATATTTTCTTTACAAAACTGGAATTTACGAAAAACTGAATAATTTTTTATAACATAAAACAGTAATTATGCTACTAAATACTTAGGGGGGTACTTATTATCAATTAAAACACCGAAGACCGCGTCCAGATACGACTCCAAATGACTTTAATATTCAAACATGTGTTAAAACTGCACCTATAAGGTAGCCTCGGTTTGTAATAAATATATAGATGTATGGCGTGACGTGTTTCGCGCGGGGGCTGTTCCCTTGACCCTGGAACGTCAGAGCTGGACGTGCGACCCCTCAAACTCTTCGTCGTGAGCCAGGCTACGCAGTGATCAAGAAAACAACGATAATTTCAGTAGTCTAATCGAAGTAAACTGACGCGGAAAGTACAAATACGTTAAATATTTACGATTTTAATTAAGAAAGCTAATAAACTATTTTAAATTTTGCAGGTTCAGCGACGCTACCACCAGACGACGGCAGCTGGGTGACCTGATGATGTATCCAGGTCCTGCGGGAGGAACCCAGTGGACGGAGCGAGCTGGTATCAACGCCGAACAATATTTTCTTTACAAAACTGGAATTTACGAAAAACTGAATAATTTTTTATAACATAAAACAGTAATTATGCTACTAAATACTTAGGGGGGTACTTATTATCAATTAAAACACCGAAGACCGCGTCCAGATACGACTCCAAATGACTTTAATATTCAAACATGTGTTAAAACTGCACCTATAAGGTAGCCTCGGTTTGTAATAAATATATAGATGTATGGCGTGACGTGTTTCGCGCGGGGGCTGTTCCCTTGACCCTGGAACGTCAGAGCTGGACGTGCGACCCCTCAAACTCTTCGTCGTGAGCCAGGCTACGCAGTGATCAAGAAAACAACGATAATTTCAGTAGTCTAATCGAAGTAAACTGACGCGGAAAGTACAAATACGTTAAATATTTACGATTTTAATTAAGAAAGCTAATAAACTATTTTAAATTTTGCAGGTTCAGCGACGCTACCACCAGACGACGGCAGCTGGGTGACCTGATGATGTATCCAGGTCCTGCGGGAGGAACCCAGTGGACGGAGCGAGCTGGTATCAACGCCGAACAATATTTTCTTTACAAAACTGGAATTTACGAAAAACTGAATAATTTTTTATAACATAAAACAGTAATTATGCTACTAAATACTTAGGGGGGTACTTATTATCAATTAAAACACCGAAGACCGCGTCCAGATACGACTCCAAATGACTTTAATATTCAAACATGTGTTAAAACTGCACCTATAAGGTAGCCTCGGTTTGTAATAAATATATAGATGTATGGCGTGACGTGTTTCGCGCGGGGGCTGTTCCCTTGACCCTGGAACGTCAGAGCTGGACGTGCGACCCCTCAAACTCTTCGTCGTGAGCCAGGCTACGCAGTGATCAAGAAAACAACGATAATTTCAGTAGTCTAATCGAAGTAAACTGACGCGGAAAGTACAAATACGTTAAATATTTACGATTTTAATTAAGAAAGCTAATAAACTATTTTAAATTTTGCAGGTTCAGCGACGCTACCACCAGACGACGGCAGCTGGGTGACCTGATGATGTATCCAGGTCCTGCGGGAGGAACCCAGTGGACGGAGCGAGCTGGTATCAACGCCGAACAATATTTTCTTTACAAAACTGGAATTTACGAAAAACTGAATAATTTTTTATAACATAAAACAGTAATTATGCTACTAAATACTTAGGGGGGTACTTATTATCAATTAAAACACCGAAGACCGCGTCCAGATACGACTCCAAATGACTTTAATATTCAAACATGTGTTAAAACTGCACCTATAAGGTAGCCTCGGTTTGTAATAAATATATAGATGTATGGCGTGACGTGTTTCGCGCGGGGGCTGTTCCCTTGACCCTGGAACGTCAGAGCTGGACGTGCGACCCCTCAAACTCTTCGTCGTGAGCCAGGCTACGCAGTGATCAAGAAAACAACGATAATTTCAGTAGTCTAATCGAAGTAAACTGACGCGGAAAGTACAAATACGTTAAATATTTACGATTTTAATTAAGAAAGCTAATAAACTATTTTAAATTTTGCAGGTTCAGCGACGCTACCACCAGACGACGGCAGCTGGGTGACCTGATGATGTATCCAGGTCCTGCGGGAGGAACCCAGTGGACGGAGCGAGCTGGTATCAACGCCGAACAATATTTTCTTTACAAAACTGGAATTTACGAAAAACTGAATAATTTTTTATAACATAAAACAGTAATTATGCTACTAAATACTTAGGGGGGTACTTATTATCAATTAAAACACCGAAGACCGCGTCCAGATACGACTCCAAATGACTTTAATATTCAAACATGTGTTAAAACTGCACCTATAAGGTAGCCTCGGTTTGTAATAAATATATAGATGTATGGCGTGACGTGTTTCGCGCGGGGGCTGTTCCCTTGACCCTGGAACGTCAGAGCTGGACGTGCGACCCCTCAAACTCTTCGTCGTGAGCCAGGCTACGCAGTGATCAAGAAAACAACGATAATTTCAGTAGTCTAATCGAAGTAAACTGACGCGGAAAGTACAAATACGTTAAATATTTACGATTTTAATTAAGAAAGCTAATAAACTATTTTAAATTTTGCAGGTTCAGCGACGCTACCACCAGACGACGGCAGCTGGGTGACCTGATGATGTATCCAGGTCCTGCGGGAGGAACCCAGTGGACGGAGCGAGCTGGTATCAACGCCGAACAATATTTTCTTTACAAAACTGGAATTTACGAAAAACTGAATAATTTTTTATAACATAAAACAGTAATTATGCTACTAAATACTTAGGGGGGTACTTATTATCAATTAAAACACCGAAGACCGCGTCCAGATACGACTCCAAATGACTTTAATATTCAAACATGTGTTAAAACTGCACCTATAAGGTAGCCTCGGTTTGTAATAAATATATAGATGTATGGCGTGACGTGTTTCGCGCGGGGGCTGTTCCCTTGACCCTGGAACGTCAGAGCTGGACGTGCGACCCCTCAAACTCTTCGTCGTGAGCCAGGCTACGCAGTGATCAAGAAAACAACGATAATTTCAGTAGTCTAATCGAAGTAAACTGACGCGGAAAGTACAAATACGTTAAATATTTACGATTTTAATTAAGAAAGCTAATAAACTATTTTAAATTTTGCAGGTTCAGCGACGCTACCACCAGACGACGGCAGCTGGGTGACCTGATGATGTATCCAGGTCCTGCGGGAGGAACCCAGTGGACGGAGCGAGCTGGTATCAACGCCGAACAATATTTTCTTTACAAAACTGGAATTTACGAAAAACTGAATAATTTTTTATAACATAAAACAGTAATTATGCTACTAAATACTTAGGGGGGTACTTATTATCAATTAAAACACCGAAGACCGCGTCCAGATACGACTCCAAATGACTTTAATATTCAAACATGTGTTAAAACTGCACCTATAAGGTAGCCTCGGTTTGTAATAAATATATAGATGTATGGCGTGACGTGTTTCGCGCGGGGGCTGTTCCCTTGACCCTGGAACGTCAGAGCTGGACGTGCGACCCCTCAAACTCTTCGTCGTGAGCCAGGCTACGCAGTGATCAAGAAAACAACGATAATTTCAGTAGTCTAATCGAAGTAAACTGACGCGGAAAGTACAAATACGTTAAATATTTACGATTTTAATTAAGAAAGCTAATAAACTATTTTAAATTTTGCAGGTTCAGCGACGCTACCACCAGACGACGGCAGCTGGGTGACCTGATGATGTATCCAGGTCCTGCGGGAGGAACCCAGTGGACGGAGCGAGCTGGTATCAACGCCGAACAATATTTTCTTTACAAAACTGGAATTTACGAAAAACTGAATAATTTTTTATAACATAAAACAGTAATTATGCTACTAAATACTTAGGGGGGTACTTATTATCAATTAAAACACCGAAGACCGCGTCCAGATACGACTCCAAATGACTTTAATATTCAAACATGTGTTAAAACTGCACCTATAAGGTAGCCTCGGTTTGTAATAAATATATAGATGTATGGCGTGACGTGTTTCGCGCGGGGGCTGTTCCCTTGACCCTGGAACGTCAGAGCTGGACGTGCGACCCCTCAAACTCTTCGTCGTGAGCCAGGCTACGCAGTGATCAAGAAAACAACGATAATTTCAGTAGTCTAATCGAAGTAAACTGACGCGGAAAGTACAAATACGTTAAATATTTACGATTTTAATTAAGAAAGCTAATAAACTATTTTAAATTTTGCAGGTTCAGCGACGCTACCACCAGACGACGGCAGCTGGGTGACCTGATGATGTATCCAGGTCCTGCGGGAGGAACCCAGTGGACGGAGCGAGCTGGTATCAACGCCGAACAATATTTTCTTTACAAAACTGGAATTTACGAAAAACTGAATAATTTTTTATAACATAAAACAGTAATTATGCTACTAAATACTTAGGGGGGTACTTATTATCAATTAAAACACCGAAGACCGCGTCCAGATACGACTCCAAATGACTTTAATATTCAAACATGTGTTAAAACTGCACCTATAAGGTAGCCTCGGTTTGTAATAAATATATAGATGTATGGCGTGACGTGTTTCGCGCGGGGGCTGTTCCCTTGACCCTGGAACGTCAGAGCTGGACGTGCGACCCCTCAAACTCTTCGTCGTGAGCCAGGCTACGCAGTGATCAAGAAAACAACGATAATTTCAGTAGTCTAATCGAAGTAAACTGACGCGGAAAGTACAAATACGTTAAATATTTACGATTTTAATTAAGAAAGCTAATAAACTATTTTAAATTTTGCAGGTTCAGCGACGCTACCACCAGACGACGGCAGCTGGGTGACCTGATGATGTATCCAGGTCCTGCGGGAGGAACCCAGTGGACGGAGCGAGCTGGTATCAACGCCGAACAATATTTTCTTTACAAAACTGGAATTTACGAAAAACTGAATAATTTTTTATAACATAAAACAGTAATTATGCTACTAAATACTTAGGGGGGTACTTATTATCAATTAAAACACCGAAGACCGCGTCCAGATACGACTCCAAATGACTTTAATATTCAAACATGTGTTAAAACTGCACCTATAAGGTAGCCTCGGTTTGTAATAAATATATAGATGTATGGCGTGACGTGTTTCGCGCGGGGGCTGTTCCCTTGACCCTGGAACGTCAGAGCTGGACGTGCGACCCCTCAAACTCTTCGTCGTGAGCCAGGCTACGCAGTGATCAAGAAAACAACGATAATTTCAGTAGTCTAATCGAAGTAAACTGACGCGGAAAGTACAAATACGTTAAATATTTACGATTTTAATTAAGAAAGCTAATAAACTATTTTAAATTTTGCAGGTTCAGCGACGCTACCACCAGACGACGGCAGCTGGGTGACCTGATGATGTATCCAGGTCCTGCGGGAGGAACCCAGTGGACGGAGCGAGCTGGTATCAACGCCGAACAATATTTTCTTTACAAAACTGGAATTTACGAAAAACTGAATAATTTTTTATAACATAAAACAGTAATTATGCTACTAAATACTTAGGGGGGTACTTATTATCAATTAAAACACCGAAGACCGCGTCCAGATACGACTCCAAATGACTTTAATATTCAAACATGTGTTAAAACTGCACCTATAAGGTAGCCTCGGTTTGTAATAAATATATAGATGTATGGCGTGACGTGTTTCGCGCGGGGGCTGTTCCCTTGACCCTGGAACGTCAGAGCTGGACGTGCGACCCCTCAAACTCTTCGTCGTGAGCCAGGCTACGCAGTGATCAAGAAAACAACGATAATTTCAGTAGTCTAATCGAAGTAAACTGACGCGGAAAGTACAAATACGTTAAATATTTACGATTTTAATTAAGAAAGCTAATAAACTATTTTAAATTTTGCAGGTTCAGCGACGCTACCACCAGACGACGGCAGCTGGGTGACCTGATGATGTATCCAGGTCCTGCGGGAGGAACCCAGTGGACGGAGCGAGCTGGTATCAACGCCGAACAATATTTTCTTTACAAAACTGGAATTTACGAAAAACTGAATAATTTTTTATAACATAAAACAGTAATTATGCTACTAAATACTTAGGGGGGTACTTATTATCAATTAAAACACCGAAGACCGCGTCCAGATACGACTCCAAATGACTTTAATATTCAAACATGTGTTAAAACTGCACCTATAAGGTAGCCTCGGTTTGTAATAAATATATAGATGTATGGCGTGACGTGTTTCGCGCGGGGGCTGTTCCCTTGACCCTGGAACGTCAGAGCTGGACGTGCGACCCCTCAAACTCTTCGTCGTGAGCCAGGCTACGCAGTGATCAAGAAAACAACGATAATTTCAGTAGTCTAATCGAAGTAAACTGACGCGGAAAGTACAAATACGTTAAATATTTACGATTTTAATTAAGAAAGCTAATAAACTATTTTAAATTTTGCAGGTTCAGCGACGCTACCACCAGACGACGGCAGCTGGGTGACCTGATGATGTATCCAGGTCCTGCGGGAGGAACCCAGTGGACGGAGCGAGCTGGTATCAACGCCGAACAATATTTTCTTTACAAAACTGGAATTTACGAAAAACTGAATAATTTTTTATAACATAAAACAGTAATTATGCTACTAAATACTTAGGGGGGTACTTATTATCAATTAAAACACCGAAGACCGCGTCCAGATACGACTCCAAATGACTTTAATATTCAAACATGTGTTAAAACTGCACCTATAAGGTAGCCTCGGTTTGTAATAAATATATAGATGTATGGCGTGACGTGTTTCGCGCGGGGGCTGTTCCCTTGACCCTGGAACGTCAGAGCTGGACGTGCGACCCCTCAAACTCTTCGTCGTGAGCCAGGCTACGCAGTGATCAAGAAAACAACGATAATTTCAGTAGTCTAATCGAAGTAAACTGACGCGGAAAGTACAAATACGTTAAATATTTACGATTTTAATTAAGAAAGCTAATAAACTATTTTAAATTTTGCAGGTTCAGCGACGCTACCACCAGACGACGGCAGCTGGGTGACCTGATGATGTATCCAGGTCCTGCGGGAGGAACCCAGTGGACGGAGCGAGCTGGTATCAACGCCGAACAATATTTTCTTTACAAAACTGGAATTTACGAAAAACTGAATAATTTTTTATAACATAAAACAGTAATTATGCTACTAAATACTTAGGGGGGTACTTATTATCAATTAAAACACCGAAGACCGCGTCCAGATACGACTCCAAATGACTTTAATATTCAAACATGTGTTAAAACTGCACCTATAAGGTAGCCTCGGTTTGTAATAAATATATAGATGTATGGCGTGACGTGTTTCGCGCGGGGGCTGTTCCCTTGACCCTGGAACGTCAGAGCTGGACGTGCGACCCCTCAAACTCTTCGTCGTGAGCCAGGCTACGCAGTGATCAAGAAAACAACGATAATTTCAGTAGTCTAATCGAAGTAAACTGACGCGGAAAGTACAAATACGTTAAATATTTACGATTTTAATTAAGAAAGCTAATAAACTATTTTAAATTTTGCAGGTTCAGCGACGCTACCACCAGACGACGGCAGCTGGGTGACCTGATGATGTATCCAGGTCCTGCGGGAGGAACCCAGTGGACGGAGCGAGCTGGTATCAACGCCGAACAATATTTTCTTTACAAAACTGGAATTTACGAAAAACTGAATAATTTTTTATAACATAAAACAGTAATTATGCTACTAAATACTTAGGGGGGTACTTATTATCAATTAAAACACCGAAGACCGCGTCCAGATACGACTCCAAATGACTTTAATATTCAAACATGTGTTAAAACTGCACCTATAAGGTAGCCTCGGTTTGTAATAAATATATAGATGTATGGCGTGACGTGTTTCGCGCGGGGGCTGTTCCCTTGACCCTGGAACGTCAGAGCTGGACGTGCGACCCCTCAAACTCTTCGTCGTGAGCCAGGCTACGCAGTGATCAAGAAAACAACGATAATTTCAGTAGTCTAATCGAAGTAAACTGACGCGGAAAGTACAAATACGTTAAATATTTACGATTTTAATTAAGAAAGCTAATAAACTATTTTAAATTTTGCAGGTTCAGCGACGCTACCACCAGACGACGGCAGCTGGGTGACCTGATGATGTATCCAGGTCCTGCGGGAGGAACCCAGTGGACGGAGCGAGCTGGTATCAACGCCGAACAATATTTTCTTTACAAAACTGGAATTTACGAAAAACTGAATAATTTTTTATAACATAAAACAGTAATTATGCTACTAAATACTTAGGGGGGTACTTATTATCAATTAAAACACCGAAGACCGCGTCCAGATACGACTCCAAATGACTTTAATATTCAAACATGTGTTAAAACTGCACCTATAAGGTAGCCTCGGTTTGTAATAAATATATAGATGTATGGCGTGACGTGTTTCGCGCGGGGGCTGTTCCCTTGACCCTGGAACGTCAGAGCTGGACGTGCGACCCCTCAAACTCTTCGTCGTGAGCCAGGCTACGCAGTGATCAAGAAAACAACGATAATTTCAGTAGTCTAATCGAAGTAAACTGACGCGGAAAGTACAAATACGTTAAATATTTACGATTTTAATTAAGAAAGCTAATAAACTATTTTAAATTTTGCAGGTTCAGCGACGCTACCACCAGACGACGGCAGCTGGGTGACCTGATGATGTATCCAGGTCCTGCGGGAGGAACCCAGTGGACGGAGCGAGCTGGTATCAACGCCGAACAATATTTTCTTTACAAAACTGGAATTTACGAAAAACTGAATAATTTTTTATAACATAAAACAGTAATTATGCTACTAAATACTTAGGGGGGTACTTATTATCAATTAAAACACCGAAGACCGCGTCCAGATACGACTCCAAATGACTTTAATATTCAAACATGTGTTAAAACTGCACCTATAAGGTAGCCTCGGTTTGTAATAAATATATAGATGTATGGCGTGACGTGTTTCGCGCGGGGGCTGTTCCCTTGACCCTGGAACGTCAGAGCTGGACGTGCGACCCCTCAAACTCTTCGTCGTGAGCCAGGCTACGCAGTGATCAAGAAAACAACGATAATTTCAGTAGTCTAATCGAAGTAAACTGACGCGGAAAGTACAAATACGTTAAATATTTACGATTTTAATTAAGAAAGCTAATAAACTATTTTAAATTTTGCAGGTTCAGCGACGCTACCACCAGACGACGGCAGCTGGGTGACCTGATGATGTATCCAGGTCCTGCGGGAGGAACCCAGTGGACGGAGCGAGCTGGTATCAACGCCGAACAATATTTTCTTTACAAAACTGGAATTTACGAAAAACTGAATAATTTTTTATAACATAAAACAGTAATTATGCTACTAAATACTTAGGGGGGTACTTATTATCAATTAAAACACCGAAGACCGCGTCCAGATACGACTCCAAATGACTTTAATATTCAAACATGTGTTAAAACTGCACCTATAAGGTAGCCTCGGTTTGTAATAAATATATAGATGTATGGCGTGACGTGTTTCGCGCGGGGGCTGTTCCCTTGACCCTGGAACGTCAGAGCTGGACGTGCGACCCCTCAAACTCTTCGTCGTGAGCCAGGCTACGCAGTGATCAAGAAAACAACGATAATTTCAGTAGTCTAATCGAAGTAAACTGACGCGGAAAGTACAAATACGTTAAATATTTACGATTTTAATTAAGAAAGCTAATAAACTATTTTAAATTTTGCAGGTTCAGCGACGCTACCACCAGACGACGGCAGCTGGGTGACCTGATGATGTATCCAGGTCCTGCGGGAGGAACCCAGTGGACGGAGCGAGCTGGTATCAACGCCGAACAATATTTTCTTTACAAAACTGGAATTTACGAAAAACTGAATAATTTTTTATAACATAAAACAGTAATTATGCTACTAAATACTTAGGGGGGTACTTATTATCAATTAAAACACCGAAGACCGCGTCCAGATACGACTCCAAATGACTTTAATATTCAAACATGTGTTAAAACTGCACCTATAAGGTAGCCTCGGTTTGTAATAAATATATAGATGTATGGCGTGACGTGTTTCGCGCGGGGGCTGTTCCCTTGACCCTGGAACGTCAGAGCTGGACGTGCGACCCCTCAAACTCTTCGTCGTGAGCCAGGCTACGCAGTGATCAAGAAAACAACGATAATTTCAGTAGTCTAATCGAAGTAAACTGACGCGGAAAGTACAAATACGTTAAATATTTACGATTTTAATTAAGAAAGCTAATAAACTATTTTAAATTTTGCAGGTTCAGCGACGCTACCACCAGACGACGGCAGCTGGGTGACCTGATGATGTATCCAGGTCCTGCGGGAGGAACCCAGTGGACGGAGCGAGCTGGTATCAACGCCGAACAATATTTTCTTTACAAAACTGGAATTTACGAAAAACTGAATAATTTTTTATAACATAAAACAGTAATTATGCTACTAAATACTTAGGGGGGTACTTATTATCAATTAAAACACCGAAGACCGCGTCCAGATACGACTCCAAATGACTTTAATATTCAAACATGTGTTAAAACTGCACCTATAAGGTAGCCTCGGTTTGTAATAAATATATAGATGTATGGCGTGACGTGTTTCGCGCGGGGGCTGTTCCCTTGACCCTGGAACGTCAGAGCTGGACGTGCGACCCCTCAAACTCTTCGTCGTGAGCCAGGCTACGCAGTGATCAAGAAAACAACGATAATTTCAGTAGTCTAATCGAAGTAAACTGACGCGGAAAGTACAAATACGTTAAATATTTACGATTTTAATTAAGAAAGCTAATAAACTATTTTAAATTTTGCAGGTTCAGCGACGCTACCACCAGACGACGGCAGCTGGGTGACCTGATGATG